>OU343220.1:320741571-320905945 GCA_910596185.1 Chrysanthemum makinoi | reverse complement strand
TTATTTAATGATGATGACATGGAGTTGAGGTTTTTCTCTCTTGCCTTTGTCTTAGCAACTCGCTTCATCACTCAAAGGTGGCTGAAAGATGTGAGGAATGAGCCTGTAGTTAAGGTGCATCCCTTGGGTTGGTGGAATTGGTGCAAAGTTTCTATAGAGACGCGAGAAGCATCCCGCATGGAAGAGCAACCGATCCGAGTTGAATATCAATCATTCTCCTAGCGATGTAGTAGGCTAAATTGAATGGTTGACGGGCGGACAAGTTGTAGAGCATATGACAAAGGTGCTTTATGTGATCCCTATTTCCATGGTAGGTGCTAATGACGCTGGCTCTAAGAAGTTTCTTCCCATTTCTTAAATTCGGGCTTAAGTTCATTTAGCTCCATTCCATATGTGGATCTCGCTTTACTTCATTTCCTTTCGGTAACTCGGGTTGTATCACCCTCGGGTTAAATAGGTGTTCAACGGATAACATCCTTATCGCCAAACGGGGTTTGGTAGAAGAGGCCATTGATTGCATCAAGAACGTGTGACCATTTATCCGGTAGACACAAGTCCTCTTGGGAATTCCTAGCACTTGAGCAAAGTTGGCTAAGGTGATGGTGTAGTCGCTTTGATTGATTCTAAACCCGACAAAAATTCATCATCGTCTTCATCACTAAAGCCGGTCACACTAGCATAGAATTCTAACACAAAACCTAGGACAATTTGGTTCATCGATGTCAAGAAGACAATCGAATTGAATGGCGGCTAGTTCTTCACTCGAGATTGGCATTTCAAGGAAGGATGAGTGAATGGTTCTAACCTCATGGAAATACCTTGATTCTAGACTCTTAAATATTTCTACTTGTTCCTTGGAAAGTCCTTTGGTTTTGTGATGTTTGGGAATGTAGTTAAGGGTGTCCTTGTGATCATAGAATCTTGCGGCTACCATGGTTATTCCTATGAGCAAGAATTAATATGTTAAAAAAGAGAATAACTTTAATAGCTTTGGTTCTAGTGTGTGCCTATATGAAAACAATTTGGAGTTACGGTTATCTCGACTCATTTTATGCACAAAATGGTTTTAGAGGGGTGTTTGGCAAATACCATGAGATAACCCAAATGCTCCTAATTCAATGTGGCTTCATTTGAATATACCCGAGAATGCATATTAGTTATGCAATACCTTTAGTATTCAAGAGCATGCAAGTGATAAATTTAACGCTTCTATTTGTATTAGCAATGAAAATTGTTTTCCTACAAGTGAGAAGCTTTTCAAAAATTTTGACATGGGGTGTTTGGTTGTTTGAATAAGGCCTTATATTCATTATCTATCAATTATTGGGAAGCATGATTTGTTTATGCAATATGATAATGTAGTACCTAATTTCAATGACTAGTTATGCAATTTGCCAATTGAATTCATATTTGGTATAAAAGCATACATAAAACCCCATGTAATGATTTGTGATAGTTTTGTGCATAAATAAGAATCCTAGACTCGGAATTAAGAGATGAAATGTAGTTAGGATACTTACAATGATGTTATCTTCAGGATTAGTGAGGGAAGGTGACAATAATGACCTTGGTTTAAGTTTTACACGTTTTGGTAAAGTGGGTTTTGAGGAAGAAGATGTTTTATATAGGTATTTTGCTCAGAGACACCACGGACCGCATGGCACCAAAATGGTTCCGTCTCTGTTGTCGCTTGTCGCGGGCTACAGCAGTATACAAAACAAAATTGTTTTGTTTTGACTATTCTAATGTTTTGAGCTATGTTTATCCTACATGTTTGGTTCCATTAACCCTAAACCAAGTCTAAGAAGATTAAAAGGTTCTCGCTTAAGAGGCTTAGTTAAGATGTCGGCAATGTTGTCTTCGAGGATACTTTCATTGAAATGTTCCCTTTTGAACATTGCGAAGAAAGTGATGACAGTTTTCAATATGCTTTGTACGAGCATGTTGAACGGGATTCTTGCTGAGATCGATGGCTCCTTTGTTGTCATAAAGTATCACAATGTCGTTGAGATGAATTCAGCATCTACGAGCTTGCTTCATCCAAAGAGCTTGTTGACATGCTTTTCCGGGAGATGTACTTGGCTTCGTAGTTGAGATGGCTAAAGCCGTTGCTTCTTTAAACCATGAGGTGAGAAAATGTCCAACAAAAGTGCAAATACCACTTGTACTTTTTCTATCGACATAGTCACCGGCATGATCCGAAGCGGCATACACTATGGTTTCTACACCGCCTTTGGGATACCATAATCCTAAACACGTTGTTCCTTTAATGTATCTAAAAATCCTTTTTTAGGCTTCTAAGTGTGATGCCTTTGGGTTTTCTTGAAAGCGAGCACATAGACAAACACTAAACATAATGTCGGGTCTACTAGCCGTAAGATAGAGTAGGCTACCAATCATTCCTCTATATTTAGTGTTATCTACGGATTCACCTTCTTCATCCTTGGTGAGTTTAGTGTCCGAGGACATGGGTGTTTTAGTTGGTTTGGAATCTTCAAGACCAAATTTCTAAAGCATGTCTTTTATATATTTAGATTGGTTAAAAAATATGCCATCTTCTAGTTGTTTAATTTGAAGTCCTAGAAAGAAGTTTAACTCACCCATCATACTCATTTCAAACTCGTCATGCATGATTTTAGAGAAATCATCACATAGCTCTTGACAAGTTGATCCGAATATAATGTCATCAACGTATATTTGAACAATGATAATATGTGATTCCTTTTCTTGGTAAAAAGAGTATTATCTACTAATCCCATAGTGTATTTGTTATCAATAAGAAAAGTCTTAAGTCGGTCGTACTCAAGCTTTGGTGCTTGCTTAAGACCATACAATGATTTCTTGAGTTTGAAGACATGATGTGGTTTCTCAAAGTCGGTGAAACCGGAAGGTTGAGCAACATACACTTCTTCGTTAATAAACCCATTAAGAAAGGCACTTTTAACATCCATTTGAAATAATTTAAAATCATAGGCACATGCATAAGCAAGTAATATTCTAATAGACTCAAGTCTAGCTACCGGTGCATAAGTTTCATCATAATCAATCCTCTCTTGTTGATTATAACCTTGTGCAACAAGCCTAGCTTTGTTTCTAGATACTATACCATTTTCATCCATTTTATTTAGAAAAACCCATTTTGTTCCAATTATAGTTTGATCTTTAGGTTTTGGAACTAATTTCCAAACATCATTTCTAACGAATGGGTTTAATTCTTCTTGCATGGCAATTACCCATGATTCATCTTTTATTGTTTATGGTTTTGGTTCAATGGTGGCTACAAAGCAAAAATAATTACTTTGATTTTGGGCTTGTGACCTTAAGGTTTTTTGATTTGTTGTCCTATGACCTTGTCTAAAGGATGACTTTTAGATTCTTTGATGTTTACAATTTATTTATTTAATGGTTCATCTTCCTTGTTATTATTAATTATTTCTTGACTTTCTATCATTTGACTTTCAACTAAGTCATCATCTACCAAAGGTGATGTCTTAGAGGGAGGTGGACTTTCGTCGAATGTTATGTTCAACGATTCCTCGACTATCATTGTTTCTTTGTTTAGGACAATGTAAGCTTTACTAGTTTGAGAATAACCAAGAAATACACCTTCATAAGACTTTGGGTCAAACTTGGTGAGATAATCTTTAGTATTAAGAATAAAGCATTTACAACCAAAGACTCTAAAATATCCTAAAGTTGGCTTTTACCTTTATAAAGCTCATATGGTGTTTTGTTTAGAAAGGGACGATTAAGACTCTATTTAAAATATAAGTAGAAGTGTCAACCACGTTACACCAAAACTTTTGAGGAATGTTTTGTTCATTAAGCATTGTTCTACTCATTTCTTGAATTGTTCTATTTTTACGTTCTACTACTCCATTAGATTGAGGTGTTCGTGGGAGCGAAAAGTTATGTGTTTTACCATTTGTATCACAAAAGTTTCCAAATTGAGTTTCGTTGTCAAATTCCACCATGATCCGCTCGGATCGACACAATTTTAACACCTAGTTGATTTTGAATTTTCTTGCTAAGAATTTCAAATTTATCAAAAGCTTCATTTTTGGTTTTCAAAAATAACGTCCAAGTAAATCTTGAGTAATCATCTACTATGACCAAAGTGTATAAGTTGCCTCCATAGCTTCTCATCGCGGATGGTCCAAACAAGTCCATATGTAATAATTCTAGACACCTAGATGTGGACACCATATTTTTAGATTTGTGACTACTATGTGTTTGTTTACCAATTTTCAAGCGTGTTGGTCATATTTTAGTTTTGGTAAATTCCTAACTAGCTCTTATGAAGATAGATTTTGTATAAGTCTCATATTAGCGTGACCTAAGCGTCTATGCCAAAGAGATGAGCTATCGTCTAACGTTGTTAGGCAAAGTTTGTCATTAGATGTTTTATCTATTTTCATGACGTATATGTTATTTTTCCTAACTCCTTTAGCTATGGTGATACCATCTTTTAGTATTTTACTACCATTTTCATCAAATAGTACTTTATACTTTTTGTCACATAATTGACTAATACTAAGTAGATTAAATCCTAACCTATCCACATGAGCAACATTTTCAATAGTTAGGGAGTTATGAGCGATCGTACCTTTGCCAATGATTTTGCTTTTGAGATTACTACCAAAAGTGACATTACCCGGCCATACTCTTGGTATGATGAGAGAAGAGACTTTGTTGCCCGTCATATGTCGTGAGCATCCACTATCTTTTATCCATTCATCAGCTTCCAATCCAACTTTCAAGCATACCTAAGAAGCAAATAACTCAAGCATTTGGTCCCCAATATCTCATGGGTCCATGTGGGTTAAACATACCATTTATTTGATTCATGTATGGAAACGATGGGTAAGAGTTCCATGACATGTAATCCGGAGTTTGATATGGTCTAGGAAAGTTTTGATTCCAACCGTTGTGTTGGTAGTTGGGTTGTATGTTGTGGTTGCTCTTAGGAAAAGGCGTTTAAAAGGTGCTTTATATCGTTGTTGAGTAATTTTTGATCTAAATTCATTTTGGCAAGTCCTACTCCCTGATGTAATACTGGTTTTAGTTTAATACTATCATTGGTTTTCTTTTTACTTTGACAAATTCAAGACGGTCCAGATAGCGAACATTACGTCTCTTTAAGTACCCACGGCACCATTTTACAACGGACGGAACCCTTATTTTGGTTCCGCTCGTCCTGTCTGATCAAGCAGTTTGACATTGAATGTTCGCCTTTTTCGGCCGTTTTGTTTTGACTCTTTGGAATTAATACTTCATTAAATCCTAGCCCATTCATGTCTCCTCGTGTTTTATGGATTTTAACTATTTCATCGGCAAGAGCGATGTTTTTGTTAAACCTTTTAAACTTAGAATTATTTTAGATTAGAACTTCTTGTGTGAGCTTTAGTTTTTCTATTTCAAGATTAAGCTCTTGACATGATTTACAATCATCGTCATTTGCTTTTCCTTTTTCAAGTCGTTTTGCTTTTTCTTTCTTTAACTCATACTTCATTTTTCAAAAATCCTTTTGGTTTTTAAATATTTATTTTTAGTTATGATTTTTAGACTTAGCTCACACAATTGATTATATTGTTTTTGCAAAGTGTCATCATCAATAGAAGAATAAGAAGAGTCAGAAAGTACCTCATTTGACTCATGTGCCATTAGAGCGATCTCTTCCTTGCTTGATTATTCATCATCTTCACTATCACTCCAAGCACCACTTACAAAAGCTCGTTGTATTTTGCTTTTAGGTGGCTTGGGACATTCTCCTATGAGATGACTTGCATCACCACATCTAAAACACTTTCTTTCACCTTTACCCTTTTTGTCATCCCGATCTTTTCTGAATGGCTTCTTTTCTTCTCGAGGTTGTCTTACAAACTTTCCTCTTCTTCTAAAGAACTTTTAAAAGTCTCTAACGGCCATGGCATACTCCTCATCTTCACTACCGGAGCAAGATTCGTCATCATCACTTGATTCGCTTTTGCTTTAGAGAGAAACGGATTTGATCTTCTCCCTTTTTCCTTTGATGATTGAATCTTTTCCATCACCATTTCGTGTACTTTGAGGTTACCGATTAGCTCGTCTAGTGACATTATTGAGAGATCTTTTGATTCCTCAATGGCGGTCACTTTAGCTCTCCATTTGGGATGGAGTGCTCTAAGAAATTTCCTGACAAAGTTCTTACTACGAAAAGATTCATCAAGTGCTTTAAGTGATGTAATAATAGTATTAAAGCGAGCAAAGCCACAATCAATGGTTTCATCTTCAGGAGTAACAAATTGTTCATATTGTTGAACAAGAAGATCAATTTTATTATCCTTGACTTGTGAATTACCTTGATGTGTAACTATCAAAGATTTCCAAATATCTTTGGCGGTTTCACACATAAAAATTCTTTCATATTCTTTTCTAGGTAAAGCATTATAAAGCATCATTTTAGCTTCATTATTTTTTGCAACTAATTTCTTTTGTTCATCAACAGAAATATCCTTTGTTGTAGAACTAAAATCCCCTTTAACAATAATAAACCAAAGATCTATATCTTTTGATTTTACATATGTTTCAAACGGTTTTTCCAATATATAAATCCATTGGTTTCAAAGAGTGGTGGTCTTTGCATAGATTTCCCTTCTTTAAAGTGTTTAGAATCCATGGATCGTTTCAAGTTTATAAAACATGATTATTTTAGAAATTCTTGAGCAACGAGGCTCTAGTACCAATTGTAGAAAACTAGAAGGGGGTTGAATAGTTTACCAATTAAAACTTTGTTTTGAAACTTATTGAAAGATCAATTGATATTGATCTTAGATATATTGATGAAATATGTAAGCAATATGTAAAGAGTAAATAAGGAAAGAAATGATCAAACCACAACAAGTTGTTTATAGTTAGGTCTACAAGGACTCTTTCTCCTTGCCCTACTCCACTCCCCGAGTCTCACGCTCGAGAGTTTAACTTCACTAGTCAACAAGCTCCTTTCACCGGCGGAGAAAACCTTTACACTTCACTTACACTATTTCCGACACTAAGCTAGATGTCGAGTTTTCCAAGGATACACTATCCCACACACAATGTAATTTTAAGGACTAAAATACTAACCACTCACACTCACAAGATTATGATGGTTTGATACAACAATGAAGTATGAATCAACACTAGATCATACAACACTAAACAAACAAGACTTCCAACTTCTCGCTTGAAGCTTGAATGTGACTTGATCTTCTTTGCTACAAAAGAGATCACTAATATGATATGAAACCGAGTTAGAAAGGTTAGAGAAGATATGTATGAGAGTATGAAAGAAAGGGATGAAAACTACTTGGTTTGGCTTTGCTATTTATAACCAAAATGGACAAGAGCGCCCACGGACCACCGAACCTCAAAAGGGTTCCCATGTACCATTTTGGTACCGTAGGTCCTGACAACCAAGATATCAAAATCTTTTCTAAAGTCAACTATATCTAAGTGAGATTGTGCAAGATATGAAGAGTACAAATCCACATAAAATATCTAATGAAATCTTCCAATGATTTCCATGATGCATCACATGATGTCATATGTTGTATTTCTATTTTTAGAAATATGCAAGTACTTAAGTAGTGTTTGGTTTTAAGAACCTAACTCATTCTAAAAACTACTATCATACATAATAATTAGAGTCATATCAAGATGTCACTAATCATAAATGTAAATGCTTAAATGATGAATATATTGTTTGAAAAAGCTTGTTATAATATCTATTAAACTTGACAAGCTTTAAGCTTTTATACAAAACAAATTTACTTTTGTCGTTAACAAAACTTAGGTAAAGATCAAAAATATAAATAACGTTTAAAAACAATATTTGTATTAACACCATTAACCGGTCACATTATAACGAGTCATAAAGATAATTCACCCATTAATAACGTTATCTTTACGCATCAGCTGGCTCTTAGATTCTCAACTTAATAAGTCCGCTACCCACGCTGATCGACTATTAATGTTAGGTCATCCAGAACCCATGCACACAACGTAAATAAATTAAATATTTAAAACTAGTATTAAATGTTCATAGATGGCACATTTTGACAAACGTGCACTCGAAACATTAAATACTTATTTATTAGAAAACCTTTCCATTTTAAGTTGTTAATTCCTATTTAAAATAGTAAATAACATGACAAGTCTTGTTATTGATAGTTTTGCTATAAAAGCCTTGTATTATTTATGTTTCACCATTTATTATTCAGGTTTATATATATATTTATTACGTCAAATTCAATATAAGTCTCATATTCGAGTCCACAAGCACTAGTCATGACTTCTCGGCTTTTAATCAATCTATAGTCTAAAATATACTAAAGTCCATGTTACGGCGTTTTCGGGGTCAACTATGACTAAAAAGTCAAAGTGACACCGACGTTGCTCAAAGTTGACAATTTATAATATAAGTCCAAGTAATTAATCACAATAAGCAACTCAATCTCAAATCAACCCAAAACAATCTCAACCAATCAATATACCAATATACCCCGAACCAATGTTATGACCTTAATGGTCATGACACGGTCACAGTTAAGACCACGTGAACCAAACAAGCTCTAGAAGCTTTTCTCCCATCGGCCTCATCCAAACACCAACAAAAACAACCAACAAGATACCACAACAACCCGACCCGGACCCGTGGTCCAAGAGGGTCTCGTACACCACCACACTATGACCTATCGTGGGTCTTGTGGCTTGTACGCCCCAAACTACACAACCAAACACTCCCAAATGGCTTCTACTACAACTAAACACAATCAATCAACCTCCAATCAACAACCAAACATCAAACCCATCAACTAATCTAAACCTGTTGATATAAAAGTCATCCTTGTTTTGGGCTTCTACTGCACCATTGATGATTTGCTTGAGACCTGACTAAGAAGACATAAAACACCGTTAGGCTTACCGTGGGATTGTCTCCCATGATTATCCTCAGGCATGAGAGTAAGTAATCGATTTAGGGTTAAAGGAGAGTTAGGGTTTGTAGATCGTACCTTTAACGAGGGATGGGATTTCCTTTTATATACAATAATCCTTGTTTGTTGGTTTGTTCCTCAACCTTCTGCGTATCCCGCCTAAGTCGGTTGGGGAATGATTATCTCCATAATTAGGAGATATCCGATATCATGTTACGTAAATAACATTTGGGCACCTTGGGCCTAAACACTTATCGCGTAGCCAGTTCATCTGCCGGGCTTATTAGTATTGGGCTTTGGTCGGGTCACGTGACCCGAATATAGACTATACGTCATCATGTCCCCAGCTAGTATGCTTGATGAAGGATCCGGATGCTAGACTAATAATCTGGAACAATGAAAACTACGGTAGCCGAAGCCAAAAATATACCCGCCTACATTGTATCTAGACATAGTATTTTAAAATTGACGCTTCCTAAATCGGGAAAGTAACTACAGGAGTCACATCAAGTGATCTGAACCACATGTTGATGATAGTGGGATCCACGTGTCGCTCATCGCATGGATGAGGACACTTATATAACCAGCCGCCTCATGTTAAGTGTGTTTTTCACTGTGAAAAAACTCAATCCGCCATTGTTAAGAAAACTTTCATTTGCAAAACAGAAAATCGCCTATTCCGAAGGTAACAACGCGTGCTCCTTTAAAAAGAAAAATAATATCATGGTCAAGCAGTTATCTGATTTCACCTCCGATATAACTGAGGGTGAACTACTATAGTTTACCTCGGATTATTTTATACCGCTAACGTGCATCCGGGTTCCGGAGCTGCAGCATCTATGGCTGACTCGAAGGGAAAGTAGGGGTATATACACGCTCGAAGTTCGTGAATCATCGTACCCATATCCCTATTTCTGCACGACGTATTGAATTATTACCACTGCACCTATCCCGGCTGCGCATCGAGTCGCGGCGAAGATCACCAACTTCGAGGTTAATTCGCGACATGGCATTAACTTCGACTATCCACCTATTCCGATGCGTTCTACCACACAACGCGGGTCGCGATCTGGGTTTCATTCGCTAACGCCGCAGGCGCTTCCGTTGTTATATACAGAGAACCGACGCCGGCCCGAATGGAGAGACTTTTTCGGGTAGACGGCGTGTGCTTCCCACCGCTGCTTTGAATTTTATACCCGGGGACATTGCCAGGATGGCGAGCCACCGGATCATATGTCGTAAGATACGAACCGAGAACGCCAACCGCATCCCCATTAGTTCCTATCCCGAAGAATTTCGTGCATATGGGCATTAGCCGCAATTACTTTGGTATGCCAGATGAGATGCCAATCTTCTTAGGCGCTGATGGCCAGGGTGGGTGCTCGTTTCTCCGCATCCCCTTGTTTAATTAATGTAAGAGCTCTCTTTTCTTTTTTGCACATTATGTAACCTGTGTATTTGTTGTCTTCGCTTAGCAGAGATGGATCTCGCTTACAGCAACTAAAGGCTCAATCACGTGAATGTAGACGGCCGATGAAAGAAGGAGAAGAGACCCCATGGATGCCACCGTAGGCATGACACGGAAATGAATTTAGGAGAAATAGGGACCAGCTCCTCGGTCGCAGTGGAAGCAACGCCGCTGCAAAGCTTGCCAAACCCCAGAGTGTCATCCCTAGTAGCGCAGCCACCACCTGTAGTAGGGCGTGAGCCATGGAAGAAGAAGAAGAGGAAGAGCAAGAATCGCTAAAACGCAAAAGATCTCGGAGAGGATGGCGCTAGCTCATCGAGGAAAAATGACCTGTGGTTCATCCGTGGAATCATCCTCCGATGTTGCGCCATCTCACCCTCCGCTAATATCTCGGTCCTCGAAAAGTAACGCCGCCAAGATATTTATTTTTATTTTTATTTTTTTACGCTTCAATTGTTTATGGGAAACCGATAATTGTTCCGTCTGCGGTATGCGTGTTTGAACAGTCTGGAATTATCCCCTGGATAGTCCTGCGGCAGCTTCCGAGCCACACGACCAAAAAATGAGGATGTGTTCATGGGATGCTCCAATGGAACAACCGTTGAAGAGTTGGTGCGTGTGTTCATGCGATCAAGCTTAGTTGAGAAGCTAAAGGCTCAATTTCGTGAAAGTACCAAGGCTCAAAAGGATCAGACCATTGCTTTCTTTGGAGGCGCGAAGCTTAGCTAGTGCCGCGTCGAGGCAGAGTCCGAGGTGTACGCCCGCATGAAGCCGAGGAAAGATGGCTCGATGGCCAATAAGCCAAGAGCGCAGAGACCTCGTGGTATAAGTCTCCATGTCACCGGGCATCAAATATTTGGAGAAGGGCAAAGAGGAGATGACTTCACGCCTTGAAACTTCGGTACCAATGTGAAAAGTGCCCTAGAAGCGCCAGAGATGAAATTGTGCAAGCTCTCGATAGAGTACGCACGAGGAGTTATATCCCAAACTCTTGTCTAGCATTGCCGAAACCGATGGCTCATAGGCCATGGTCTGCCTCTCCGCACTACTACCTTGGAGTCTCGAAGTGGTAGATGCCTCGAGTAGTTCATGCCTGGAGCGGTAAGGCGTGAGGCAAGGAAAAGCTTCATGAGGCGAACTGTTGGGTGCCCGCTTGATAAGGTAGGGGTATAATGCGCAGCATATGATGAGTTGGTATCCGCCATGGAGAAGATGAAGCTGGAGCTCCAATGATTCTTGAGTTGAGCGCGACCAAGATTATCCTATAGGAGTAATAATGGAGGGGCTAACTTTGGCTAGGCATCGTTATGAGGATGCAGAGGCTAACAGATCACTTTTTGAACCCAATGAGTCTCAATTGCAGCGTCTGTTTCTCCCTCGCGATATCTTGGACCCTTGCTTCGAAAAGGAAGTTCCATTGAAGCAAGTTTTGGAAGCTCATGCCACAAGGCTCGCCAAGAAGGAAGGTATCAAGGGCAAGGCCATTTTGTGTGGCGTTATGCAGCCTCACCTCCCTCGTCCGGACGGTGTGCTGTTAGTGTTGCCACGGTGTCTCGGCAAGACTTCGATTTGTTGAAGAGTTTGAGCGAGATCAAGGAGTCAACAAACCGCGTGGGTAGCTCTTCCCTTGAGCGTTGTAATAGTTGGTAGTTTGTAACTTGTTAAGTAAACATCCTTTTGTAAGCACGCGTGGTACTTAATGGAATTTTATGTTTGAATGGTGTTGCTGTTTATAAGAATTGCACTCAGTTACGTGTGTTTCCGTAAAAAACGTGTGTATTGTCTAAGAAAACTATGTATAAGCGGTAATTATCATAATCATGTATGAGATTCATGGTATACTTAAGAAATAATTTCTAAGTACCCTTTGTTTTTATTATCATAGTCGTGTATGTTGTGATATGCAAGTACATCGTAAATATCATGTCAAGGAATCAAGTGTCTTGGTTCCTAAGTTGTTAACGCATGACCATATAGCGCCGTTTCGCACCCATCGTGAGACGCGCACAAACTTATTCCAACGTCTTGAGAACAAGGTGTTTAACAAGGATATGTGATCCAGCGTTGATGGTTTTGAACCTCTTACTCAACGAGTCCTTTAGTAGGTTGACTCATCCTTTTACCATCGTGGGTTTTTTTTGTTTTGTTTTAAGAGTGCATGCACGCCATGTAGGCAAAAATAAAAAATTGTTAAGACATACAGTATATGGAAATAACAAATTAAAATGTGTCGCGGAGTTAGCTAGAAACCGCGACGTTTATTGATACTTGCCGCTTTTATGAGAGATAAATAAAACATTATACTAAGGAAAACAAAAAAATAGATACATAGATGCTTATTGGGCACTCCAATAAAGTGCGGGAGCGTCTGTGCGCTGGGTCGTAGCCATTCCTATAAGTAGCACCGCTTAAGGTTGCAGATGTTTCATGCATGCGTGTTACCACGACCATCTAAGCCTCGTAGCTTGTAGCCACTGTTCCTAATGCTTCAAGAACCTCATAGGGTCCCTCCCACTTTGGTCCAAGCTTACTTGTGTCTTCTCGTGGCTTCGCATCATTGGCGCTGTAACGAAGTCACTGGTTCGAATGAAATACGCCGACTTTAGCGTCATAGTATCCCTTCATCCTTGACTTTGATTTTGCTTCCTCAGATAGCTACTGTCAGCGCCTTCTTCTAATAGGTCTAAGTCGAGCGTCAGCCGTCATTGGTTGCCACATTGATTTCGGCGCGCAATAGTTGGCATTCGATTTCACCGGTGGCGATGCCTTCGTCCCATAGACTAGTAGAGGGGTGTCCCCGTGCCGGTTTTTATTGAAGCGCATTTAACATGCAAAGTTCTTCCACCCATCTTCCTTTGTGCTTGTCCAAGCGTGCCTTAATCCTTCGGCCCGTGTTTCAATTCGCGACGCTCAACTAAGCCGCTGGTTTGTGGGTGTTTAACCGACGCTGGCGTGGTGATTTTTATTTTCGCACCAGCCCTTGAAGGGGTTGTCGTAATTGTTTCCCGTTGTCCGAGATGATCTCCCGTAGACCGGCGGCATACAATATTGTCCCACAAAGCGCTTTACCGGTTGCCCGTGATTGTTACCACGCTTTTGCTTTCGATCCACTTGGTGAAGTAGTCTATGGCAACTTTGAGGAACTTTAATCCTCCACGAACAGAAAAGGACCTGCGATGTCTATGCCCCACTTGTAGAATGGCCATGGTGCCGTAATTGGTGTTAGCTCTCGTTGTGGTTGGCGAATGGGTTCGTGAACTTGGCGCCGCTGCACTTTCTTATTAAGTCCCCGCGCATTGCGGTGCATGGTGGGCCAATATCCTCGACCGTAAAGCGCCAAGGCCACCACGATCCGTGGTCCTCAATGCATGCCGCATGAACCTTCGGATTTCTTGCGATATAGTTTGCTTGTAGGGGACCAACACAACGGAGCCATGGTTGCAAGAAAGAGCGTCGATATAGTATGTTGTCCCGAATTTCAAACCTTTTGTGCCGTATGCCAGCTTCCTTACGCCTCGTAATACTCCCTTGCTTATGAACTCCGCTATCGGTGTCATCCACGTAGGTCCGTCTTCCTCTATTACCGTGGATACTTCCATCTCTGAGATGGATTTTCTTTTCAATGTTTCTACCAACACCTGTTTGGATAGGTGTGCAAAACTTGTGGATGCAATTTTGCTTAGCATCCGGGCCTTTTCCCCTCTAGGAACCACGCTGATGGTAAACATGTCAAAGCCTTGAATTAGTGCCTTGGTTTTGTCGGTAATGAATCATGTTTTCTCATTGGCTACGCATCGCCTTCAATACGGGTTGGCTACTAGTCGGAATCTACATTCGCTTCCAGTTGCGCACACCCATTCGAGATGCAATGCGTAGTCCCATTATTGGGCTTCATACTGCCTCATTATTTGCTGCGTGAATTAAACGCGCGCGTAAGGGAATTCCATTCCTTCCTAAGGGATGAGGCCCGCCGACCCATCTACGCATGAGGATCCGTCGGAACAAGATCCATGGATCCGTAGTTCCTTCAGTGCCGGGCGGGCAAAGACGTTGTCCGGTTTTTCTATGATGAAATCACGAGTATTTGCCCTTTACTGCAAAGACGTGGTCTCCAGAGGAGATGTTGTGCTCACCTAGCAATACACCCACTTCAAGTCACCACGATGCCGAGTTTGGAGATGATTTGCTTGATCGGTTGGTTCGCGGATCACCGCCATTCGCTTGAAGTACGGGCAGCCCGTTTCAGTGAATTCTAATGGAGGACCAATATTTACATGGCTTGTAGTTCATCTCTGCTTTCTTAGCTTTGCTTACAAAGTACACCGGTGTTTGTACAGTTCCTATCCTAGTAACACCGCCATCGCTCCATGAGTCGAGATAAGTACATAATCAACTCTTCCGCCTACAAGCTACGTGTGGGAGTGTTGCCAAGTGTTGTTTAAGCCGCGCAAGGCTTCTTCCTCGCCCGTAGTCCAACGAAGGTCTCCCTTTTTCATACACTTCGTGAGTGTTTTGAAAAGAGGTAGTGATTTGTTTGCTGACTTGGATAGGAATCTATTTAGACCGGCTAGATTACCATTGAGAGATTGGACTTCCTTCAACGCTGCGGTGAAGGAAGGTTGATGATAGCCTTAGTCTTTTAAGGCGCGGCTTTATACCATCAGGTTCTATCGTATCCAAGGAACATGCCTTTGTAGCCGAAAGTGCATTTTTAGGATTTAGCTTCATGTGACCTCTTTAAGTGTCCGGGTTCCTCAATGTCGCAGCACCAACTCTCTTCGCTGTGGCTTTTATGACCGGTCATCGACGTAAAACCTCTAGGTTGCCCAACTTTTCGAACACATTATCTACTAACCGTTGATAGGTGGCGCCTGCATTCTTCAAGCCAAAGGGCATTTTGTATAGCGAAGACGCCTTGGCTTGTGAAAGGCCGTCTTTTCCTCGTCCTCCTTAGCCATCTGGATTTGATGGTATCCTTTGTATGCATCGAGAAAGCACTTTAGTGGATATCCACACAAAGATTCCACCTTCCGTCTATCTCGGTAGTGTGGTAGCAGCTTCGGACATGCTTTGTTGAGGTCGCTGAAGTTCACGCACATCCGCCGCCTACCATCGCTTTCTTTACAATAAGCGGGTTGGAAAGCGGCCATGGTGTAGACTTCCCGATGATTCCTTCTCTACTAACTTGTGTACCTCGCCAGATTGCGCTTCTCCCAGCCCTCGGGCCGCTTCTTTCATAGATATGAGTATCTTGTGGGATCCTCGGTTTATGTTCGTGATTGAACGTGGTACCCGCCATGCGTTTTGGCTCCATGCAAAGATGCCCGTTCTTTGTAAGAGGCGCACACCGCTGCTTTTGCCGTTGTCCGATAAAGGATCCTCCTATCGATATTTCCTCGCTCGGGTAATGGATGAATTGCTACCTTTAGTTTGAGTTTTGGTTGCGATTGTTCAGAATGGGTGCCGCTTTCACGTGCATGACAAGTTACATTCTTTCGGTGGTACGCGAACATTAGAGGGTAACGACACCTCCTTCCACCTGGAAATTTGAGCATCTCAGGGCCAGACGGATCGCCAAGGATGTCGATATTCCGGTCTTCCGGATAATGCCATTGTATGGCGAGGGGATTTGATTACCATAAAATGAAAAAACACAATAATATGATACACCACATGATACCAAATCACTAGCTACATGTTTTATTAAGTGTAAATTAGTTTTAGACCCAAGTTTATCCAAAACCCACTAAATTCAAGCTATGCGAGCCTGGAGACCCATTACTGGCTTTTCAATGCTCATACGAGCTTGACCCATGTTCCATTTACCTTTTCTCAACTCGATCAACAAGATTTAATGAAAACCCTAGAATCACGAATCGTTTTTGTTAAATTTGAAGGTGTTAATGAAGGTTTCTATAGAGATATATATGGATGAAAAGAGGAAAGAGATCTACAAGATGGGGTGGAGTGTAAACTCACTGGCCGGAATTTGGCCTGAGTGTGGCAGGAGAAAGGGCTGCACGGTGGTGGTTTAATATTTAGGGTTAGGGTTTGTTTGTAGAGAGAGAAATATTAGAGAGAGAAAGTGGTGTGTGTGTATTTTTAGAGAGAGGAAGTAAAGTGGTAAAATGAGGTAGGGAGGGGCTGTATATACATGGACAAGAGGGACCAAAATAAAAATGGTATGGGGAGGAGGGGGCGCCGGATTTCACAAAAGGGAGGGCCGAAGCCGTAAATTTTCATAAACTATCCCGTTTACCCAATCCCGAGCTCATATATTGTCCTACGAGTGTCCCACGACATTCCTTCGACTTTATATTATGTTTATTTATGTTTTTCCACAAGTTTTGACTATTTATTTGTCAATTTTTGAGTTACGGTTTAAAAGTTATGTTATTTCTTGTTTTAGGCTTTTATTGTGCCGAATCGAATAATGCTTCAACAAAAGAGTTAAAACTCACACGATAACTCATACAATAATAAAATAAATCATAAAAGCCAATAAACGATATCAAATCAAGTCATGGTCGACAAAAATAGTTCTAAAGGCAAAAACTAGGGTTAGTTTAACGTAATGCGGTTACCTAAAATAATTTTAATCGCGGGCCATTACACACATGTATCCCTACAAGTTTCATTGTAGTCCCTAAAACCTCTGGTCAAAGATCGGGGCAAGATTGTTGAAAATTTCGTCTCCGCAGTTATAGTGACTACATGTAGTCTCTATAAGACAGTTTATAGCGACCACGTTATATGGTCCCTAGAAGCCTTGGTAGCGAGATCTCTAAATTGGTGTAGTCTTATAACGTACCAACACGATACATGCGTGATGCAGCGGTATCATAGCAGGAGAGAATAATTGTAATTGTCAAACTTAGACAGTAAGAAGGACACAACTTCGATAGTTGTTAATGATGCTGATAACACTAAAAGGAAAATGTCGCTGACTTTACCTCACGAATAATATATTTTCGACGCTGAGGGAGTTCTTTTAAACATAATAACATTTTTTTGCTACATCGGAAAACTCTTCATCTTCCCAAGACCCCAACTGATAGTTAATCATAATCGTCGTGTTGCCCGAAAGCGCCCTCAAGAAGCGCAAGAGCGAGGCCACGTGATGTCACACGCCAGCCATGCCGCGCTTTACAAGCATATGCTTTTTGTAAACTCGATGTATATGAGTTCTGATATAAATATATAAATATTTTCATACTTTGTGCCGCCTTATGCTACGCTTTATAAACGCAAGTTTCGGCTTTAATAAGAAAGCTGGCAGGAGTATTGCCATACGCTGCCTCGCTTCACCACGCTATTTATAACCTTGAAAATCATAAAAAAAAATTATGGATAGTCATGATTATACGTGATTTAATGTAAATTAGTAGTTTTCGGTTATAAATATATAATAGTAATTTTTCGTTCAAATCTTTTCTAACGTGGTGTTGATTTGCATTTAAGAAAATTCGGATTTAATTATCTTGACTTGTTTAATTCTTTTGAGTGGTTTTCAAATTTGCTTATATTATTGAAAGATGTTTGAGATATGTTATATTGTGTGCAATTGTAAATTGTATTTACTATTTAAATACTAATGACAACTAGCATGGAATTCGCACAAAACAACGGGTGTGAGAGGAATGTTGTTTAACGATTTTTTGATTTTATATTTTTTTAATATTATTTAATGATTTTTTTTCAGAGATCGTTAAGAATTAATTATGTTTTGTTTGACAATGTTGTAATTATTTTTTGCTCTATGAAAGTTAGCGTGTATTTTTTTTTTTTTTCGTTCTTAATGCATTCAATTAATAATTTGGTATGTTTATAGTTTATTTTCATTACGTTAATTTTTTTAACAATATTCATAAGGCCTAGCAGTATTACTTAGACGGCATTCGCCAAGCATACGGTGGATATCTTGTGAATGTATTTTGCAGCGAGCATAGAGACTGAGGCCACGAGCTAATAAAGGCGGTTCGAGGAACCTTGTTTTTGAATGTAGGTGTAGAGGAGGATGAGCTTTGTTCCACCATTGTCCGAGGAACCTAGGATGTATATCAATAATATTTTTTTTCCAGTTTCATATGTTACAAGTAATGATTTGGTAATAACATGTCCTTTTTTTTTTCTTTTTTTTTTTCATTAAATCACTTTATTGATCATTAATATTACCGTTACAACATTTGAGGTTACAAGTATTTATCAAGTTTTGAAATCCTTTCATAACAAGCAAGTCGAGAAGTCTGAAATTTAAGCCTTTCTAATTATAGAATAGTCATAAATACATTATAATATAGTTAAAATTAAGCAAATTTGAAAAGTTATTAAGGTTAACTATAAACAGATTAAATTCGTTATATTATAAGATTTTATTATTGTAACGTCCAATTTAATATCATACTTTAATGTGTAATTAGTGGATTTTTAAATTTTAGTTTAATAACTACTAATAATAAAATATGTGTTAACTTAATTTTTTAGACTTCTAAAAATAAAATTTACTAAATACATTGGAGTAGAGATCTGATATATTACTATATATATTAAAAGCCATTTAAAACGACGTCGTTCCGTTAACAGTACACACGGCCCATTTCAGCAGCCCAATACATTTGCTTGGCCTGCTAGCACTCCAAATCCGGAATATGTATACCCAAAGGCTGTTCTTCATTCTTCTCGAGTATTCCACCGCCTTATCCCATTCGTGATAACCTGCTGGATCAATCTCAGCACACATACTATTTTTTTCAAACAAGATCTACAAAAAAATTGGTGAAAGCTAAATACAATCGCCTTATTTACGAAGTTTAAAATCGCCAAGGGTTGTTGGAAACGATTTTATGACGGTTGAGGCACAATAGTGGGTTAGCGAGATGAAGAAGTTATGTTGTTGATGCTTACACTGAGGTATATTTTTTCTTTATTAAACAGTCTAAGTTTATGTTATGCATATGAAGTGTTTGGTGAAATGTCTTTTTTTTTTTTTTAGGTTTGTATTTGTTATGCTGATTAGGTTGTTTAGAATTTTGATAATTGGTAAATTGCTTGAAAGGTTTTGACTGCTGATGGAATAAAAGATGTGTTGAATGAACAGGTTCCATTTGGTTGTAGGGTATGTTTCGAAAAGAAAAAATCTCTCATTTGATATGGCTTCTTCCTATACCTATGAACTTTTAAGTTTGACAGCTTTAAGTTTATCCAAATCGTATGGTTTATAACCTTTTGTAAAAGTATAAACTACAATGATTGAATATTATACATAACATGTTATTTGTGATTAGGAAACACGTATTTGTTCAATTGTAGTTTAAGGTAACACCACTTACTGTTACCACTTAATGCAGGATAGATATTGGTAGGAGTGCTGGACCTGATGTGGAATAGTTACATAACCCAATCCCGCTGGAACAGGTTATGGGCTAGCTAAAATGGGCTGCGAGTACTGTTTGATGTGCGACGCCGCTTCAAATGCTTTTAATATATATAGTAATTGTTGCAGATGGAATTGTTGCGCTTACCAGGTTGTTGCATCACTCATGATGGGGCTTACGACCACTTTATACGGGCTATGAAAAAAACTGAGGTTGTCCGAACTTGGCGCCGCAACCTACTTGCAGCCATGCCGATGTGCCCCTGTTTTTCCGTTTAGCCCCTGTAACCCTAATGTTATTGACCTGATTCGATAAAAGGTTATCGGCATCAATACCATGAGGCGACAATTAGTTTATAAGGGCTCTGAAAACTGAGGTTGCCCGAACTTGGCACGCAACCTATTCGGTTTGCAGCCATGCCGGATGCAAATTTTCCGGATGCTTTTCTGAGCCTGTTTTCATGGGCATTCGGCTTCGGCGCTGGTTTATTTGTAAAGGCGATGATGAATGTTCTCTGGAAAGCATCTTGGCGAGGTAACCACAGCGTAGCTGTGGTTGCAGCCATGCCAGATCTGAGCCATACTTTACGTTATTTTTTTTACTTTGTGTTATTCCAGGTTTTCATAGGGACGTGAACAGGACAAGATTGTGTTTCGATGCGGCTGAAACTAAGATATAATGGATATAACAAGACAAATAGGTGAAGTCAATCCTAAGTATTTTTATCAATATAATGGGTCGTTAAGTACTACCATCAATCATGTGTTCAAGTACTTCTATCAATACTAAGTGATAGTTACCACTGTTGGAAATTTCATGTACTGATTTAGGAGGCGGGTGTGTGCTTAACTTGGGCATGTGGTTTAACGACTGTCGAACCGTGTGTGTCCTCATCTGTTGTTGTCGCCAATCTAGCTAAAAGGATTGTTTTCTGCAACAGGTATATATATTATATATGGAGCAGTCAGTGTTGGATTTTAGCACCGAATCATACGCAGGGATAAACCACCTTCTTATGACCACTACAAGGATTTGTGGTTTAATTTTGAATCTTGATTATAGGTATGAGCAAATTTCGATTTCGATTGTATAATATTATGCATAAGTTTTATGGTTTCTAAGCTTTGATTAATTCCTCTATCCTTATTGTCAACATGCACTTGCCTGATGGTGCAAACACCCTCCCTTTTTGTATTGCTCTTTTCGTACCTAAACTTTTGTTTATTTGATTTGCTTCTGCAGCAGGTTGTTGCTGTTTTGTATCTGTTTTTGTTTTATCCCACCTATATGCGTAAAGAAAGGCTCCTCTTTATCGCCAGCTATTGATAAGAATCCTAACCAGGTGATTATAAGTCACATCTGTATAAACAACAGCAGCCTACAATCTTGAATAAATGAGAGTCTTATTCTTTGCAGGACTTCACCCACCATAGAGTAGATAACCGTTTCTCCTGTTTAAATTAAATATTGATTCCTGAAAATCATGCTTATATTATAAATTGTTATAGCTAATATTCTATAGTTAGGGGCAGATTCATCATTTTTTTACTTTTGATCAGGTCCATGAAACAATGTCATTTTCTGTTATTTTTTTAGTATTTATAAATTTTTGTTTTTTATGATTCTAGATGGTGTTATGCATTTCCTATGTTGACCAAGATTGTTCTCTTTAATATAACATTTTATTTTCAAGAAAAAATTGTATGTATCTATATCTCGTGTGTTCATTAGTTAAATATAGCTTTGAAATGCTGCAGATTGATGAACATGTTCAGAGGATAAAGTAGGCCATTTTAACGTATGTTGATGCTCTGTCATATAATTGATTAACCTGCAACTTCTAAGTCTGCAATGGGTTATGAAACGTACAATCTGCAATCTGGTAAGTATTCATTACATATTGTAAGTCTACAACCTGACTATGTATTTAAAGTCTGCAAGTAGTATAGGTTAAAAGTAGTATAAGTAATGTGTTTGGTTATATTTATACCGCAATCTGTATTCACATCATGCTTTTAAAAGTTCGTCATACATTTGTCATTATGCATTACTTGATCGCTGTAGGTGTATAATCCGTCCGACCATCGCTATCGATAACTACTTTGATGGCCAATGTTGCTACTCTATTAACCAACCATATATCCGACGCCAGTTTCACAATGTCTAAAACATGCTCAGTTGCAGGTATATATCTTATACATTTTCTAAAAGATCAAGGTATTTAAAAGTATTAGATTTAATCTGTCATGGCTCATATATAAATAATTCATATGATTTATTTTGTTATGGAAAAGGAACAAAAAAGCAATTAAGGGACAACAGATGACAGTGAATATGATAAATTGCCAACCTATATTAAAGGAGGAATCAAATAGATGCATCCTAAGGGATCTTATTCCGTGTACAAAATTTTAAAAATATAGTAAGTAACCATATATTTTATAATACAGCAGTCGGTCAATGGACGGGTCGCGTAGCGGGTAACATCAGATAATTCTGAGTACAAGCAGTAGCTTTTTTGTTACATGTGTAGTTAGAATTTTGACTGTTTGATATTTCATGTTTCGATGCAATCTCTTTAGGATTTCATGTGGCTAATGTTGAAATATGGTAATAGCTTTTCGATTTGCCTATTTGTATATAATAATACAATAAGGAGGAAACGAAATAACGAGACAGCTAATCAACGTATGTGAAATAATAAGAAAGCGATCCGACAATGCTTACTGAAAAATTCTTATTTTGTCAACGCAGGTATGGCAACATCGCATATAGCAAAAGCTGTTGAACGATAGATTAAACACTGTTCTGTGGCAACATAGGGCACCTAGACAGGTTATTGTGCGGAATAAGTATGAAACCATTGTTCCAGGTTTAAGTCTTTTTTCATGGTAAAAGTTTTCTTTTATCATTTGTTTTGTGTTTAGCATAGGTTGTTAATCGAGCTACCACCCACTCTCTCGATCAGCCCGTGTTGGCGACATTTGAATGTATCGTTTGTGATTATATTCGTTTGATTTAATGGTTTATGTTTGAACGATATGAAGTATCTTTTGTAAACAACAACTAATACAATGTAAACTATCTAGCTTCGAATCATACTGTAATCGTCTACTTCCAAACGCTGATTAAAAGAAATTGCAATAACCTCCGCCGCAACGCGGCGGGGGGTTTGCATCTCGTTCTTTATAAAAGAGTAAAATAATGACTAACTAAGCTTATAAACTATTTGTGAGTGTTTGGATTAGCCTATTATTTATACTACATATAATAGAGGAATGAATTTCTTTTCTCATGATTTTAATTTATAAGTCATAATACTTATTATACAATACACAAAGCACAAATAAAACTAAAAAAACCACTACTCATTTATTTAATACAATTAATACACTATTAAAAATACTATTTCATCAAAAAATACAACTTTTCAACCACAATTTACAAGAAAAGAAGCATAGTGTACAACACTTTAATCAACATAATTTTCAGACGTACAAGACAAGAAGCATAGCGTACACTACTTTAATGCACATATTAAAAAAACAAAACACCACATTAATGGTATTTAATGTAGTCAGTTAATACTGATCAATAAATGCAATTAATACAGTTATTAAAACACCATTACATAAGAAATACAAATTATCAAGCATATTGTACAATCAAATTAAACACAATTCTTGTATTAAATGTTACTAATACAAATAATAAAACACATTATACAAATATTCAAGCTAGAGCGGTGAGCTAAGCGAAATTCTTGATATCCGTAAATTTATTGTCAAAAAGAACATAATAAACAAAAATACATGATTCACGGAAAACTTTATTTCGGGTAACTTGGTAAAACAGCCAAGAGAACCCTGCATTAAATGTCACTAATACAAATAATAAAGCACATTATAGAGATATTCAAGCCAGAACGGTCAACAGGCAAAATTAGGGATGACACCCACCGTCACCAAGTAATGTGTATACTACCCATGCCCATGCCTGATGGTTTAGTGTAATGCAACAAATTATAAAACCATGATATGAAAACTAACTATGACATTTTTAACAAGACACCAATCAATTTGCCAAATACCAAGTTCACAAAATGCTTAAACACGAGTCTGAAAGTAGCAATTAAACATCATTACACCAAATCACATGTATACAACTTTGATTATTTGATCTTTCATATTCTCTTTTTAGTCTTGAAACTCAAACAAACTTTTAGGTAATGTGTTTTCTTAAGACTTGGTACTATTAAATGTATACACCAATATCATATATATTTTAGGGTCCGTTTGGTTTATAAGAGGATTTGGATTTAGGTTAAAATTTGGATTTGGGTTAGGATTTTGTGTAATTATGAAGAGAGAAAAAAATATTATTATTGAATAAATTATATAGTTAAATTAAGTTTTAAAATTAAAAATGTTATTTAATTATATGCTAGAAGAGAGATAGAGAAGGGAAGGTAGAGAAAGCATGGGACCCATTAAAAAATCAGAAAAGTCATCTATGTGGTCAGGAATAGAAATTTGGGACTCATGTATTAATATTTGTTATTAGCATTTGTACCAAACGTGGTTATGAGTCCACAAATCTAATCCTTCCTTTGAAAACCCACTAACCAAACGGGCCCTTAATTAGTATAATTAATTTTAACATGGGTTAATGGGTACACCCACATGTATTTTGAAGGGTATAACTGTGGATATTTTAAATGGGTATCATGAGCTTATCCACGATGGGTATGCCTCAACCCGTCACCTCGTCATATTGTGGGTACATATTTTCACCGGCACCGCGTGGGTGAATATAGATGATTTTACACACCCATTTATGTGCGGGTACCCGCGGGTTGCAGGTTTTTTCTCGCCTAATGCCATCCATAGGCAAAATGGGCTTAAGCCCAAACTGGCGCGGGCCAAACAGACTCGAGCCTGAACGGGCATGGGTCAACGGGCTTGAGCCCGAACGGGCACAGGATAAACGAAATTCTTAATATCTGTAAATTTATTGTCAAAAAGAACATAATCAACTAAAATTCATGATTCACCAGAAAATTTTATTTTAGTATACCCGCCATGCAATATGGATACCCCATAGTAATAAGTTGATAAATAAAGGTGTCTAGTTAGCTTATGTTGGTAAAATGACAAGAATACCATTTCTAAAGAAGCTCCTAATCTGACTTTTTCCAAACAAACCACATACGTAGAAAGGTGATATTATATTTTGTTATGATAGCCACAAAATAAGTTAAACTCTCCTATATATGCAAGGGTTTATAAAAAAAAAAATCCTATAATTATGGTTATCAGAGCATCTGTAATGCGATTTTAAAAATTTGACACTACTCAACTCATCAATGTGACTTCTTGCGTTGGAGACAATGACCCAAAAACTTGGCATCTCTTAAGCGTTTAAAGCAATGACATAACACTATTGTTTATTGATTTTATATTCAAACACTCACTCTTAAACCTCTTCTACTAACGAAACTTTTGAAATAGATTTTTACCAATGTTGCAAAAATCGTGAATCGGTAGTCGGGCGGTCAACCACTGCAAATGATGTGTCGGTCAAATCGGGATTAATCGGTGATTAATCGGATTGGCATTTCCGAAATTTTTGGTATTTCGGATACCAAACTAAAAATCTTAACCGATTCCAAGCACGCTATGTTTCCAAACCTCAATAAAGGCTCCAATTTTGATTATGATGCCCATTGTGCGTTATAAGTGAAATATTAAGTATAATGCCTAAATTATTATTATTTTTAAAATGACCGATTGACCGATTTTTACCGATTCGGCCGATTTTGACCGATTCGGCCGATTCAGCAGATTTTTTGACTGCTTAGTGTCGATTTTTATCCTAGGCCGATTTTTTACCGATTTTCAAAATCGACAAGGTATCTTTCGGCCGTTAATCGGCCGATTAACGATTAATCGCCGAGTTGACCGATTTTGCAACATTAATTTTTACATTAGAGAGCAAGTTTACAAACATGAATTTTTATAACAAAATTGACTGAAAAGTGTATATAATAAATACATCAAGTCATTTAAATACTTGATGCAATGCATGCTCTTAATTTGAGCTTATAAGCTTATAAAAAACTACATTGAGCTTGTTTTTGCTAAGTTGCCAAAATGATAAGTAACACAAACACCCATTTGTATCTTTTTATACACTTTCTAGTCAAATATGATAGTAACTAGTAAGTATTAAATTCTTACTTTAAAGATTTGATGAGGGTATGATTAGGCCATGATCTATCAAAAAGTAGTAGGATTAAAGACTTTTGATTAGAAAATAGAGAAAAAGCCAAAAAGCAAATATTAAAAAGTGATACTACTTGTCCCTCCAATGCGATTTATATATGAATCATTGTTCCTTTTTGCACATTCTTTGTTTTTTCATGCAACATTGAAAATCAATCATATTATTTCTTTTAAAAGCAACAATTTATTCTTACAAAACTTTACAGGCAGTTAAAGGGGATTAGCTAATAAAGTAATAAACGTTATTTGCATTTTAGCTTTTGACTTGCAACTTCTATTAGACTAGTTGTAATAGTTGTAATAAGGATCATTAAGTGACCTACATCTCTACTGACAGCTCAACTTTCTCTCTTTGAGATTGATTCGTAACCAACTTAGTGTAACAAAGAGACCGACATCACAAAAAACATACCTTACAAAAATACATTTTAAATAAATACTCACTCACAAAAACATGCACACAAGTCGGTCGGCCAGGCTAACCTCTTCTCCATTTCTTCACTGACCGAGCGAGTATGTGTGATAAGACCTACCGAGTGGGACTAGTATATTATGGGGAGACCGACTGGCATTTTCACGCTTATTACACTTAGCCTTAGAGTCTACATTTACGGAGTAAAATGCAATGTGTATCTAAATTGCTGATGTGGCATTCCGATAATTTAAGCAAACGAAAATACGTAACAAGCGAGCATGTACGTAACAACTACCCATAGTTGATTATTATGTAAGAGTGTTTGGTAACATGATCGTATGTAGTTATTACAAAGTATAATATGATGGAAAAGCTAAATACTAACGCTAAATACTTATTCAAGTAGTATTTGAAAAGTAGTGTTTAGAAAAGATAAACGTTCGTTGCTAAACGATCTTTTAACTCAAACGCTAACCACTAACCTTCAAACGCTATAATATATATGTAGCGTTCATGGCATCGATTCTAACCGTCACAAAATTTCACGACTTTAATAACACAAATTTGAGTACTTTAAAGCAATATTCGTGATTAAGCAATGATACAAACTTTTTGACTATTTGGGGGGGACATGTGAAGTATCAAGTTCAACACAAATATCGATCTATTCGGTTATGTGTTATCGAGTAAAATAATAACCAGATTCTCTTAAAAAGCAATCATGCAACAAGTATATTGGAATAATGTGTTCATAATGTGTCACCGTATATCCTAGTTTGGTTTTTAAATCACCTCTCTTTATGTAAATGAGTGTTGAGATAAAAGTATACAGAGCTTATTAATTGCCGTTCACTGCTAATCGGCCACCAACTTTTTTAATTTATACAAAACTACAAACCGGTCTAACAAATTGGCGAACGATGGTCTGTGATGGGCAACAAAGATCAAACTTATTTTAAACCTGCAAATCTTGCTGAAAATACTATAAACACGTTGAAAACTTGCTTTAATACGTATACATGTTTATATCTACAAGTTGTTGGTTTGCAAATCGTGAGGTAAATACTTAAAACTCTCAAAAGTATCAAACTCGCTGAAAATACCAAAACTTGTCAGAAATGTCAATCTGATTAATTACCGATTAATTTCGCCTAAAGCGATTACAAGCTATAAAGGGTCGAGCGATCGGATTACGATTCCACGATTTTTACAAACTTGATATATATGAATACCGTTGTCCGACAAGTTTTGATATTTGTATTCTTTTCATGATCGTTAAATTAACCGGTCAATGAGAGTTCTTAGAAATAGTCATGAGTTTAATCCTAGCTCATGGCTAAAGGCCTCAGAATATGTATTCATTGCCGAGGCTAGGTTTTTAGGAAATGGTTAATCGGCACCAAAAAAGAAGCGAAAATTACATAGAGGACACTGTTCCATTATACATTTTGCAGAGGACCAACTTTTATATTTTACATAAGAGGTACTTGGTCGCGAATAAAATAACGTGCCCAAAAACTGTCACGTCTCTATTACAAAAAAAAAAAAAAAAAAAACACTTATGGTCGCGAAAATTTTATCGTGTCCAGGGGAAAAAAAAACAAATATGTCTCGACATACTATCTGCATTTACTAACTTTTAGATATTAATTGAAAATAATATAGAAAAGTGCAAAATTCACCCTTAACTTTTTGATATTTAGAAATTTTTTATATAACAAACTTTATTCGTCAAATATCTAGCAAATATCTAGCGAATTCGAAAATAAAAAATATATCGTTTTGAAGAGCTTTGGATTACGAACAAAACGAGCCCAATATCGATATGTTTTTTACGTACTTACTATTTTATAAAAAAATGTTAAAGTTTGATATATTTTTTAAAAACAAAAATAAACTCAAATATTTATAAATTCAACCCCTAAACTAAAATAAACACTTCATTTATTAAAAAACATTAAACATTAAACATTAAACATTAAACACAAAGTACATTAAACATTAAACACGAAGTACATTAAACATTAATACTACAACGAGATTGATGAAAATAAAACTACAAATTAAGAATACCAATCATCTGAGTTGTAACCCTCGTCCTCGAAGAGAATTAAACTCGCCAGACAAGTATTTTCTCTTCTTGATGTCAAAGTAGTTCTCCCAAGATATTCCGCTTCCACGGCTTCCTTCCAAAGCGAGCGGCTTCCGCGTGCCTCGTTTTCCATAATCTCTCTATAATTTTCTTCATCCTGCGCAAGTTCACGAATGTAAGCCTCACTAAACCCAATTGGATTGTTTTCGAGGTCCACCTGTGGACTGTTAGCAGGTGGATTGTTAACAGGTGGGATGTTAACAATTGGATTGTTAAGAGGTGGAGTGTTTACAAATACATTTTCCGGTTGGAAAACAAGAAAGACATCTTCTGGTGGAGTTGAACAAACTTCAAATTCTTCTGGTGGAGTTGGAAATGTAGTTTCCGCTGTTGTGGTGGACTTGGAAATGTAGTTTCCGGCGGTTGTGTTGGACTTGGAAAGGTAGTTGCGTATTGTTGTGGACTTGGGAATTGTTGAGAGAAATTTTTGCGAGACATTTTGTGTGTGCTGAGTTGTGTGTGTAACTTGTGTGTCTGAGTTGTGTGTGCTAAACAACTATGGTAGAGTTGTATATATAGGCATATTTGATTTTGATTTTGAATTTGAATAAATCTCTCTCATATTTGATTTTTAAATTTCAAATTTGAATTTCATTTATCCCGCTCAGAATTAACCAGTTAAATTTAAATTTGAATTTGAATAGGTTGAGGGGGTGTAAGTGAAAATTTATTTTAAATAGTTTAGGGGGTGAAATGATTTTTTTTTTTTTTTTTAATTCAAGAGTGTGTTTTAAAAGTTTATTTTTGTTTTTAAAAAATATATCAAACTTCAACATTTTTTTATAGAATCGTAAGTACGTCAAAAGCTTATCGATATGGGCTCGTTTTGTTTCGAAATCCGTGAGCTCTACGAACGGTATAGTTTTTATTAACGAATTCATTCAATATCTAAAAGTTAGGTTGTATATGTCGTGACATATTTGATTTTTTTCCTTGGACACGATCAAATTTTAAGCTCCCAAAGATTTTTTTATTTTATTTTTTACTTTTTATTTTTTATCTTTTTTGTGGTAGTGACACGTATTGAGTGTTTTGGGCACGCCATTTTCTTCTTATGACCAACTAGTCCTTTTGTGTAAAATATAAAAAGTTGGTCATCTGCAAGATGTATGATGGAGGACAGTGTCCTCTCACTTAATTTTCGCCAAAAAGAATCTACTTCAAGTTTTCCTTTACGATTTAAACCTTTTGGAAAAGTTATGACATAGACGTGAAATAATAATCAATAGGCAAGAAAATTTGAAACCTCGTTCTTTGATTGCATAGGAGATCACTAAATAGCATACCACTAACTCGATTACTCGTATTTTTTTTTGCTTTCACATCATCAGATATTTGATCTGTTAGTGGGTTTTTTGGGTATGGTAACCAACTTGGCAACTTTGACTAGGGATTACTTTGTTTTTGATAGGATAAACACTATGTTTTTAAAAAGTTTATCCACGATAAAATTTTGATCTCGTGCATTTTTTTGGTTCTAGACTAGGGATGAGCATGGGTAAGGAACCGGAACGGTGGATCCGAGAACCGAATTTTGTGAAAGTAGGAATTGAGAATCGAACCGAATATAGTTTTTGGTTCCGGTTTCGATTCTTTAGGTCTACCCGGATAGAAACCGTTTTTCTGAAAAAAAAAATAACCTCATGCACTAATAACTTAAGCTATTTAAAAACACAAAAAATTGATTTTTTTAAGCAATTACAACCATTTACGTATTAAACCAATAACATTAACATTATGGTTACGTAATGTTTGATTATATGGTTTTGTTGGTCATATTATATAAATAATCTTCAAAAAAAATGTGTTAAACAATTACCTTTAGTATAAGTATATTATGAATCTAATATTTTGCAAAAGAACTATAATTATATATACAAAGCGATGAGACTCATCCACGTTTGATGTTGATTCTTTCACTAAAAAAATGCATAAGCATGATCTCAGTATAGAACCATAAAAGATAATTTAGGAAATATACAGTGACTTAGTTAGATGGCTAAATCCTGAAATGAGACATCCTAAAATAATAATGAACATGTTATAAGCTAGTACATCGAATGCAAACAAAAATAAAATATAAAACTTACTTCAATTGTTTTGATAATGATGATAGTTGTTTATGTGAGTTTTGAATGTTGAATGATCTTGAATGATTTGTTGAAGTTTCAATGAATTTAAGATTAGGATTTAGAGCAGCTTGATTTTTCTGAAAGTAGGCTAGTAGGGTGTTTGTTATGGCATCGGTTTGTATGATTTAAGTATGAGAAGTAAAAAAAATTACATATTTTTATAATTATTGGGTATTTGCGTCCGGAACCGAGAACCAGTGGAACCGAATCAAACCGACCCAAGAATCAAAAAACCTCAAACTCAAGAACTGGAACTGGAACCTTCGGTTCGGTTCCGGTCGGATTCTCTCTGGTTCGGTCGATTCTCGGTCCGGTCCGGTTCTTCGATTCTTTTGCTCATCCCTAGTCTAGACCGACTCTTCTTCAAAAAACCAACTCCAAAAACAATGTGCACATCCTGTAATACCTTTAATCAGGAGTTGGATCGAGCCCAAAACCTATTTTCTCAAAGTTTTTTCTGGCTTGTCAACTAGATGTATGCAGATAAAAAAGTGATACCACTGAGTCAATGCCCCCAATAACGAAGCATGTTCCAATGACCTTTATTTTGTGATCTCACACATGGTCGGCATTTGATTCATTAGTGACAAGTCGTTGATGTGGTTGGTAACATTAATTATCTTACATTACAATGTACGATTATCATTTTATACCCTTTAATCAGTTGTATTCATCGTGTTAAAACTAAAAAATATCTCTATTAGTGACATGGCCGATGTGACAATTGTTTAGCTTGGAGATACCTACTTTATTAGTTTTCACTGACACCAAAATTTACACTAAAATAGTGCAAAAAAGGTATCATATTGAAATATGCTTGCACCAGATAAAATGTGTTCTAATGTATACACTATATATTTGCACTAATTGTACTTTAAAATCTATAAAATACATGATAGTGCAATAAATAGGAAAAATAAATTAAATATTTATATCGATATTGAGCTCATTTTGATGATATTAATGTGAAACTTACAAAAAAAAATTATATAAATTTGTTTTTATGTTTTATATTAAATATCAAAGGATTAGTAAAAATAAGAAGTTTTAATAGAAGAATAGTGTTTTAGTATAATGAATAGTAATGCACTATATTTAGGGCATCTCCAATGTGATCACTAAATGTACTTTTTTACACTGTAATAGTGCTAAATTGCAAAAATTGTCCTTCAATATTAGCACTAAAACTTGCAGTATTTTAGTGTGATGAATAGTAAATGAGAAAAAAACACTAAATATAGTGTTATACTATTCATCACACTAAAACATTATTCATCATTTTAAAACTCAACATTTTCACCATATACATGCTATATATATTAATAACTAAATATAAATTTGTATAAAATATAAATGTATAAGCTCCTCTTCAATACTTTCAAAACAAGTTCAATATTGATATATATTACGGGGTAGGTTATACAAACGGGCTATGTTATACAAACCCTCCCTATATTATCATATCAAGAGGTTTTGGTCAAACCGTACAACCCGTAATGCACACTGTACAAGCCGATGATGCATCCAATGATTGGATACCCTCCCTATGGGAAGTTTGTGGATAACTCACCCCTACATAAACCCCATCTTTTTTTTTACAAAGGGCACCCCCTCCTTTTTTGCCATTTTTTTTATTATTTTTTATTTTTATAATTTTGTTTATATTAAACAACTATAAACCTGAAAGTATGAAATAGAAAATATAAAGTTTAATAAGTTAATCGCTTAAAACTGTCAGAAATATGGAGCAGAAACTATCAAAAAACCGTGTTTGTACTAAAAAACATGATAGACAAAAGGAATACAAGTAAAAAACCCCCTGATTTGACATGCTTGGGGGGTTTGTATAATATGACCCATATATTACATTAGATATACTTTCTATCATTGCATTATCATATTCATTTTAATGATAAAAATTGATTTAGTGTTAAGTTTTAGCGCACACATTAGAGTAAAAACTATTTAGTGTTAGAGTATGCCACAAAGATTCTTAATTTGCACTATTTTTGTGTTTTTTTAGTTTGCATATTGGAGATGAGAGATGATTTGCAAACTCCATAATTTGATTGACACACTCCAAATATTGTGTGTTGTCATTTATATCATTACATCACTTATACTCTTTTTACTCTTTTTATAATATAACATAAGGGTATAAATGGCAATACACACAAATTGGTGTGTCAATCAAATTGAGAATTGTGCAATCACTCTCATTTTTTCGAACTTAAACATTCATTAAAGAAAACTAACATCCATACATATCACTCCTCGAAAGTGAGGAAAGTTCATCAGGAAAAGTGACATCCCAACTAAACCCTAAAGTGTTTGAAAACGCATAATGGGCAACCCAATGAGCTACTTGATTTCTTTCTCGATTAATCCACAAAAAGGATATATGCATATTTTTTGCCCATAAACGAATGTCATCCACTAGAGCAGCTATATTCCATGGTAGAGGGGATTCTAAAGATGATAACGAGATAGCCATTTGGGAGTCAGATTCCACAATAGCATTAAACCACCCACGATTAAATGCTAAAGAGCAAGCAGAATGCACCGCGATGATCTCGGCATGGAGAGATATGGCGTGCAACGATTGCCAAGGACATAACGGAGGCAACTGCGAATCACGAACTACAATACCAAAAGCGGCTTTGGGATCCTGAATGGCATCACAATTTAACTTCACTTACCAGCAAGTGGGGTATCCACGAGGAGAAGTTAGTGAGTTGGATTCAAGATAAGGAGTGTGTTTACTATCCATTGCATTAAAATAGTGTGATGTTTAGTGCTAATATTAAAGGGGGTGATACTCACACCACATTTTTTGATTAATGTATCATAATTGTGCATTACAGATTGATGCGGTACAAAACTAATGCATAAATTGTGATGCATTAATCAAAAAATGTGATGTAGGTATAAATTCTCTAATATTAAAGACCATTTTTTATATTATTTTAATGTAAAAGGTACATTTAATACAAACAGATGGCCTTAGAGGATCCACAAGATAAATGATTGACCCTTTTTTTTCTTCAAATTAGCCTCTGAATAGTTTTTACGCATGAGGCAAAGACTTGAAGTCGGTCCTCATAAACCAAAAGCATTACCTTTTATTGAAGGTAAAAAAAATAAAAAGGTTTTATATCCAAAACAAGCATATATATCTTTTTGAAAATGCAAAATTGCGTATATATTCAAACGTGCATAAAATGAATTTATGCTATGTGCATAAGAAACTTGTGAAATGATATATATATTGAAATATTCCTTTGGGAGGGATATATATGCATTTGTGACAAGGTTTGACTATGACTTTTGGTATTTGAGTTGCATTCGATGAATACCTTTTTTTTAGGATAAAAGTTTTAGAACAACTTTTGAAGACGTTCTTATATAGCTTAGCGCTAATGTTATCATATTATAATTAATTAACGTCGGATTAAAATATTTACGTCCTCATTTGTTAGAAAGGTTTTACGTAGTTTTGTAAGGACGTTTCTTTAGTATTCATAAAGAAGATATTTCTATCGTATTGATATTTATGAGACAATAGGCTTTAGATAGGTGGTGAGCATGTGGTTAATAATTAAATAAATCGAAAAATCGAAATATTTAAAGTAAAATTGAACCGAACTTATAACCAGCATCGAATTTTTCAGAACCGGACAAAAACTCGATTTTAGTTTTGGATATGATTTTGACTATTTGAACCGAAAATTTATATAAATATATATATTTTCTATATATTTATATATACAAAAGACTATTAAAATTTTATCCTAATAAAAAAAAATAATTTTATGCTTGAAGCAAAAAATTGCTAAAATCTATATAATTAAAATTAAAAAAAAAATATATATATATATATATATATATATATATATATATATATATATGGTGTAATTCCGGCAAAAGCTGGCCGACTTAAATTGCTTTTAGGTTGATTGATTTGAATTTCTGGATTTAGTTCAGTTTGATTTCGGTTTTACCCAAAACAATTTTTAACAAATAAACCGACAACCCATAAACCGATGAACACCGATGATGTAGATTTAGCCGTTTGCTCTTTGGGCTCAGTCAGTTTTCAATGCAAACAATACAAGTCCAGTCAAACATTATGCGAACAAAACATATATTGTAGTGTATGTTTTGGATACAAGCTTGTAGGAGCTTATAAGAGCTTAGCGTGTGTTTAGTAATAAGCTTACACATGAGCTTCCTTTTTTGGAATAAGCTAGTTTGCAAAAGAGAAATCAGTTCTAGTAATGAAGGAAAACTTAATAACACACGTTAAACATATTGATGGTAAATCAAAAACATAAAATTAACAAAACTAAAACAAAAAATAACTAGAAGTTTTCATTCATACGAAACATGCCTAACGTGTCTATCCTTGCATTGCAAGCAACCCGCGCTCCATCAAATTCTTGCTCATCATCATCAGCCGTGTACCAACCGATCATCGTGGTTTCCAAAGCGCCACTTCAATTCAAGTTCCTCAGAATCTCCTCCCAAACGTCTCACTTCCAATGCTTCTAGTTTCTTGGCAGAAAGCGCGGCTTGTGTTTCTTTGATACACGCCATGACTATCGGCAACTTTGAGACGAATGACAATTGTGTGTGCTCCATAGTAAGAGTCCCGTGATGGTTTTCTTTGAACAAAAGTCGAATTTAGGGTTTGTTGTAACAATAGTTGAATGATGCTTTAATGAGAGCCTTTGAAATATTTATAGTAAAGGTTTCTTGCGAAATAGAGTTGTTATGTAATTCGAATTGGAAACTCGATGCATGCCATATATAGATTGAGGTTAGGCATCGTCTTTTATTCTTATAGGTTTTTATTTAATTCATGTTAATTAAATACTCGTTTATAAGAGTTAATCACATAAAGTCCTCGTGGTTTATTGGGTTTCACGGATTTTGTCCTTGAATTTTTTTTGTGCGGATCTTCTTCATGTGGTTTCGACCATTCTGGGTTTGGTCAACGACCAATTACATTAATGCTACTTATTTATTTGAAGGGTATTTTGGCCTTTTCATGTATTATATTATTATTTTTTCTGTTTGCGTAAATTGCAAAATCATTCTAATGGTTTTGAATAAACTTTAAAGTTCACACGTCATAGTATGTTCATAATATCACAGAAATGGGTTTTAAATCATTTTATATAAATGGATATCGTTTGTCAAACAAGTTTGATATTTGTGTTCTTTGTATGTTTTTAGCGATTGTTTAGTTGCGGTTAGTGAATTTTTTGGAAATAGGTTTTATGGGTTCAATCTCGACTCATGGCTAAAGGCCACTAGAACATTTAGGTTGACCACGATTCGAAAACGAACAAGACAGACCAAAATGATTGAGCAAACCGATTTGGACAAAACAGTAGGAGGATTTGACCATGTCCGGTCCATATGCGGGTCGGTCCAATCGGTCTAGTTATTGCCTAAGACCGAACCGGGTTGAGGATATGATTAAAGTGGACGTGGAATTTGGATAAATGTCGCGGAATTCGTCCGGTCCGGTCGGTGATAAAAATACATCAGGTCAATTGGAACCCAAAAGAAATACGTGCTCTATAACCTCATCCATAAAAATATGTGCTCATTATCTAAGGCTAGATTTTTAAAAAATATCAATCGGTACCCAAAAAAAATACACCTGGTCAGGGTTTCTCTTACGATTTAAACCTTTTGCAAAAGTTTTAATTTGTTGGGGCATTGTAGCGCACCTCTAGCAGCGGTTTTTTCGACCAACTTGGCAACTTTGAATAGGGACAACGACAATTTTGTTTTTTTTTTTTTTTTATTTCATGATGTATTTAAAAAGTTTTTTTCTACGAGAAAATTTGATCTCATGCATTTTTTTTATTTTTTTATTTTTTATTTTGTTTTTAAACCGACTCTTCTACAAGAAACCAACTCCAAACAATGTGCACATCTTCTAACAACCTTTATTACGAGTTGGATCGAGCCCAAATCCTATTTTCCCAAAGCTTTTATTGACCAGTCATAGAGTATGTGCGGCGTAGATTAAATCTTTTGTCAGTCTGTATACTTAAAAGATTAAAAGAGATTATTTTTATATAAATACATGAATACCTTTTATTTTTTAGAAGATGAAGATTATTTTTTATAATCTCTTATAAATATAATACGCCAAACAAGATTTTTTTTTTTTAAATAGTATTTTTAAAAAATAAGCATATCTCTCCATAATCTTGTGTGCAAACTATTATATGATGTTGCCGATGAAAGAGTGATACAATGAGCTAATCCCTCAATAGTGAAACATGTTCCATTGATCTTTATTTGATGATCTCACACATGGTCGGTATTTAATTCATTAGTGACAAGTCTTTGATGTGGTCAAGGATATCTTTTCTCTGGCATTATTTATATACGATTAATATGATCTTATATGACTATTATGTAGTTTTCCAAGGACGTGGTAATAATTTTGTGTGTTGGTATATGGTTTACGAGACAATGGGCTTCTAACAGAAGCCGTTAGCCCGTTATTTCCAGCTTTGGGCTCAGTCACTGATCAAAGTATAACAAGCCCAATAACCATTTAGCAAACTAAACTTATGGGGTAAGGGTGTGTCCGAATTAGAGATTACCAAACGGTTCTGAACCGAACCGGGAAAAAAAACCGAAACCGGTTATACAAAAAACCGGTTTTTGGAAAACCAGTTGTAAAAGAACCGAACCGTGGTTTTTGTAACCACGGTTACGATATTTTAGTCATTTGGTTGAAACCGGTTAAAACAAACGGAGTCACGAAAAAGGTTTTTGAAACGGATTTTTGTCTAAATATTAGACCGGCTATTTTTGTTTTTTGGCATGCATGATTGTTGACAACTTTTTGGCATGCATGTATTGATTGGCTTTACTCAGCAGAGCCTTGAAAATACACCCATCTCACATCTTCCAATGTATTCATTTCCTGGGTCCTATGCTCGGCCACCTTAAATGGGGAGTTGCGTTTTATTGTCTTACTCGATTTCAATGCCAATCATTGGTAATGATGGTTTCTCGATTCAACGTCACCGAAGTCTGACTTATTATTTACCACTTATAACATTTTGTGACTTTTTTGTACATGTGTTTTTTTTTACAAGTGTTGTTTTGGTTTTACAGTTCAACAAGTTGGTTTTACAACTTATTTTTTGTTTTGGTTTTTCTGAGTTCTACGGTTTTACTAAGTTTTATTCATTTTAAAGTTTTCAAAAATCGTAGTTGAAAATATTTGAACGGTCAGAAGGTTGAAAAGTGAGATTTTATCCCTTCTTTGATCCATTCTCCAATTTTGTAACGAAGTTACATTCGGTCTTAGATTCCAAAGTTCACAAATCTTAAGATTACCATGATTCTGGCTATAAGCAACAACACCAACAACAATCCCATATGAAAGCGACAACACCAACAACACCAACAACATCCAGTAATCAAGAAAACGTGGGGCCTAACCATTATAACAGTGGGCTTTTGCCCACAAAAATTAGATCCTATCAGGCAAACTGCAAAAAACCCAACAAACAATAAGCAATGATGATTTTTTTTTAAAAAAAAACTTAAAAAATAGTTTTTTTTAACAAAGAAACATACGTAACCAAAACTGCATCACCAGTACATCACAACATCTACGTTTTAGATTAAAAAAGTTTTAGATCTAAAACTTAACAACATTACTAAACGTAAAACCACCACAGCCCTCAAAAGTACAAAAAATTTAGTTTTTTTTTTTAACAGAAGCATTGTTTTTAAGAAAATCACAAAATTGCGTTTTCTTAACAAACCTCATTATCTTTTCAAGAACGTATTATCGTTTTAGATCTAAAATTTTTAGATCTAAAAACTTAATAACGTACAAACGTAACCACAAGTCTCACAAGCACCACCACGTAACCACCACATCATCACCAACATCTAATTATTTTTAAGAAAATAAACAAAGAAAACCTTTTTTTTACAAAGGTTTAGATCTAAAAAAAATTTTAGATCTAAAAAAGTTTTAGATCTAAAAAAAGTTTTAGATCTAAAAACTTAACAACGTACAAACGTAACCACCACAGGTCCTCACAAGTACCACCCGTAAACCACCCAGCCTCACCACTTAACAACGTACAAACGTAAAATTTAACAACGTAGAAATTTTAGATCTAAAACTTTAGATCTAAAACTTTTAGAGAGAGAGATTGCTAAATCAAAAGTGAGAGAGAGAGAGAGAGTTTACGTTTAGAGAAGTGAGAGAGGCATATTACTACTGCCGCATGTGGGATGAAAGGGTGAGAAGAACACGTAAAGCGTTCGAGAACCACACACGTTAACCCACACAAAAACGCCCATAGCGTTTAATAGCATTTTAAACGTTAATTATTAAAAAGCGTTTTTAATACGTTTTTTAAACGTAAATTATTAAAACGAAATTATTAATAAACTTTTTTTTTAAATAACGTTTAATAACGTTTTTAAAACGTAATTATTAACAAAACGTTTTTTAATAAACTTTTTAAAAGTAAAAGTTTTACATGAAAACATGTATTTACAAAAAAATTAAATAAGTATTTTTTAAATATTTTCACAAAAAGAATTTATAAAAGTCTTTATAAAAAAAGTTTTTATAAAACGTATTTTATAAAGTTTTTTTAAGAAAATTTATTAATAAAAAGTTGTTGTGTTTATATTGTATAGGTTTTGATCTGAAGTTGATTTAATTAATTGGGTCACGATCTCTTCTTTGAACGATTGGTTTTGTTATTGTTATTGGAAAAGTAAAACAGATAGGGGATATAAGTACTTTCTATGAATTTTTTGTGTTCTAGACATGGGATGTCTTCACGGAAGAGTTAGAAGATGAACTTGGCAGTAGTACCGACAAATGTAATTGCCATTGATTACTAGAAATATATAAAACGTTTTAATGGTTGGATATTGAGGGTTAAGTGTCCGGAGCATAATCATAATTTTCAGACTCTTTATTGAAGTTATACTTGGGCACCACACAGTCCAGCTTAGCCGTTGTTGTGTTGTTAGACAAGATTATAGGCTAGCAAGACTGCGATCGAGCCTCTTTGAATATAAGCAAAATCAAAACTGCATGCTTGTAAGAGCACTCGTTTAGGCGATGCCGTATAATGTTTCAATGGATGCTTTAGGCTCATACTCGCAGAAAAGTAAATGGGATGTTGACCCACATGCATGTGGTCTCAGTGCGGTTAGTGTATGGCTTACCATGCTATCACTAACTATATTGGCTTCAAGCAAACGGTATGTATTTAATTGCCTACCAAGTTATTCTTCCCGTCAATACCGATAATTATAACAAGTTCTTTTGAATCGGATTGCCAATTCCGCTTGATTATGTTGATAATTTTGGAGAACACTAAGCGTTCCCGGCCTTTGTGAAATACTCAAGAGCTGATGAGCCTGAATATCCTAAGAGCAACAAGGGCTGAAGAGCCGAATATTTTTCGTGTCAAGATGACGTACACAAATTCCAAAGTGTTTATACCAAAGCATCGTCGTTTGTCAAAAATATATTAAACATGCTCGGAGGTATATACGCTCACGAATCAGTGTTAACAACACAACTTTGTCAAAGAAATGCGTGGGACGTCAAGGCGCAAAGGACAACAAATCCAAGTCTAAACCAAATATCCCGGTTTGAACGAAGAACCCCACAAAGGCCCGCAGGCTACACAAAACCTAAAAGTCAGTAAATAAAGAATCTACGAGACACAGTTCTTATGTGGGAGAGCCTTCTAACATCCCAGACTTAAACGAAGGACCTAGCGAGGGCGACTTAAGACACCACTTGTGCGTTCAGTTACTATAGCGAATATTGTATGATGAAATTCCAGCTCTTTTCCGATGCTGGATCCTAGGGATCTTTAACATGGATGGTGATGGAAATTGTGCTATTGAATTTTGCCATAGTCTTGGCCATCACAAGAAATGTGGCCCAATTTGAGCTCTTTCCGGGAAGGGTAGACAATCACGAAGCAGTTTACAGGGAAATGTGGGGTGAATCTTTTACATCTACACGTAACTCGATGAATTGGTTTTAACGGTGCACACCGAGCGTTATTGGATGACTATGCCAGAAATGTGAGTGGTTATTGCTACAGCTATTAACCGTCCTATTGTATGTATAACCAATTCACAATCTCTTTTGTTACTTAAAGAGGTTCTCCAAATTCGCAAATATTGACTCGGTTGTTATTCTTCGGTGGAGGAACAGGGAATGTGCTCACTTCGTTCTTAGGTTCTTGATGAAGACTCACCACTCCGTAATCAAATACCCAAAATGGAGATATTTGAGAAATGTCGTGGCCGCGCCATGGGAACATGTGTTTACTCAACGACAGAGGATGTTTAGATATCGTGAAAACGATTATTTATTTATATTGTAAATAAAAAACATGTATAGACGATTCTGATTTATATTGTAAATGACACAATGTATAGATGATTCTTGATTTATAGCAAGCACTTCGTCATCTTTTTATTACAGATTTATGCTTCGCTCCGGTTCTTCCTCATTGTTTTGTTAACAGGAATCAGATGACATAGGTGGAGGGACATTCATTGTGTCAACCACACCCTTCGTGTTGAGTCAGTTATGTGCTTTCTTCACAATCTTATGTGCCTCCCTCTCCAAGCTATATCTCATTGCAGATGAGGACAATTTTATACACCGTCTCCGGTTCTTCCTCATCTTTTGATACAGTAGTCTCGCGTTGGCGAGTCGAAGCGAGAGATTGACGATTGAGGGACGCATTTGAGTTAGAGTCCGTGTGGGACAGATGGCAGCATCATTGGATCGACTACGCATCGGGCGTGATTGATCTTAGTTTCTAGTTATATTGTAATTTTGTGAACCATGTATCAACTATTAATCTATAACAAGATTGGTTATTGTGAACCATGATATTACTAATTTATGTTGTGAATAATTTATACAAATTCTTTTGGCCAGATGCAACAACAAAATCCTTACTTGTGTCGTTGTCAACGTGGATTAATAATTGAAAGAACATCCCACCAGCCCAATACTTGTGGTCTGAAGTATTATGCATGTCCTTTCTCAAAGGTAAATAATTAAACGTTTGCTTATTTGCGTAAATATATCGATAACTTGTTTGTTTATAATACATTTCTTATAATTGTTTCGTCATGTAACAGCCAGGGATTAAAGACTATGGGTGTCGATACTTCATGTGGAATGAAATATTTCAACAAAGTACTTGGTGAGCCCTTCTTCTGCAGGTGCTCAAACTGCGAACTAAGATACAACGATCAACATGCTATTGGCTGAAAACAATTTGTTGCAGGCAAAAATAAAGGCGTTAGGCATCCTGGAATTGGCAAGAAATCCAGTTGATCCGCATGTCGGTAGGAGTGGAATACTCTATGACATTATAGATGACATTAATAATCTTCATGTGGAGTAGATTTCGTTGTAATATTGAAAACATTGTTGTTTTACTTGTTTAATGTTTTATTGCTATTGTTTAATTAAATGGAAACAAACACACAATTAAAAAGCATAACGTAAAATAAATATCATATAAAAACACTACACAATTAAATACACTATACATATAAAAAAACAATACTTAATTAAATACACTATACATATAAAAATCTACACAAATTAAATCACTATTTAATATATCTAAATTAAACACAACTAAACAGTACACACACAATTTAAAAAAAAAAAAAAAAAGGAAAAACCTGCGCTTAGACAAGGGGACCCACTCTAGTATGAGGTGCCTGCCAAGGAGAAGGTAGGGTGCCTGCATAGTTTGGCCCTTTTCCAATAAGACATTTCAAATTTATTGTGTTTCACACTCTTACATATCATAAATTCAGTTTCTTTTTTTTTTTAACTTCATAAATTCAGTTTCAATAAGAAAGAAAAATTACCAATCTCACAAGAAAAAAAGAAAGAAAGAAGACCTCATTTTCGTTCATAAATCTTTATTGATCTTGTGTACTTAAACAAATACCCATCATTGGTCTTAAACACAAATCGAAAAACAAGAAAACAAACAAACTACCGAGACCTCTTTAATTAGATCTTGGCGAACTTGTTGTGCCGGTTGTTTTCGTTTGCTTTGGAGAAAGGGAGATGGAGATAGATGTGGGCTCCTTGTGTCATTGTGTATAAATCGTTTTGGATAAAAAGGGCGAATTTCTGGAGATCTCGATTGGTTCGATTTGGAGATTGTTGTGAAAGAAAGATAAAAAGTTTGTATGTGGCGTTTCTTTTAAGCAGAAAATGTGTTGTAAATATCATGGATCTTATACCGTTTGTACCAAACCAGATATCTTCCAAAAACCGGTTTTTTAAACCGGTTTGACAAAACCGTTTAGACCGGTTACAAACCGGTTCGTATCGGTCGATATTTTCAATCTCAAAACCGGTTTCAAACCGACGGTTTTAGCAAAACGGTTTTGACTAGTCAACGCGAACCGAAACCGGTTTTTAAACCGGTTCAATTTAAAAAAAAAAACCGGTTTGTGCACCTCTAGTCCGAATACAAGGTTGAAGAAGATTATAAGAGATCAAACTAGTCTATAAACAAAGCATATTCTTTTTATATAACGAATTCACGTGCATAATGACGATATATAGCGGTAAATAATTATATTTATGAACTTATGATTCTGGTGTGCGTCTTGTTGCAACACTTGAGGGTTAATTTATAGTAACCACGAGAAACAAAAAATGTATGAGCCGAAAATAAAAGATATAAAAGTTTAAGAATTAAAATTGTTTAAACTATTAATTTTATTGTTGATATTGTGACTATTTTTAAGCATAGGTATATTAGTAATTGAACATTACTCATTATTTAAGTTTTTAAGTTTAAAAAAATTGTTTTTTTAAGAGATAAGTTTACCATTTAATTTGATAAAATTCTATATAATAAGCTTTAACTATAACAAACTCAGACAAACATTTCATAAAAAATAAAACTCTAACTTCAACTTGTAATATAAGCCACAGCTAAACCACATCTTCTAATTTCGCAAATTAAAAAAAGGACTAAATAGTGATAGTCACGTACTGTTTATATAAATACGAGAAAATTCTTGACTATCCAAAAAATAATGGGTATTCCGCTTTATAGCCCAAAAAAACCAAATTCTATGCTGTACTTTTTGTGCGATTGACAGTTATTGTTTGAGCGGGTTGACTTGCAAATTCACCAGCATTTTCAAAGCTGAAACATAGTAGTATGTCTTTATGAGCAGTCGTGACCGTTCGCTTGAAAACTTTCATCATGAACTAATTAAAGACGATGAACTTACCATGACTTCACTTGACCTTACACTAACACAAGCTCTGATATCACTTGTTGATATGGATCAAATGTGTATGCATGAAGTTAGAATGGCTGAAACATAAGAGTTGGATATATAAGAGATCATTAAATATAAATATGCAAGACTAATGAAATTGTTAAAAAGAAAATTAAATATGTTTGTGACAACTTAATTCTTGGTACTAGTCCTATCCTAAATCTAGCAAGTAACTCTAGTCAAGGATGTTGCGCTTGCATGATAGACTTGTCTCGTTGGACATTAATTAGCTTGATCATCATCCCCCCGTCCTTAATACTTTTGAACATGAAAATCGAGAGCATACCTATATAAATCACACATAGAGCATACCTATTTGTAAATGAATATTAACATTCGAGGCTAAATTATATTATTATAAGAAATAGAGTAAATTACACCGTTCGTCCTTGCGGTTTGCGTTGACCGCAGGGTTTCGTCCTTTGACAAAAAAAGTTGCACCGTTCGTCCTTAAGTGTGAACGTTATGCGCGTTCGTCCTTGACCAAACGACGTTAGTTTGAATGTTAAACTCGGGTAAAAGTACTAAAATACCCTCACTATCTTCTTCTCTTAACCATTACCACCATCATTTCAAGTTTCTTGTCTATCCTCACCATTTCTCTCATTTATACCCTAACCCTAAACCTAATTCATCTCTCTTCTCTCTCACACCTCATCACCGGCCGCCACCCTTCCACCACTTTTCACGCCTCGTCGCCACCACGTAACCACCATCACCCACCATCATTTCATCTCGAATTTTTGAAGACCCGAATGTTTGTTAAACGAGTTGGTGTAAAAGTTTTGTTAAAAATAACAATTCACACTTATTTGTGTGAATTGGTTGTGAACCCATCAACAACAAATAAGTGTGGCTTGCGAACCAAACCGCCGGCACCACCACCACACTGAACCAAACTCGAACACCATCACTACCACTCAACCCGAACATCACCATTTTTGTTTCAAAACCACCAATCACATAACTTACCATGTTTTCATCCGAAACCAAAACAAAAATAAACAACAATGACAATAACAACAAGAGCATTATCAAGCACACAACAAGGCCACACGAGGCTTACGCTCTCGTCTGCCGACTCGACACGCACAAACACGACCAAGACCACGGATACCAAGATGTTTTTAACCACGTTTTTATTATTAAAATTCATTTCCATGTTTTTAACCAACCTGAAAAGCGAGTCAACTCGTGACTCGTTTCACGAGTTAAAAAGAACGAGTAACAACTCGCATGTGACCCCTAACTTTATCTTCTTTGTGAATATGACACGGTGGTGGTGCTATAGCGGCGTAAGGGTGGCGTGTGGGTGAAAGATACGAGGGTGGGGGGTGGTTTGAGGCGCGTAACGTAGTAGATCGGAAAGAGGGTGTAGTGGGGAGTATTTTGGAGTGGGCGGTGAGGGTGGTTCTTGGTGAGGCGGCGGTGGTATGATTTTCTTAGTGGGCGGCAAGAGTTTGGTGTGGGAAATTATATAGAGAGAGGCGGTGAGAGTTTGGGGGTTAGTCAGCATGCCCAATCCTTATAAATACAAGAGTAAATTACACCGTTAGGTCTTTACTTGTGTTCGTCCTATGGTGTTGAAATGACGATTATACCCTCAGGGTTAACAAGACTTAGCAGTTAGTGGGCCCCGTTAGTGGGAGGGACGAACGGCGCATAACGTTTTCACACTTAAGGACGAACGGTGCAACTTTTTTTGGTCAAAGGACGAAACCCTGCGGTCAACGCAAACCACAAGGACGAACGGTGTAATTTACTCTAAGAAATAACATATGAATTGGGGTCATGACTAAAAAGTTATTTTATGGACAAAAATAAAAGAAAAAAAAATAAAAAGATGGAAAAGGACAATTTTGTGAAATAGCATCTTCAATGGATGGTGCAATATAGAGTTTATTAGACTGTCACGTTACAACCACATCGACATTTCATTATTTTATACAAACCGTCACAATGCATCGAACTTTACACAATTTAATGAATTTTCACATCATCATAAATTTAATTATTTTTTAAGATTACATGAATATAAAAGTAAAAAAACATGCATTGTGAATGAATTATTTATTGATAGATGAAAAAGGAAAATGAAAAAGGAAAATGAATTAAATATTACTAAAAAACTAGCGGCGGAGTATACCACCATTAGATCTACTCATGTGACAAATCGTAATTTCAGGTCATTTATCAAACTTTGAAAATTTCACTATTCATCTCGGGAATTTACTATTCACATATTACTATTCATCATTTTACTATTCATCGTTTTTGAAGTCAGTTTGTGACTTTGAGAGGCTATTTTAAAATTTTACTATTCACGAAACACAATTCATTCTCGGAGAAAAATCACTATTCATGATTCACTATTCATCATTTTTCGTAAACTTAGTTTACAAGTATCAAATTCGCGTAACCGTAAGGGTTAAGCTGCGTATTCATGAAACATCATTGAGAACATTACATATAGACTAGAGTTAGTCTACATATCATCAGTAACATCACTTTCATATTAGTTCATGCATGGGTATGCATATTTCATTAACGTATATTTATTTATTAAATAAACGCTATCGCACGATCATTTATTTTGAATAATCGATCCGACACATCCAACAATTATCGTGATATATTTTTATACTCATTTTAAGACTATAAAAATTATATTACTAGTTTACCCGATGTTTTGAATTTATTTTGGTATATAAATTGTTATATATATATATATATATATATATATATATATATATATATATATATATATATATATATATATATATATATATATATATATATATATATATATATATATTTACGACAGTTTTCGTAAATTCTATTCGATAATTATTTATTCACTCAATACTTCTGAGAAATGCATTTTTATAATTTTTTTATTACTTCGATATATTTTATTTTGTTTCACTAAAATCGATTTATAGCTAACGCTACATTTAAAAATTAATTATATTTACCAAATACACACTGCACATAACTTAAAATGCATTAAAATCATCAAAATACACCTCATCCCTCCCCTTTTCACCCCTTTGCCGACCTTCCCCTCCAAGTCACCACTTTGATCATCAAAATATACATGTGATATTTTAGAAGCGAAAATTGTTTTCTCTTCCTCTCTTCCTTGGGGTGTTCGGCCAACATCAATCCAAGATCAAGACCATTATTTTTTTTTCAAGATCAAGATCATCTAAGTACACTTGTGTGTTACTAAAGGGTTTTAGTTAATAATCTCAAGGTTTCACTAAGGGTTCTTTCATCTTTTTCACTAAATCATCCAAGTAAGCTTACATATTATTTTTCATAACTTTCATACTCATATTCTTGATCTATTACCATTGTCATATAGGTAGATGCAAGTATTCGTATGTGTTTATACCACTTTTTACATGTTTTTCTACTTATAATGAGTATTAACTATCATATAATTATTCCCATGAACCCTATCATTGTTGGTGAAGTTTAGAAACCCATGACACCCTAATAAGGTGTATGGTAGGTTTAGAATAGTTTTGGTGTTGATTGGAAGGGTTTAGTACAAGCTTTGAACTAGAAAAATCATTTTCGACAACATATAATTAAGGGCTGTAACGTTTTGTAAAATCTGGAAATTTCGACAGGTCATGGATTATTTTGGTTTATATTTTCAGAAAATAGACTTTAAAACGAAACCGTAGTAGCGAACGGGTTAAAACGGTTTATAGAAAGAATTCAGCTATTTTTAAGTTTAACGACGAAAACTAATTTTTCTGAAATGTACAAGCTGTCAAGGATTATTTAAGGGGCAAAAATGAGTTTTAAGCATTATCTAAATGAGTCGATTTATCAAAAATATATTAGTATATATTAACACGAAACCAAGGAAATATAAAACGTAGAAAATGGACTTATAACGACTAAGTTACACGCGTTTTAAATATAGTTATCGTAACTATTTTACACAAGTAATAAGACTTACATATTTTCTATTAGTCCAAAATGGTTATCGCAAGTGACCATGTTTGGAGCCGTTTTTCATATCGATAGAGTACTTTTGAGAAAACGATGTCTTCTAGTAAAAGTGAGTTTACCTATTCTATTTTCCAAAATGTTCAACCGTTCGTCAAACGAAGTTATAACGAATAATATACGATCACTCAAACTTTGCCGAAATCTAACGTTAAACTATATTTTTAGTCCGACTACCCTACTTCATCTATATTTTTCTCTATGATCGAGACTTCTATGATCAAAAGTTAAAAGCTAAGACTTTTAGATATCGCTACAAGCTTTCTAAAACCATTGAGTTTGTTTAACACTCGATATCCACTTTTTTACGACTAGCTTTACGAGGCTACTTATCCATTTTCACTACTTGTAAAAGTATATTGTTTTGCGACGAAAAACTATAAATTCTTGTTCTATTTCTAACGACTATAGGGGAAGTTGTTTCAACATAAATCGCGGTAAAGTATTTTATAACATGACGAGATGTCATAAACATATATTTCGACGATAAATTTCATTTTCAAAAATGTACAAGGGGTATAGATTACATGTGAATTTGCATGTACGACATTGTTTCATGACTTACATTAGAACATATCATTCATATTAGGTTACAGATAGAGATTGCACCTCATTTCAGTGTATCCATTTTTGTCATCATAATCATTGCATCAGGTGAGTCATAGCCCCTACTCTTTTAATACTTTTATTAAACTCTTTGGGGGAGATACATGCTACAACTTTTATCATGATCATAATTGTTTCAAAACCGAATATTGTACCATATCTATTGTTCTTGATTGTGTGCTATTGTTCTTCGTCGAATTATGTGCTATATCAGTTGACTACTGATACATTGAGTCATGTACTATTGATTATGTGCTATTGTTCTACGTCGAGTTATGTGCTATATCAGTTGACTCTGATACGTCAGTCGTATACTATTGTTCTACGTCGAATTATGTGCTATATCAATTGACTATTGATACGTTAAGTTAGGTACTATTGTGAACTCATTTGACGATGTGTGCTTGAACATAAACTATAACATTTTGTGCAATGGGTTGTCAACACACAAGTTGCAAGTTTTGTATGGGGGACCTGGACGAGTGGATTTGCAATGCCTGCTTTGCATGACACGTTCTTTAAAGGTTTTTTCTTGACAACACAAACTCTATGAACTCACTCAACCTTTGTGTTGACACTTTTAGCATGTTTTATCTCAGTATCTAAGGCATACACTTCATGGCATGCATGTGGACTTATCATAGAGTCGTGGTGACGACGCGTCTCACATGGGATTTATGCACTTTAAAAACATCGTTTGGCTTGTATCAAACTTATTTCCGTACATGTTGACTATCATTTGAGACCTATACTTTGTAAACTCTGAATATTTTACGTAATCAAACGATGTATTTTCAAAACGACACTTTAGGTCGTTCAATATAACTGTAACTGTGATGCTATGGCAGTCACGCCCAAGGTATTCCATTCCACTGCAAAACAGGTATTTTGGGGGTGTGACAACTCATGATATGAAACATCATTGAGAACATTACATATAGACTAGAGTTAGTCTACATATCATCAGTAACATCACTTTCATATTAGTTCATGCATGGGTATGCATATTTCATTAACGTATATTTATTTATTAAATAAACGCTATCGCACGATCATTTATTTTGAATAATCGATCCGCAAATTAACAATTATCGTGATATATTTTATTTTCATTTAAGACTATAATTATATTACTAGTTTACTTACGATGTTTTTGAATTTTGGGTATATAAATTGTTATATATATATATATATATATATATATATATATATATATATATATATTTAAGACGGTTTTCGTAAATTCTATCCGATAATTATTTATTCACTCAATACTTATGAGAAATGCATTTTTATAATTTTTTTATTACTTCGATATATTTTATTTTGTTTCACTAAAATCGATTTATAGCTAACGCTACATTTAAAAATTAATTATATTTACCAAATACACACTGCACATAACTTAAAATGCATTAAAATCATCATCCCATTTAAAAATTAATTATATTACGATCTTGTAAAAACGAAAACGATCATGAGTAGGATCCCGATCTTGACAACCTTGATAAATAGAGATGGGAAAAGATTATTAAAAAAAAAATCTTTTTATAAATTACATGAAATATCATTTAAATTCTTTTTTATTAAAAAATTATAAAAACTTTCCTAAGCTTGTATTTGGAATCTACCAAACTGGTGTTTGAACTAGTTTTGACTAAAAGAAAGTCAAAACACACTTATACTGTCGGAAAAGCAAAAAAGCTGGTCGGTCAACTGAAAATGGCGAAAAGACGAAGAAGCATAAAAACAACAACAATAATCATCCTTTTCTTATGTCTAGTTGCTCTATCAACTGTATTCGCTCCACTTCCTTCCAATTCCAATTCCCTCAAACAACATCATCATAGTCATAGTCATAGTCATCATAAAGTGAGTTACTAATTTCTACTTTTTGGTTACTGTTATTTGGTTGTTATTGATTGTTAGGGGTGTTTGTTTTGGGTTATATAGCCGCCTTATAGCTTATTTGGTTTTGGGCTTATGTTTCATTAGCTCATTTTTTGTGGCTTATTTTCAGACTTTTATATAAGTTCATTATGACATAATTCCACAAAAGGTGTAGATTGGCGGGAACACCTTGACCCTGGGTGCCTTTTGGCACCAGCCATTGTCCACCCCACAAGGAATAGCTCTGGTAACTCTCGTGGCCTATTGGGGCACCAACTGGAGTGAGCACGAGTCAAGACTCGGACCCCTGACCTTATATTCCACAAAGTCTCTCCAGTGTGCGCGGAGGTGGGTACCAATATGAAACAAATGCAAGGATGAGACTTGAACCTGAGTCAATTGACTCAAACACAAGTGCTCCAACCATTGGACATAATGAACTTATATAAGCCGGAAAGTTTCAAAATAAGCCACAAAAAATGAGCTTATGAAACATAAGCCCAAACCAAATAAGCCATAAGCCGACTATATAAGCCGAAACAAACACAGCCTAAATTGTTTGTAACAACAAGTGGTTTTTGGTTAATAAAAATACTAAAAGTAAGTTTGAAATAAAGGATGATAAGTTTAGGATTATTGGCGGTGACTAGCATTATTTTAGCACTCTCCCTTAGGTATATTTTGTTATAGTATATTTTTCTTCAATTCTTTGTAAGGCTAAACACAATGTCACACCAAACCAAAATAGAAAAATAAAACTATAGAAACATACCCCACAATATATGCACAATGGCGAATAAATGCTTATACTCACAGTTTTAAATTGGCCTTAGGAACAAAAAGAAAAAGAGGGGACTAGTTGTGAGACCCAAGTAAAAAGTTACTACTCCCTCCGTCCCAAAATAATTGTCCACCGAAAAAAACCACACAAAAACAGTTACTTTTTGCAGAATGGCAGTTTTATCCTTAACTAATTAATTAAAGTTTTGTAATAGTAACAATTTCAAGTAAGGGTAATATAGTAATCTCGATCAAATTACGATTAACCCGACATGAAAATGTGGACGATAGCAGGGAGTATTTGCTAATTTCTGATTGTGAATTTTGTGACAGGTGGTTGTTAGTAGAAATAAGAGTAATGAAAGGAAGTTTGAAATTTCGGATGATATGTTTTGGAAAGACGGAAAACCGTTTAGGATAATTGGTGGTGACTTGCATTATTTTCGTACTCTCCCGAAGGTACATTTCATTACAGTATATTTTTGTTTGTAGCACTATTGTTTGTTTTGTAACATAGCCGTAGCTGTATTTGTAAAGTGTAAAATGACGTAAAAACTAACACTAAAGGCTTCTATTATTACCAAGAGTGTTTAAACAATATTGATTTTAAACTATATTTTGGTTCAATTTTTCTTTTTGGAATAGCGTTTGGTAACATAGTGTGATTATAAAGTGTAAAATGACGGTGAAACCTAAGCAGTTACACTAAAGGCTTCTTTTGTTAGCGAGTAAGCAAATTCCAAAAGCCCCAAGCACAACCTTATGACTATGTTTGGCACAATGGCACCAAGCTTTTCGAGAAATTGTCATTGAAGAAAGGTCGTGTTTGAATGAGAAAGATTTAGCTTTCAATCTCGGAAAAATAAGTTATACAATGTACCGTTTGAAAGAAATTCTGCTAATGTACCCTTTTACGATAATCAAATGCCGGATAAATGTTTATGTGCATCTTTTTATGTCATTTTACACCTTTCAGCTAACAATGACTGCTTTTGCTAAGCACTTTTTATATGATAGAGGGCTACAACTAAAAAACTTCACCTCATAACTATTTTTGCCAAACACACCGGTAGTTATTTTTAGACATTTCTATTATGTAGTTGTATATGCTTTTGACTTTAGGTCATTCTTTGACTGCAGTATTGGGAAGATAGGTTATTAAGAGCAAAGGCTTTGGGTTTGAATGCAATTCAAACTTACGTTCCATGGAATCTGCATGAACCCAAAGAAGGTCAACTAGATTTCGATGGTATAGCGGATATAGTTTCGTTTCTTGAGCTCTGTCACAAGTTGGATTTGCTGGTTCTGCTACGGCCTGGCCCTTACATATGCGGAGGTCAAAACAATTTTCGAGTGTAATTATATTAAGTCTGTATGTAGTAAACCTTGATATAATTCTGAACCTTGTCTATGAATCACCTCATCTGTTGCAGAATGGGACTTCGGTGGCTTCCCTGCATGGTTACTTACGAAAGAACCAGCCTTAAAACTAAGATCATCGGTCCCAGCATACCTTGCTTTGGTAAATATTTTATTATTACATTTTCTTATCGATGTTTCTATTAACGACTTATTAATCATATGAGTTGTTGCAGGTGGATACCTGGTGGGGGATACTACTTCCTAAAATTGATCATCTTCTTTACCACAAAGGTGGACCGATAGTTATGGTTCAGGTGTGTAGACCTATCGTTATATCTCATTTGTTTCAGTAAAAAACCAGTTACTTATATTTCGTGATTGCAGATTGAGAATGAATTTGGTTCATATGGAGATGACAAAGACTATCTGCATCATCTGGTCAACTTAGCGCAGTCACATCTCGGAGATGATATAATCTTGTAAGTTTATGTAGTATGCTATCGAAGATTCTATTTCTCGCATCAAACGAGTCTCTATTTCATCTTAGCTATATGAATTTTTTTGATATACAGATATACTACAGATGGAGGCACTAGAGATACTCTTACTAAAGGAACTATACGCGGGGACACTGTTTTTTCAGGTAAGAATAATGTTGTAATATGTATTTCATTTATTTAAAAAATTTACGGTTCATGTGATTAATATAAAGTTTAACTGTAGCCGTTGATTTTTCAACCGGAGAGGATCCTTGGCCTATATTTAAGATGCAAAAGGAATATAACGCTCCAGGAAAATCACCACCCCTTTCTTCGTAGGTATCTCACTTTAATTCACGTTACCCGTTATTTAGTCAATTTATTCTGTGATGCTCATAAGAGGCTATTTCAGGGAGTTTTACACCGGGTGGCTTACCCATTGGGGAGAGACTATTGCTAAAACAGATGCAGCTTCTACAGCATCTGCACTGGAAAATATTTTGTCAAGAAACGGCTCTGCTGTGCTTTATGTAAGCTATAGAAAGTATCTGATTCTTTTAAATGTCATTTACATGCTAACGTCTCATGATGACGTGTTTTTTTGGTCACTTATAGATGGCTCATGGTGGAACCAACTTTGGATTTTATAACGGTGCAAATGCTGCTCAGGAATCTGACTACACTGCTGATCTTACGTCTTATGATTATGTGAGGAACCTCAGTAATAATTTGCGTCTTGCAGTTTTTGTAGAGACTAATTATAAATTTACATGTTCTGTTACTTTTTTAGGATGCTCCTATTAGTGAGTCTGGCGATGTGGATGGTGGAAAGTTCAAAGGTAATATCTCCCCCCACAAATGATGATGGTTATGATAATGATTATATTAAGGGTTTCTTGCGTAAAAGATGGACGTAGTTTTTTAATTTTCCTGCTTTAGGCGTTGTCCTTTCTTTTGTACCTCTGAGTCATTTTTAAGCCGATTTTGAGGGGCTCAAATGGGACACGACTATCTTTTAATCACTTTGATGTACAAAAGATGACTTCGATAACTAAAACGGGACAGATAAAAGAGTAAGTTAATTTGTTATGCTAAACTCCATGCTTTTTTTTTCAGCATTGAGGGCGGTTATAGCCAAATACAGTGCAGCCACTCTACCTCCAGTTCCTCTGAACAATGAAAAAACAGGATATGGTCGTATTAAATTAGAAAAAACAGCATCACTTTTTGATACATTAGACAGCGACTTGTCAACCAAAGCTATTGAATCTGAAAACCCAATCTCGATGGAGGCTGCAGGCCAGGTATTTTTGCTGATCTCATAGACTACTATCTAATTTCATCACATCAACGTTTTTGAACTCATTGCAAACATGTCCATATTTCCAGATGTTCGGCTTTTTATTATATGCTTCCGAATTCACATCTAAGGGCAATGGGAACACTTTGTCTATACCAAAGGTAAGGTTGTGAATGATCTTTACTGTAATTCAAAAGGGCTAAACTTTGGTCTGGTTCAACCAACCGACCTGACTAGATCATCCGTCTTAACCCGGACCCATTAACCAACCCACCATTTGCGACACCTAGAATAATCTTTATAATATGGTATGTTGCGCTTCTATTTTTTTTACAGGTGCATGACAGAGCCCAAGTGTATGTTACATGCCTTTCGGAAGATAAGAGAACAAGGCCTGAATATATTGGCACAATCGATAGATGGTCAAATAAGAAAGTTAATCTTCCTAACGCTAAATGTGCTTCCAGTAGTAGATTGTTAATTCTGGTAAGAATAAGTCTCCCTTGACTATTCCAATATAATTTTCTTATGTTTTCTGTTTATTATTAAAATTTAGTTCTTATTTGCCTAATGTCTATTGTTACTTTGTGTGCTATTGATTTTTGCGTTTTATAAAAAATTATTACAATGTTAGTCAATTGTTACTTTGTATGCTATTGAGTTTTGCGTTTTTTTTTCAAACAGTGCTAACACCTTCCCTTTTTATAGGTTGAAAACTTGGGTCGTATTAATTACGGGCAGTACCTGTTTGATAGCAAGGTAAAATTCCTAACCTAACACTATATAAATGCTATATGGCAATGCATATGATAAGTTGAATGAGAGCCTATAAATTATATTAGTTGGTGCCTTGGTGGTGATTATATGTTCTTTGTGTTTTATAGGGTATATTGTCTGCTGTTTACTTAGATGGGAAACCGTTGCTTAAGTGGAAAATGCTACCAATTCCTCTCGGAAATCTAAATGAGTCCCCGAAAATCAGTCCTGTTTTCAAAAAGTCATATTCTGATTTGATCAGAGTTTCTACCCGAAAAAGCCTGAAAAGCGATCCAGGTGCATTGAAACTTCTTAGTTCTTACTTTATTTCTTAAACAACCATCAGAATCAGTAACAGTGGAGATAGTAGTATTGCCCTGACATCGTCTTTTTTATTTTGCAGGAACGAATTCAAGAGAACCGGCTTTCTATACTGGTAGTTTTGTTGTGGACAAAGTGACGGACACATACATGTCCTTTAATGGCTGGGGCAAAGGAGTAGCCTTTGTAAATGACTTCAATATCGGGAGATATTGGCCTGTAAGTTCATGCTATTTCATCTTTGGACTATGTGATGGTATAACAAGGCTAACAACGTCTATCACTTTTCGTGTTCTTTTTACAGTCTTTTGGGCCCCAGTGCAACCTCTATGTCCCTGCTCCAATTCTCCGACGTGGGAAGAACGTCTTGGTATGAGCCTGCCCCCTCTCGTTCTCTCCCTTTCTCACACAATTACATGACCCGTTGTAGGTCCATCAACCAGTTCATAAATAAACACGTCAAAATATCACCTCTATTATAGCGGTATCCTTACTCGAAATGAAATGAACCATAACTAGAGACATCCTGGACTATTTCATTGACTTTTTTTTATATATAAATATTTTATGAACCCCTTGTGAGTTATAAATCTTGCCATGTAGGTGATACTCGAGTTAGAAAGTCCGCAACCCGAGCTCGTGGTGCATTCAGTTGACCAGCAAGACTTCACTTGCGGCTCGAAACATTTGAGCATGCCTCGGCTATAATATGAAACATAGGTCGAAGATCATCGAAAAATCTCCTTATAGTAAACTATTAGTCATCTCTGTTTTTGTGTGCTAATTGAGTTAAAAACTAAATACCTCTTAATCATAGCAAGTTGTGGGACAAAGAGAGTATTATAATGAGTCTTGGTCGTATTTGGAGGCCAATTTCTATGTCATGTAACATGTCTGCATGTGTTAACATTTATGTTGGAATGTTATTATATTTACTAATAATAATGAACATGATTTAATTATAACATACCTTTTGGCCTTAGGTATCATTTCCCTATCAACCTCAACATATGCAAAATGGTTAACTTTCGGTAGAATTTTTTAAGTTTAAGATGTCATAACGCGAACCAGCATACAGATTCGGTTGGCACCTCGGCTCAAACCGTCACGACTGTTCTCTCATTTTCGTGTACCTTTTACTCGGTTTTGTTCCTTATTAAAGAAAACAGGTACGACAAGACGTGACAATCTTTAATACTGAAGTGATGTAAATGAGAGATGGTTGGGTTGGGTCCTATATATTATTCGAACGTCAAAACTTTAGTACTAAGCAACACCTTAATGACGATGACCCTTAACCAATAGATATAAATGATGAGTATATAACGATAGTCTATAGAACAAAGAATACTTAATAACCAAGTGGGGCTTGCTCCAGTGTTCTCGTTTCTCATTCACAAACTGATTGACCTGTTATAGAAGGTTATTTTGAGATTGACTAGGGTTTGAACCCGACTTTTGGCTAATTAGGTCGCTGGGATAGGAGCTCATCGCATGGGGCCGAATCGGGTCTCGTTGGCATCAAAAGATGCATGAGATCAAAGGATTTGCAGTATACTTAATAAATATTTTTGCTTGACTAAATTGGGGACAATATATGTTGACTATTTAGAAAGTTAAGTACCCAACACACCATAAACGTCCGAATCAAATGGCTGTTTACACTTTATTTTCTTTTGTCTTAATATCCCTTTCTATTACAGAAGTATTTAATTAGTAATAATACAAAAGTTTTAATTTAGTCTTAGTTTATTAAAACCATGGATGAAAAGTTCTTGATTAGTCACTACAACCTAACTAAACTCAAGTTGTTTCTTAATAAAATCAGATTAATAATACAATTAGTGAATTCAACTTGGTTATTACAAAAGAAATATGATAATTGACGTTGCAACCATATTGATTACTTCTGCTTTAGAAAAAAACACAACTTTTTGAAATGTACGTTGTCCGAAAATTCTGCCATAAATCCTACTGTACTATACAACAACAATAATACTCAATCTTGTCGGAGTGAGTTATAAGACTAAAAATCTCATTGTATTTGATTTTAATCAATAAAATGCATTTGCTAACTATTATTATTGAATCCACCATTTGGTGATGAACATTGAAAACATCTAAGTTTTGATTTGTTCGTACAAGTGTTTTAATGCACGATTTTATTGTTGAAAGTAACAAAAGTTTAATTAAGTTTTTGAAAAATCCCATCGAAGTGTGCATAACTCATTAAAAGGAAACGCACTTTCTGTCGGTCCTCATTGATCACTCACATAGACAAAGTGAAATAAACAAGACTTTGAAGTTATAACTTTAGCTTTAACAGTCCTTTGTTATTATTAGGCTACCAACGCAATAATATCCAAAGTGATTAACTTATAACTTTCGATTTACAGTCCTTGGTTGTTAGGCTACTATCGCAAATAATATCTAAAGTGATTAAGTTATTAAACATTTTTATGTCTTTACAAGAGATCGCGGGTTTAAACATCACTAGTTAATTCCGGAAACTATTAGCCATTCATCGTGACTGGAGATGTATTACGCATCCATAATACGTACTTCCTCTAATTACCATCACATGACCGGATGCCACAGTCGATAACCAAAGTTGTTATTTATTTTATTTATTTTATTATTATTATTATTTTTTAACATTAAATTTAAATTCATTAAAATTAAATTTCAAATAGAAGCGGGATTATTTAAATTTCAAAATTCAAATTCACACGATTCACACTATATATACAACCCTACCAGTCCACCAATTCACACACACAACTCACACAATTCACACACAAAAATGTCTCGCACATTTTTCTCAAGAATTCCTCAGTCCAGAAGGTTTGAAACCAATTTTCCAACTCAATTAGTTGCCGGAAACCAGCTTTCCAACTCTACCACAGTTTCAAGTTTACTCACCACCACATGAATTGTTTTCCATTTTCCAACCGAAAAATGTATTTTAAATCTCCTCCCGTGAACAACCCGATTGTCCAACTCCACCTGTGAAATCCACGTGGATCTTCAAAACCACCCCAAGCGTTGTTAAGGCCCTCCGTCAACTAAAACAAGACGAAGAAAACGGCAGGAAATTATGGAAGAGCAGGCGCGACGAAAGAATGTCACGAGAGCAAGATACCGGAAGCTCAGTATCTCCAAGACAACTACTTCGACATAATGGAGTCGGCTCTTTAATGGGAGTTTGATTCCTTCAAGTTCCGAGTGAGTCTCAGATAATTCGTTTTTTTTAAGTTTTAGTAGTTTTATTTGCATCAGTATGCGTTGTAGTTTTTTATGTTTAAGCGTATTATGTATTTCATGTTTTCAGTTAATTGTTCAAGTTTCAATTTGTGTTTTTCCCAAATCAAGAAATAAAAAGATAAAAGAGAGAAAAGAAAAAAAAAAGGAACGAGACATTAAACATCGGGTGGAATTTCACTCGATATCACCAAAATGGCCTAGACGACCGATGTGGCAACCGACCCTCGCAACCGTTATGCCCGATGTGAACATCAGTTGAGGACGAAAATTTGGGTTGCCCAACCGATCTTAACCGATCGATTGGGACCAGCCTTAAGATTTTGAAAAATATTTATACAACCATGTATATTGAAATCAAAAACTGGCTCTACAGATTATTTAAAGATAAAGAAAAAGAAAACTCAACCGTTTATCCACAATTCCACATCCTAGTATTTACATTACACAATACAAATATGTATAAGAAGCCTAAGATCAGGCGTAACAAGGGTACGAAGACTCAGTCTATTACAGCTCGTTTTAAAGACGCGTCTTCGAGCTCAATAATGCAAGTCTCGGTGTTGTGGACGACCAAGTCGTGTAGTGTGTGTGTTTTGATGGAGTATATCACTACTACTTATAAAGAGTGAATGACTCTCTCTCTTAATAAATATTCAGACTTTTCAGACTTCAAAGTGGTTAAGCATGATGTACAAGTCACTAAAGCCTAAAAATTCAGACTTACAATACACATATTAAATATACAAACCACATTAATGCATCCAAAAGTTGTTGCGTATGTTTTTTCCAGCCCCACACAGAAAAAACATGCACATATTAAATGTTAAACATCCGGTACAGTCCCACACATAAAAAACAAAACATTTGACTCAAGTTGCTGCTGGTGATCTACATAGTTTTCAGATTACATGTATCTTCATGATTTCTCTCCAGCTTCAATGCCATATTCAGATTCCCTACATAACACCCTGCATGCTTTTCCCTCCATTAATACCTAAAAATCAGCACAATATTGTTAAGACAAAAAATCTGGAACATATTATAACAGTTACAATTCTCATGATTCCTCTGAGAAAACCACTACATCTGAAAAAATACTTGATTGGTGAAAAAGGGGTTTTTTCAAGTATTTTTTTCAGATGTAGTGGTTTTTTCAGATTAAATATCAAGCATTTAACTTGATTGATTGATGTTTGTTAATCGATTAACAAAACCACTACATCAATCAATAAAATTTTATTGTTAATTTATTGAAAAAAGCACTACACCACTCAAGTATTTTTTTGTTAATCTGAAAAAAATCACTACATCAATCAATAAAATTTTATTGTTAATTTATTGAAAAAAACCGCTACACCAATCAAGTATTTTTGTTAACTAAAACCACTACATCAAATCAATAAACTTTGGAAACGTAATCCTAAAAAGATAATAGTACCAACACAATCACAAACTATCTCACTTCGTCACAAAGCATCGTCACGCACATACTTAAGCACACCCATCGTTATTTTGTTGTTGGTATAACCAAAAAATAACCACGCATCTTGTAAAATGGCACACTGTGTTATCAAAAAATAACCACGCATCTGATTTTTTAGATCTGAATGAGATAAAAGGGATAAAAGGTGGGGGGAAATTCCGATCTAAAAAGGGAGAGGGGTTTGAGTAGAGGGTTTTTAGATCTGATGATTTTTTAGATCTGATGTAAAGAGCGTATTGTTTTTTCTGTTTTAGATGTAGAGTGGTTTCTAACTTTTTATCAATCAAGGTTAGGTGAGAAAGAAAGTGTTAATTTGACTGGGCACATAGGATGCCAAATTGCCAAGACTCTTATCTATTTTTTTAATCTATAAACTAGAAAGGACATTGTTTATAAATATCAGAAAGTAAAAGATATAAATACGCTAATGAGGAATCCAATCTGCAATCATTGAGCTAACTTTTCCATATGCAAATATCCAACATTTAATACGAAGAAACAATTTTGTACATAATTATTCGTATTAAATGTATAGCGTTTTTTTCGTATCAAGCATGTAGACTATTTTGTGATTAATGATATTATTAAATAATTATTTCGTATTAAATTGTGAAGTAAAGGTAGATTAGTAATATCATTAAATTATTTAACAATGTACATAAATGCTTTATACATACAAAATAATAAGAGTTATCTATATCTATACTACTTATAATGGAGGAATTAATCTCTCTCCTCATGGTATTAAAATTAAAACTTACAAAATACAAAGCCTATTGTACAATACACAATGCACTATTAATGATCTTTCTCATCAATCTTAATTTTAAAACTTACAAGTCTTAAAGCTTAATGTACAAAATACAAAGCACTATTAATGTGGTCAAGATATTTAATGTAGTCAATTAATTAACTGGTCAATAAATAGAATTAATGTAGTAATTAAAACACCCCTTATACAAGAAATACAAATTGTCAAGCATATTGTACAACCAACGTAAACACAATCCTGCATTCAATGTCACTAATACAAATAATAAAGCATATTATACAAATATTCAAGCCCGAACGAAGAATGGGCCAAATGGGCCAAAGCCCGAACGGGTACAGTTCAAACGGGGTCGAGCCCGAACGGGCACAGACAGCAACGGGGTCGAGCGAGCGGGAACGGGCCAAATGAAACCCGAGCCCGAGCGAACTAAACATAATAAACTAAAATACCTGCCGCAACGCGCGGGTACCCTGCTAGTTTGTATTTAAGTGGATATGTTTTGATGATATGGGTTGTTTTATTACACAAAATTAATGATAAAGTTGATTGTAAAAAGAAAAAACTAATGTAACAATGATAAATACGATTTTGGGTCACCTTGTTACAATCTAAGATAGTACCGGTGTATGGATAACTTGTCACTCAAATAATTACTTACTTAAACACTAATTAACAAAAAAGAATATGTTCTCTTATTATCATATACTATCATATAATTTCCTAAATCACACTTTTTTTTATCAAATCAAATCAAGTAAACTAGAAGGAATGTATTCTCTCCAACTCTGATAACACCCTTTCACCACACCCACCTCCCCCCTTTTTTAAGCTCATTCTCTCACTCACTAAATTAAATTCACACACACCTTTTTCACCTTCTAAAACACACACAAGCACAAACACACTCACAAATTTTATAAAAAAAACACTTACACTTTCACTGTCCACTCAGATTCAACCCTGCGTTACTCAGATTCGTTTTATTAATCCACTGAGATTCAGCTTTGCGTTGCTCAGATTCGTTATGGCAGAAAAAATCTACCCAGCCTCAAAACCCCCACCACAAACCACCGCCCCACCACCATCATTCCCGCCAAAACCACGTCCAGTCTACCGCCCAAACCCCCGCCGCAACAACCGCAGATCCTGCTGCTGCTCCATCTGCCTCCTCCTCACAGTCACCATCACCATCCTCATCTTCCTCCTCGCCATCTTCGCCGCCGTCTCCTACGTCATCTACCGCCCTCACCGCCCCACCTTCTCCGTCTCCTCCCTCCACGTCACCTCCTTCAACATGACGTCATCCAACAAGCTCGCTACACGTTTCAACTTGACTCTCACTGCACGTAACCCTAACAAGAGAATTGTCTACGTGATGGACCATGCTGACGTCACTTTCAGTTATAAAACAGTTAAACTAGGCGACGGAACGTTAACGGCCTTCACGATGGGTAAGAAGAACACCACGACTTTACGTACTGTAGTGACGTCATCTGATAAGTTGGTAGTAGATGATGACGTATTGAGAGGTGAGATAAAGAGTAGGAAAAGTGTTGATGTGAAAATTGTGGTTGAGACGAAAATTAGGGCGAAAATTGGGAGTGTGAAGACGAAAAAGGTGCCGGTTCGGGTTAGTTGTGACGGAGTTAAGGCGAGTGCGACTGGGGCGACTGTTTCGGGGGCGAAATGTAAGGTGGATTTGAGGATTAAGATTTGGAAATGGACTGTTTGATTGGTGGAGCGCGGTACGAAGGAGGTGAGATGTGGACAGTCACGCAGATACCGTATGAAAATGGTTTGAAGGAATTGAAATAAGTTGTGATTATATTTGGATTGTGTTTTGATAGGATGTGTTATAAGTTTGTTAATCCATAATTGGAGATTGAATTTTGTTGCTATTAGTAGATTTTTAGTGTTTTTTTTTTTTTTTTTTTTTTTAATGATTGTTGTTATTTGGTGTAAATGTAAGTTGAAATGAGGCCGAGCTTGACAAAACTTGAGTTCGGCTTAACAAAACTCGAGCTCAGCTTGTTTTACTTAAGAAAAACATGGGTTGAAACGAGGTTATATGGATATGGATTAGGGTGAGATAAGTCGAGTCGAGACTGAGCTTAGCTTGTTATAAACATTAGTCGAGCTTGGTTCATATCAAGTCTTGTATGTAATGCTCGAAATCGGCCTCAGCCCGTGAGGGGAGAGATTAATTAACTTTGTTTTTTCAAAGAAAACACCCGAGTTCAACCGTAATTATTTAGAGGTTATTATCTCAACTCATTTCGCTAGTTTTGGTTTATTTAGATTACATTGTGCAATCTGCTAGTTGAAGTAAAAGGCTAGTATCCATTCTAAGAAGTGCCAAAGGCTTGTGTCGGCCAAGAATGTGGTTCTACTTAGGGCTGGTCCGAAAATCAGACCGGAAAAACCAAATCAGACTAAAAACCGATTTGGCCCAAGCCGGACCGAAGACGGGATTGAAATGTCCGGTTCTGTCGAATCCAACAAAGCATAATGTCCGGTTGTGTATAAGATCGAACCGGACCGAATCAAAAACCAAAAATGATTAAAAAGATGGACTGGTTTCTCGGTTCAGTCCGGTCCGCAATTGGCCCTAATTCGACTCAAGCTTATGTCTCTTAACTTTGAACTTTTTCAGATTGTTCAGTTTACCCTTGTGAACACGTTTGACACAATTATTTAATCACGGCTAGTAGTAGGTGGTTAGGTAGCCATGCAAGTACACACATTTATTACAGTATTTTTCAAATTTATAAATAAATAAATAAAAAGGAAAATGATTGGTAAGACTAATTATGTGTTTAAAGATGTGACTAAAAACATGTGGTATGATCCTGGTGGTTTATAAAAAAGCGGGTCTCATTGCTGTAGCCATCAGGATGATGCCACATATGATTAGTCATATCTTTAGGCATATGATTTAGGTCTCCCAATCACTACTCAAATAAAAATGTAGTGTTAAGTAGTCATTGTCGGTGGAAGATACGGCGTCGTGTGAGTTTTGGGCCCGGTCACGCTTGTTGCATGTTTATGTTCCAAACCATTGAAACATCACATTCATTTCTCACATCCAACCAACAAAAATACTATTCTATACCAATTACTTCATATATTTTTTGTTAGAATAAAAATGTATATTATATGCAAACACTTTACATTTGGAAAACTTGAGTACACTGGTTTTTGAAGGTAGAAAGTAGAATAACTTCACGTGTTTTAAACTTTTAATCATGCATAACACTCACTAATAACTACTCCCTCCGTCTCATATTTATTGTCCACATTTCCTTTTTGGGTTGTCTCAAATTAATTGTCCACTTACCTTATTAAGTAAAAACTAGAGAATATAGTGGGGGAATATTCTATTTAAGTGGTTGAAAATTAATATGGCCCTACTTTTATTAAACTTTGTGTTTTCTCTCTCATGACAATAATTTTGAGACGGAGGGAGTAGTACGGAGTACCTTTTTACAAACAAAAGAAAAGCTTTTAGTTTCCAAAGTTTTAAAGATAACCAAAACTTTCAAATGGTTATTTAAACAATGTGAAATGAAAAGAAACAATTCATGACATAACATATCAAATTAGAAGAAATCAGGGCTCGTTTGGTTAGGGTGTATGGGTATGAGTCTATAACTTTGAAATTCATTAATGTTGTTTGGTTGGTTATGGGCCCCATCACAATGGATTGAGGATACCCAAATGTGAAGGTTTCCTCATATCTTATGTGTATGGGTGGTTGCATCATACCCTACATTACCATTCCACCATATACCAACACCCATACCCATTGTGATTCATAGCAACAAACTAAACGCACCCTCAGTGAGATTTCTAAACTTTTTTTTTTTTTTTTTTTCAATAGTTAATATTTGCGATGTGTTTGAACGGCCGGAGCATGGAGTTTCAGTTAAGGGGGCCGGCTCTGCTTAACGCAAAAGTCATTGTGGTAGCAATCGCTAGGGGTGAGCATGGTTCGGTTTGGCTCGGTTTTTGTATAAAACCGAAACCAAACCGAAAAATTTCGGTTTTTGATTTTTAGAAACCATTCGGTTTCGGTTTTGTGTCAGTTTGGTTTTTCGGTTTTCGGTTTGGTTTTTCGGTTTTTTCGGTTTCTATACGATTTATCGAGCTTTGCTTTTCCAAAGTAGATTTGACATATATCATAAAATAGAACCATATCTTAAACCGGTACTGGTACGACGGTACTAAAATGTGTAAAGAACCGTCTTAAATCAAGTGCCAACATTCTCAAAGTTGCCTCCAAGTTCCAAGGATTTGTTAGACCTTGAAAGGTACATTGAAACAATTGAAGGGTGTGTAAACGGAAAAAAGAATGATGTTGGAACAAGTTCTTCAATCTTTTGATGTAATTGCACCATCTTCAACAGGAACAACTATTAACATTCAAACTTAATGTGTTCTTGTGACATTTGTGTACCCATTTTTTTTACCTTAAAGCACATTTGTGTTATGTATATTGTTATGAAATAAAATATTAGCAGAGTTATTACAGATTTGAAAGGCATCATTGACAACGGTAATGTAAAAGGAAGATATCAAGATAAAGTACTTATATTATTTATGAACAACAAGGCAAGATATATTATTTTGACTTTAAATGTCAGTTCGGTTTTTATTGGTCGGTTTTTAAAGCTAAAACCAAACCGAACAAAAAACTTCGGTTTTTTCAAAATATAAAAACCGAACCGTCGGTTTTTCAATCGGTTTCGGTGTTTTTGGTTTCGGTTCTTCCGTTTTTTTCGGTTTAGGTATGGTTTTTCGGTTTCTTGCACACCCATACATCGCTTTAAACATTAATCTATAATAGGGCTGAGTAACTGCACCCGAAAACCGACTCGAACCGACAAATTAACCGAAACCGGACCGAACTGACATTTTTCTGTTCGGTTTCGGTTTTGTATATTTATTTCGGTTTTTTGTCGGTTTTGGTTTGGTTTCAGTTTTAGGTTTTCGAAACCGAAAACCGACCCGCACCGAGTTATTCGGTGCGGTTTCGGTTTCCATATATATTTCTCGGTTCGGTTCTCAGTTTGAGTTTTTTTCCCGGTTTCCGGGTCGGGTCAGTTTTTGACGGTTCGGGTCGGGTTTGACTCGATGCTCACCCCTAATCTATAATGTTGTTTTTTATTGTCTAAGTTATTTATATGTTAATTTTGTAGATATATCTATACAATAAGGGGGGCTGAATGTAAAAAAACTAGTAGAAAAATGGCTTGTAGTCTAAATAGCTGACGAATGAAGTTGGTTGATTAGGTGACTCAATACCCACTAGTCATCCTACTCCATCCTCGGTTCGAACAGTATGCGAGATTGCTTAACCAAGTAAGTGATATATTTACGGTGTTTGTAATGTGAAGATTGTTAGTTTATCTTTGAACAAAATAGGTACCTTAAGAGTGATATATACTCATGTTAATAGAGTATCAACTATCAAACCATGCAATTGATGGAACAAAATCACAAATCAACAAATATGTGAAAATTGCAAATTCTCATGTTGGGCTTTCTCTTACTAATGATAATTGTTAACAAGTATATCCCACCATCAATAAGACCACATATGTTTTAAGGTTAAGCGGCCCAACATCAAACTTAACATTCAAATAAATCTATTTCTGGGTTTTCACCTAGCTAAATATCATAAGAGTCTCAGATATATACTAATCAAAAGGGTGAAGTGTCAAAAAGAAACATTTGACATTTTAGTGAATAATGTTACATATATTTATCTTATTGTGTTAATTGTTAAAATGAAACATTAGTAGTAATTTTCACAACAAAGATAGTGTACCGGACCATTTGCTGGATGCATCGGAGATGTTTTATATTCTAAACGATACTTTCAAATGTTACATGTATAGTGGCTTCGTCACTTCTATGAGTTTTGAATCCATACCCGTTTACTTGTTTGACACGTTAACTTGTAACGATAAAATGAAACCTTGTCGATAACATTGGATGAATTATAGTCTTCATTTCTTTTCATTTTGCAAGGCAAATTATGTAGTTTAAATTTAGAGCTTCACAGCAAAGTTCAAACAAATCAATGTGAAATTAGGTCAAATTTAAATATTAGGTCATATAAAATAGTCTAAGTGTCTAACACTAGTAGGGGTCAATGTCATCTTAATTCAACAATAATAATTTACTGGTCAAAAGTCCCCCACATGATAAATGGGGAAGAAAATGTGCAAGCATCTTATTGGTTATATATGCTTTTTTATCAACCAGGGTTTATTATCTCATTAAATTCCTCTATCCAATAAACAATGAGTTTGATTTTACATTGGGGGCAGTTATTCATACGGTTGCTATGTTTTTATTCATACGGTGGCTACTTTTTTTTTATTTTTTTTTTTATTTTTTTTTTATTTTTATAATTTTATATCAAAAAGTTATAAACCTGAAAATGCGGAACTGTAAATATAAAGTTTAATAAGCAAAACGCTTAAAGCTGTCGAAATAAGGAATGAAAATGACAAAAACTGTTACACTGGAAAAAAGCGGGACAAAGGGAATATTCCCTGGGGACAAGGTGGCAGGGCTATGGGTAGCCCCCGTAGCAATAGTGTAACCCTTTACATTAATCATTTTAGTTGATAAAGTAAAGAGATGTTGGGTAAGTTTGGCGTGATCGGCTAGAGCTGGGGCTGAGACTTTTATTATAAGCCGAAGTTGAAATTTGTATTTTTATAAACTTGTTTGGCAAATTGGTTGGGCTGGGGCTGGGGCTGGGGCTTATTATTGTAAAATTACTAAAAATGACATAATTAAATGAGTTTTTGTATATGTTAGATATTTTTGTGAATAAATAAGTAATTTATTGTTCATAAGCCTCTGACTAAATTTTTTAGCCCCTTTTATGAGGCTAAAGTTTTAAGCCCATTTTAGGGGCTTATGATTTCATAAGCCCGCATGACAAACGAGACTAATTTTATAAACCGACTTATTTTAAAAGCACAAGACCCATAAGCCCTTTGCCAAACACAGCCGTTATGTTCACGTAATTTTTACACTCTAAACTTCACAAAATACAAAAATTTCACACAATAGTGTAGCTTGTTCATTTTTCCATTCAAAACAACTAAAAAAAGATAAATATTTGAATGAATAAGTGAAGTGGACAATTATCAAAGTGCTAGGTGCACTATAACACCGATAACTGTTATTAGTGTGTCATTTTAGCATCCACCTAATAACGCTCGTAGTTTTACCGGTGATGGGACAAACGGCATGTGAATGGTGCCGGTGAAGTACACTTTGGCGCCGCCGTTGGTAAAAAAAAAGTATACGCCATTGTCTTCCTACACCGTGCACTCTTATGTGAACTTTCATAATTAAATACCTATCTATGATTGTATTCCATAGCATTTTTGAATCAAATTTAAGGTACTTGCATCAGTCATATCGTATAACCTGTAGTACCACAAAAATCGACAAATAGTCATCAAAGGTGAGAAACTTATAATAAATTATAATTTTAGGCAATTTACAATTTTCTTTCACCCAGCTAGCAACTTTGTGATCACAATCATCAATAGTAAAAAAAAAAAAAAAAAAAAAAAAAAAAAAAAAAAAGCAAAATGTTGAGTATGTATTTACTAGTTTTAGAACGCAAAATGTTGGGCATGTGTTTACTAGTTTTAGAACTAGTGCATGCACACGGTTTGAGCAGATAATATACCAGAACAATAATATTTCAATAACTTTGTTTTGAATTTAAATATTGTGACAAATCATAAATTCATTGTTTTATAATATTTCAGATTTTTTTATAAAATTATATTAAATCTTTAATACCATAAATAGTTATAATACTCTTGCACACATTAATTATATATAATTTCTTTATTATATGTTAATATCAGTTAACATTTTGTATACTTTTGTTGCGCGATGGATTTGACTTTTTTAGCTGACATGGTGATTAGTTTAATTTTGTTTAAATTTAGCTATTAATATCATGTTCAAAATATTATATGTGTTTAATTGTAAAAATATGTGTCGTTGTTATATGTACAATCTCGTCTATTTATTTTCATCTCACAACAACTCGTGATATCGTGCTTTCATTTTGATATTTATATTTTTGTTGATAATAGTTTAAGCCGTATTTAATTTTTAAACTCGTGTGTGGGTTGAAGTTATAAAGATATGTAACATGAGTTGTTATTGAATGCGGATAGTTAAAAAAAATGATTTTTTCGGATATCTTTACTTAATCTCATAAAGAGAAATAATATAAGTCGTTCATATATATATATATATATATATAATATCGTGTAGTCATTTACATGTCACAGTAACTCGTGTTTTTCTTTTTATATTTATAATTCCATGCAAATACATTAATTCAATATATACAGATTCCATGCAAATATATTAATTCAATATATACAGATAATAATATTTATAAATAACAATAAAACATATGTGGTATTTCATTTCAATAGAATATAAAATATATGGGTTATAAAGTTTAGCAGATATTTGTTAAATTTATAAAGTTAATAAAAACATGATTACTGATAAGTAAGTAAGTCTAAGGGTGAGTATTTGACCCGAACGGACCAGACCGACCGAAGGACCGACCGGACCGACCACATTCGGTCCGGTCCGCGGTCTCGGCTTTTGGGCTAATTCGGTCCTCGGTCCGGCCGGTCGGTCCGGACCAAAACCGAAGCGAATTTGGCCTTGTTGGCCGGACCCGAAGGACCGACCGGACCGACACGACCACCACCACATTGGTCCGGTCCGGTCTAGGATTTTTGTCGAACTCGGGTGTCGGTCCGGTCCGGTTTTCAGACCGTGCACACCCCTAAGTAAGTCTATATAATTTATTTAATATTTAACAACTAAAGTTTTTACTAATTAGCCTCATTTTTATTATTTTTTATTTTTATTTATTTTTTATTTTTTTAATAAAATTGACACATATTTTTACACATATTTAGGATTTTATTTAGATAAGTTTGTCTTAATTGCAATCAATTTTGACTTTTATTTACCAATAGGAATAATCAATTTTGTCATGTAAGCAAAATGATGCACTCCTTATAAACCAATTGAATTTTTTGACATTTTTTTTTCCACTTTTTTAAAATCTCTAACGAGTGTTATACAAGAGATGTAAGAACTAAACAATCTACTTTTCGAAAATTGTTAGAAATACATTATCAACATAATGTTTATTTGATTGGTACCGGATCAAATAGAAAGTGAATAAAAATAAAAAGTTTGCAAAGCCATTCAGCTCGTGCCATGTGTCCTCCACATACTCCCTCCTTTTTATCTTATTAAATTTGGTTAGAGGGGTATTTTTGTCATTTAACCCGTTTTTCATATTTCACCCCAAATTTCAAACGCAAATAACTTTCAAACGACAAACTTTTACGAAAAACCGATTTCACCATAATTTTTAAAATTCGATTCTCTTTAATTTGGTATAAATCTTGATAAATATTTCGAACTTTTTTTTTTTTACATATCAAATGGTTCTTGATTTTCTTGATTTTTTTGTTATTTTCGGCCCTATTTTTTACACTCATAAATGTCGAATCTTGAAAAACTTAAAACATGAAAGTTACAGATTTTTGTTCACTCTTTACCCAGAAATTCAAATCACTCAAATTCGATGTCATATGGGTAAGATATTACACGTTAAAGATGGTGTTTTACTCATATTTGTTGCATACAAGTTGTTTGATGAAATGTCTAGCTTAGATTTTTAGTGTTAAAGTTGAGCTAAATGCACTAATTTTTGTCCCACAACGCATCATTAATCATTTTATTAATGTAAGATTCAAAAGTTGATGTTTTTTAATAGTTAATGTTTTTAACTATTAAAACTGATGAACCAAAGTGATGAACTGATGAACCAAATCAAATTTAAAAAAGCATAAAAGCAAAAGTGATGAACCTAACTAAACTGATGAACAAAACGAATAACTGATTAACCAAACCAAAACTGAAACTATGATTGATGAACTAAACCAAACACGATGAACCAAACCAAACTGATGAACCAAACCAAAACTGAAACTATGATTGATGAACTAAACCAAACTGATGAACCAAAGCAAAAACTGATGAACCAAACCAAAACTGATGAACCAAACCAAAACTGAAACTATGATTCATGAACCAAACCAAACTGATGAACCAAACAAAAAACTGATGAACCAAACTAAAACTGAAACTGTGATTGATGAACCAAAATAAACCGATGAACAAAACAAAACAAACACCAACATGCTAAGTGGAAACTATGATTGATGAACCAAAATAACGATGAACTATATTTGATTTGGTTAATCGGTTTTGGTTTGGTTCATCGTTCATCGTTTGGTTTGGTTCATCATTGATTGATTCATCAGTTCATCATATTGATGAACCAAGATTAACTGATGAACAAAACGTGCATTTTTATTTTAAATTAACGACTAAAAAAACATCACTTTTTGAATCTTACACTAATAAAATGATTAATGATGCGTTGTGGTACAAAATTTAGATCATTTAACGCAATTTTAACACTAAAAATCTAAGCTAGACATTTTATCAAACACATTGTGTGCAACAAATATGACTAAAACGCCATTTTTAACGTGCGATATCTCACTTATTTCATATCGAATTTGAGTGATTCAAAAACTTGTGTAAAGAGTGAACTAAAATCTACAACTTTCGTGTTTTAAATTTTGCGTAAATCAACCTTTAAATTAGATAAAAGTAGGGTCGAATATGCCGAAAATTTTAAGAAAATCATAACCCACTTGAAATCATAAAAAAAAAAGTTTTGATTTATATATCAAAATGTATATCAAATTAAAGAGGATTAAATTTTAGAAATTATGGTGAAATTGTTTTTTCGTAAAAGTTTGTCGTTTGAAAGTTATTTGCGTTTGAAGTTCGGGGTGAAATTAAAAAAACGAGTTAAATGTCCAAAATACCCTTTGACCAAAATTCTGTTTGAAGTTCGGGGTGTAAATTAGGTGGGACACATGTCACATCGTGGATGACTTTCTAGACTTTGTAATATATTATACTTTCTAGAGGATCGCTACTCTTGATATTTATACAATCTTTTTTCATGGCATTTATATCCACTGACAATAGTAAAATATTGGTACAAAATAAAATATAAATGAGGTAGGTGATATCCGACACCACATTCCAAATACAAAGCAACCTTCCACAACCACCACTTCGGTCATCCTTTCATGGGACACACTTTATTATTTTCATAAAATAAAAAGAAAAGAATGGCATAAAATAATAAAAGGATAAAAAAAAACTCGTATTTAACTTAATTCATTTTCTTGGTTACAAAGTAGAAATTCTATATGTTTAGCTTGACATGATTTGCTAAAACCACAATAACAATTTTTTTACTTTTTCTAACTCCTTGTTACTTGCCGTTCAAAAACAAATAAAATAATAAAAGTTATAACCATAGTCAAGATGACCTAACGGTACGCGGCCGTTCTCAAGTTTTGGGGTGCCTTGGGCGAAAACTCAAAGTGAAGCCTCGAATGGTCAATTTTTAAGATTTATTTTCACCCATGGCTCTCTTTCTAAGCAAAAATATGTGTATACAGGGGGTCAAATTTTGAGGCCTTTCAAATTTAGAGTCCTAGATATCGTCCATCTCGCCCACCGTCAAAGACGGCGCTAGTCAGGTACAATGATATCTTCGCATAAGTTGTTTTTAGGTTCAAACATTATTACATACACATATTAGGTTAAGAGAAAGGTTAAAAACAATACTTCAGCGAACTCCAACATATCTAAATAAAAACTCACATTTTTTAGCGTCAAAAGAAAATACCTTACCCATCTTTATAATCATAACTTAGTTATAACTTATGGAATGGACTAAGTTATAACTAAGTTATGCAACAAGATAACAAATTATTGACTACTTATGACATAATGAAAGAGATCACTCTTTAACACAAATAAACAATACAAAAATTCATCATGATAATGTTCTTTGGCCAATTTAATTAATAATAAAGGCTATAAAATATGCTAAAGATGGTGAACTACAACTTTATTTTATGTCCAAACTTATGTGGCCATCATGCCCCCTATTTTTTCTTTTACTCTTATCTTACCTTTGGGTACACGAAAATAACATAGATTCTATTTGTGCCCCATAACACGTTTTTTTATTAAGAATGGGACACACATTTAAATATCTGGAAATGTACTCTATGCATATGGAAAATGTTTAATTCGTTAAACACTCTCTATGGCTTGAAACTTAGAGTTAGATATATATTGTTACGTCATTATTTCACTGATATATTACTTCTTCAGTTTCATTAAATGTTTATGTTAATCTTTTAGTTTGTTTCAAAATTAACCCGTGCATAATAACATGATTTTATAACGGCAGATAGTTTTAGTGATAAAAAAAAGTTTATGGATTATAAACAAAAAAAAAACAAAAAATAATAAAAGTTTGAGGATTTGGGGATTAAACATAATGTTTTGGAACCCGGTTCGATCCGGATGGTTCAACCGGTTGAACCGTTCCGGTCGAAAAACGGGTCAACCGACCGGTTGAGTCGGAAAACGGGTCAAATTAAACTGGGTCAAGCGTCGGGTTTGTAGCGCTCCGGGTCAAATCCAATTTTCGATGTATATTTTCTTTTTAAAATATATATTTTCAACATTGTTTTTTTTAGTTTCAACTTTTTATTTTTTATTTTTTTCTTTTATATATAGTAGATAGACGAGTGAAAATGACATTTGCTAATTTCAATCTACATTTCTTACCTATATCATAAAATTCAAAATACTTAATGTGAGACGAAGAGAGTATCACTGGTTCACTACATATATTATGAAAGTAAAATGTATTATAATGAACGAGTATAAGTACATTTCAAGCAACATCTTCATGTATTCAAAAAAAAAAAAAAAAAAAAAAACTCTTATTAATGTTTTGTTTCATAAAATAAAATGTGTAAATATAAACTAGATAATAATTTCCAATATACTTGGTAGCTTTTGTTCTGTTAATCACATATCAATGTCATAATAAAGAGAAAGGAAACAAAGTAAAGACAAAAATAAAAAGCTAAAGGGACCAGCTTTTTCAAAGATTGGATAATGTGAAACCCTTAATAAATAAACAAAATTAAGTAAGGTTTTAGGCACCAAAAAGTCAAATTAAACCAAATTAAAGAATTATTAAATAAAATATCCGTGTTATTCTTTTTCTTGATTTCAACTAACATATCACAAGGAATCATAATCTTTTTTTTTTCTAGAGCCATGACATCAACAAGGTTTCACTAATACTAATCGACTTCATGTAAAATGTCGATTCATATAAACTATATACACTCTTGTTGATATACACAATTATGCGTTCATGAATATTATAACTCGTAAGCGCACATTTTAAACTTCGTAACTCCACGCTTTAGGCTATATTTTTTTTACACATATATGTCTATGTACATAGACTTAATTTCGCAACCTTTTAAAATAATAGCATATCTTTCGTCTGTTCTCACTAAAGATAGACATACACATATAGATAGACCAACTTTACAATTCAGCCATCCGTCAATTCAAGTCTATTTCAAAATAGCTAGAATAACATTTTGAGAGATTTTCGTCGGAAGACACTTATATCATATTTTGCTAAAAAGGATACATGTGTTATGATACAAGCGTCAGTTTAGAAAAGAAATTTTGTGCCCAGTGCTTTCGGCTCTAAACAATCTTGTTTTTTCGAACATAAAAAAATAAAAAAGCCATTGCGATTGCCGGAAATATTAGACCTATTTAAAGAACCAAAACATAGGAAAAGTTAAAAATTGTCATAGAATAGAGATTACTATCTATAATACAACTAGACTACAACAAGCACAATTTCAAATTTTTATGTTAGCCTAATGTCAATTTCCCACTTAACCATGAGCATTGAAAAAATGATCATGCAATCAATATATCTAATGCAAAATCCCCCACCCGCCCACCCACCCACCCACCTTCTCTTTCCTACTTTTCTAACACATGATCAAGTCATAGTCATCACTCATACATACTACTAGCTAGTCACCCATAAGTCCATTTTTGCTTTAGTGCAAGAGGGTGTCAATTTTCCCACTTGATATTTTGTCTGCTTTCTTAAACACCACTTTAATGTATACATGTCTAAAGACATTACCATTCCATTAATATCAAGAACTAACTAACTAGCTCTGCAAAATTTAGTTGCACCCTTTACTTCTTGTACTAGAAGTATGGGTGGTAAGTACACTTTTGGTTGTTGGGTGATCAAGTATTGAAAGCTTGTTTTGTTTATGGTGGTTATGCTTGTTAATGGGGTTTAAAGTGATTCTGAGGTTCATCACATTCTTGGTTTTGTTTGTTGGTGGTGATCCTTTGGCTCTTAGATCTTCTGGTAAGTTGTTTTTTTTTTTTTTTGTGTTCATAGTTATAAATTTTCAAGAAATTTTTATTCTTTTGATGTGTTATTGTGATCATTAGTAGGCATTGGGATCAATGATTAGAATTCTATGTTCTTGAATTTGTGATTTGTGATAATATTTGAAGAGATTGATCATATCATATGCTAGCTAAATTTGTGCTGAATTTTCAGCTTGTTTGGTGAAGTTTGTATGAAGTTCATGCTATTAATCCAACCTTAATTGTTGTTATCAGGAAAGATTATGATAACTTTTCATTTGATCCCCCTAATTCTCATATTTTTTTCGTAAAAAAGAAGAAAAAAAAAATCCATTTTTCTATTGTGGTGTCTTTTCTTGGAGGATTATGCATACAATTTGAAATCATGATTTGACAAGAATGGTTGTGGTTTTAGAATTGATAACCATTTGTGCGAAAAGATAGTAGTTTTTGAATTTTGATAATCGAAAGTATACTTTTTTTCTTTCTTGCTATGTAGTATGATGCATTGGTTTGTTCTATGAAGAAATATACATCAATTTTTGACTTTTTTGGTCAAATGAGTGATTTCGCTAATCGCTAACTTACCATGATTTTATTAAGAAAACCAAGAACTGTGTTATTCTCATTTAAGAAAAACAATGTAGAGTCTACATGTTACATTAGCATTCACTAAATACGAAAAAATCCATGTTAATTTAGAGTTCTTAAAATGGCTCTTTTGACCTTAATAGTCAAACAAACTAATAGAAGCAAGTTCTTGTTGCAGACCATGTTAGTTCGCCGGCATTAACCCCCGCCAGTGATCGAGCATTAGCTCCTAATCACTATGACAAACATTCACCGTCAAAGCATCATGCAACAAGATGGACGAAACGAGGACTTAGGCCTTTTACTAGCATCTCTTTTCAAAGATACCATCATGAAAGATCAAAAGTTACCCATTTTGCACCTACACCCTCGTATCAAGTTCAACCACCAACTTACGTTCCACGAGGTCAGTTCTGTGTTCTGAAAACAATCCGAAAAACTAGTCATTACATAAAGGTTTAGATTAAAAAATTTATGATCAACTTGAATAGGTTCACCTGGTCCTGCACCATCACCCGTTGATCCAACAAGCCGATTTGGTAAGCAAAGTTTATAAGCATTTTTTTTTTGGTCATGTATAGTACATTGATTAAGGACGATATTATTATGCTTAGGGCCTTCAATATCTCCATCAAGCTCGTCATTGGCAAAGGACACTGCTGATCCACCCACCACAGTTTTTGCGCTACCTCCGCCTCCTCCTAATGAAGGTAATTGTACAAAAAACTATATACCGATTAACCCCACCCATCCCGTTTTAACCCGTAATAGAATTACTAACCTGTTATCTATACAAAAAATTATATCTTCGGACTAATTTTGATTTTTCATTGTAGATTGTACAACAGTGACTTGCACACAGCCATTAACATACACACCAGCCGGATCACCTTGTGCTTGTGTATGGCCAATTGAAGTTAAGCTACGCCTCGCTATTTCCCCACACACATTCTTTCCTTTGGTCTCTGAACTCGCCCATGAAATCTCAACTAGTGTTTCACTGAATGTAAGTCAAGCTCGAATCATGGGGGCCAATGCAGATGGCGAACAGCTTGACAAAACTATTGTTCTAGTCAACTTAGTACCCCTAAAACAAAACTTTGATCCCGCCACTGCATTTTCAATTTATCAAAAGTTCTGGAAGAAACAAGTTCTCATAAACAAGCCTCGTTTTGGTGCATATGAAGTTGCGAACATTAAATATCCAGGTTTTACTAACTAGTTATCTCATAATTGACATATTTGAAGACCTTTCAGAATGTTAATTGTGCATGGTGCTTATTTTGATTTCAGGTCTTCCACCTTCTCCGCCTGCAGTTCCTTTAAATGGTGATGTAACAGTCGATCAATCGGATTCTCTAAATACTAGTAAAGGGATGCCTTTCAAGCCTATTGGAGTTGATATACCGAGAAACGGAAGAGAGAATAAGAGTAAAACAAATGGAAGCATGGTCACGGTGGTCATTTTATCGTCTGTGACAGCTTTTGTTGTTATCATTGGAGCTTTTTGGCTTTTGTTGATGAAATGTGGATGCTGTTGTTATTCTGATTCTCGAACAGAAAAAAATAGTCCTGCACGTACAGTTTCCCAAGGGAAACCATCAGGTAAAACTGTTTTCGTGTAAATAATCAGATTTTACTGTTGTTAGTTAGGTGCAAAATCTCTAAAAAAGTGAACATTGTGTTATATACCCGACTCTAGAGTGGTTAGATTAGTACACTTTCATAACGCAACTGAGAGTTGATCAGGGACTGGAGAATCGTTGATAGTTGGAAGCAGGAAAAGCTCAGAAACGTTGTCATTTAGCTCAAGTTTACTGGCATACACCGGAACCGCCAAGATTTATAGCTTGAGTGAGATTGAAAAAGCTACTGATAACTTTGATTCGCGTAATATACTTGGAGAAGGTGGTTTTGGTGTCGTTTATAGTGGCGTTCTTGAAGATGAACGTAAAGTTGCTGTGAAAGTTCTTAAACGAGATGACAGGCAAGGAAGTCGTGAGTTCTTGGCTGAAGTTGAGATGCTGAGCCGTTTACACCACAGAAACTTGGTTAAATTGTTCGGAATATGCACTCATGATCATTTTCGATGTCTTGTTTATGAGCTTGTTCCTAATGGAAGTGTTGAATCTCATTTACATGGTAAATTAACATCGTTTAACCCTTACTTGATATATTTAGAAAAAATGGAACTTGACTTTTCAATGTTCGACTCAGGTGCTGACAAAACTGTACCTCTTAGCTGGTGTGCAAGAATGAAGATTGCTCTAGGAGCGGCTCGTGGTTTAGCTTATTTACACGAGGATTCAAGTCCTCGTGTCATTCATCGGGACTTTAAAGCTAGCAATATTTTACTTGAAAATGATTTTACACCTAAAGTTTCGGATTTTGGGTTGGCTAGAACAGCATTGGATGGTCAAAAGCACATATCAACACATGTCATGGGAACTTTCGGGTACGTTCTTTTAGCCCATTCGGTAGAACAACTGCTCTACTGTGTGTATTTTTACCGAATACACATGCTGTTTCATAAACTTACTAGTTTCTTTTCATGTATTCCCTATATCTTATATATTTTTTATGCACTTTTATACAGTTATCTGGCGCCAGAATACGCTATGACCAGCCATCTTTTGGTGAAAAGTGACGTCTATAGCTACGGTGTAGTACTGCTCGAGCTTCTAACAGGAAGAAAGCCAGTGGACCTATTGCAGCCACCGGGCCAAGAAAACCTTGTAGCTTGGGCTCGGCCACTACTCACAAACAAGGAGGCTCTAGAGTCGATCATTGACCCTGAGATCATGAACTCAAACACCCCATTTGACAGTATACTAAAAGTTGCAGCCATAGCATCAATGTGTGTGCAACCAGAAGTATCACACCGCCCGTTTATGGGTAAAGTTGTTCAAGCATTGAAACTTGTGTGTAACGAGTTTGATGAGATAAGAGATATAGCATCAAGAAGCTATAGCCGTGATGACGATCTTGACTTTGAACTAATGGATCAACCTGAGAGCCATCATCATGAGATAAGTGGCTATGATTCAAAGATTGGATTATCGGCTACCGATTTAAGGAGCACTATAGGTAACGTAGAAGGTTTGGAGTCTGAATCATTCAGAAGGCAGTTCAATTCGGCTCCTTTGAAAATGGGGAAGAGGAAGCAGTTCTGGCAACGGTTAAGAGGTTTGTCTAGAGGTAGCATGAGTGACCACGAACAAGAACACCGATTTTCTTCTAACTTATAAAGAAGAGGATCTTTTGACCGGTATGATACATAAAGGTGAGGTGGATGAACATGTTCATGATCGAAAAAAGCTGTCATTGTTTATGTACAGATTAAATCTCTTGACATAAGATATCTAGCTTTGTTTGATTCAATAAGTAAAGGTAAGCTTATCTGATTAAAAACCAGGGAACAATTTTTTTTTTTGTCGACTGCGGTAGAGAAAATATAAGATTTGTATGTCGAAAGCGAGTTAACATCCTCAAGTTTAAGAACAAAATCTAGCTATCATTTTTTACTATAACTTCAATATAGGTTACTGCAACTACTCTAAACTGTTTAACAAACATGTTTTACTTCAAAAAGCAAAAGAAAAAGAAAAAGCAACATTCTGCCACACCATACCTTAACAGCATCAAAACAAAGCAAACTCAAAACTGGAGTGAAGCACAAACACATGTAACATTTGCGGAGAATATATGCGTTACAAGGAAACATGGGCAATATGCCTCGTACAAGACGAAATTCACCACAAACCGGAAGAACGACAGCAGTAAAACTTACCAAGAACACTTGCCATATTACACCCAACGTATACAACAGACATAGAACACAAGTTTCACATGATTTGGGATTTCTCGAAGACCAAACAAAATCAAAATATAAACCTCCCCTCTATGTACCAAACAGAAGTATTCTATTTGGTAAAGCCATAATACACAGCTCCTAGTACTCTCTATACTCTTGTAAATGTCACAAGTTTAGAGCCCGTTGACATGTTTTTTTTCCCGGCAAAATAAACAAGTTTTGAATAGATACAGAAGTGGGCTATCAGGTGAATGGATGTTATTTGTGAGCTAGTTACAGCTCTTTGTCGTATTTAGGAGGGCTAGTGTATTCCATTTCTTGTTCCATAGTTACCTCCGATGAAGCAGTTGATGAGAAACCACTGTTACTCCCTCCTACACCGTCTTGAATAATCCTTGATGCTTGTGGTGGGCTCGAAGTATTTCTATGTACATCACTACTGGCGGTGCTTTCATGGTCTTTGCCCTTCCTCTGCCAATTTTCTAAGAAGATTCGTGACTGTCGGAAGAAACTTGGTGGATAATGAGAGGATCCCCGGAAGCTGTATGAATAAAATATAACAATGATATATCAAGAAACAAGTAAAAGAAGTTGGCAATACAAAAACTTTAAGTTCATGAAAGTCAAAACTCACAGCGCCGTTCTTGGAATTCACCAGAAATATCTAGCTGGACCCACAAAGCTTTAAGTAGTAAGTAACTAACAAATATAATTAGCAGCCACAAAGGATTCCTGCAAAATAAAGATACGAAATTAGTAAAGCCGCTTTTGTACAATGAGAAAATAATAAGGTTGGAAAGACTCAAAAGACATAAAGATAAGAAGAACCTCAATAGAGTCATAAACTCGTTGAAACCAAGGACCACCATAGCAGCAATAGCCCATGGAGGCGGTAACCAGTTGTTGTTGCGCTTATTAGCTTCCTGAAACCGTAGCAGAAATCATTAAGAACCTAGAAAGAAATTTATAATGGTAATTTACAATTATTCAGTCAGCACTAAACAACCAGAAATTGTTCATTTACTGCTTAATTTGGACAAACTTCACATATTTGGACATTATTCTTAGTCAGATGAAACTCGACGAGAAAAAACATACAAGGCATAACTTATCCAAGACACCCATTAAAACAGAGGAACACAATACATGTAACGTTCTCGACAATAAGGAGTTCAACAAATTAAACAATCCACAATTTGCAGCCAACAAAATGATTAACTTGTACGGTTGTACCTGGGAAGCAATAGCTTGAGTGATGGTATACTCGGTTTCTCTCTGAAATTGGGTCCATAACGATTTACACTGAACGGGAGTAATTAGCGTCTTTGTAGGAGGAACCTGAACGTCAATCAATAAAGTCAGAAACAAGAAATATCGTCGCTCAATGCTCATACTTGGGTTGTAGATAACATGACACTATATTCATATTTACTGGCGAAAAATGGACAGATTCTATAATATTCATGTAAAAAAAGAAACTTATATGCCATAAGTAAAGTAGACAGGATACCTCTTCCCATGTGCTAGAGGCCAATGGGTCTGAGGTACTCTTGCCGGTGCCTTTCTTTGGATCCACTAATGTGAGAACTAGTGTATCGCCGATAGTATCAGTCTCTTCTTCATCCAAACGAATTGCAGCCAGCACAGAGAGCAACTTTAAAGACTGCAAGATAATTATACATAAATGAACAAACTTGTACACCACGGGTTATTAAACAAATATAATATATTCAAGTTCAAGAGATTCTTACAGAAGACCGGGCAGTTTTAGTTATTGCTCGAATATCTTCCTTCCCACTCCAGACTCGTGGCATTGAATCATTATCATGGTTGAATAAGGACGTAAATCTGGGTTAATATTAGATCAACAATGAGTAACATAACAAAAGTCAGCTAAAGTCTATTTTTTATGCATAAAAACTCTTAATTAGTTAATTCTAGAATGCAGGTTATCATTAAATAATATAACTTCTGTAATCCCTATCCAAAAATAATTCAGGAACAGCCAACCCGGACCAACCCATTTTGACCCATTACTCAACACGCCCGATCTGCCCTTTTTCCACCTGGAACCATAACTGTAACGACACATACATATCTACAATCATTTAGTACCTCTCCTTCATGCGGTACAAAACTTTGGCTGCTTCTTCTCTTGTCTTTTCTTCAACTACTCCTCTTCCATAGTTCTTCAATTTTGAAATCATATCTTCCTTGTCTTTTTCATCCATTTCAAAACCAGAAAGTGCGAAAGAGAACTCAGATACAGCTTTTTCAGTTTCACGAGAAAGAAGTTTCCTTATGGCAGGCCAAGTATCATCACTAGCTCCTTCTAAAAGAGCTTCTACTGGACCATATAATGCCTCTTTTAGCTTTGACTGCAGAAATATGCATAAATTAATTAACTATCTTAAACTACAAGAAAGAAAAGTTGCAGTTCAAACAGATCCAAATTACACAAATCAATTGAGTACTCCCTTAAAAGGTTATGAATACAGGTCGATATTACCTCATACAGTGCAGTAAGTTCAGACAGTTTGGCAGTTCGAACTTCAGCAATATGTGAATATAAGTCCTGTAAAAATTTATCCTTAACTTTAGCTGAGTCCCACTTGGCTTGCTTGATGACAGCATCTGTACATTCAGTGTATCAGGCCAACGAATACGAGTGAGATGTTCTACAATGTTTAACTAGCCCCCAAGCTAAATTATCGATTAAATATCAAACATGCTTCTAAATAAGAGCAAATACAAAAATCTTGCACACCAAAAGGGAATGGTGATATACCTACCTTCACATTGTTCATCAAATAGTTTTGTGAACTTGTTAATGCAGTCCTGAGCAGCAGCTGCAAACCCTTGTCTGCTATTCAAAGCATCGCTAAGTGCTTTTTTGAAGTTATAGAGTGTCCCAGATCTTATGTGTTCCAACATCAATTGGTAGGCTGGTTGAACAAGCTGTATATAACAGAAGACACCAGCCAATTAGAAAAACAGAAATGAATTACATTTAGCGAATCCCAACAACATGAACAACCAACAAGAAAAACATTACTTGTAACAATTTCTCTTCCAATTGTTTTCTCTTTGAAGATCTAACACTCTCTTCAAAATATGTAGCCTCTTCATCATAGCTGAAAGCAAATTAATGAAATACGCGGTAACTCAGCAGTGAGCAGTCATAAACGCTTTAAAAACAGGTAAATCAACAGACTCCACTTACCTAGATAAACACTTGTGAAGCAGTGAGCTAAGCTTTTTCCCAAAGCCTGGGACAAGATGAGATTGTACGGCCTCTTCCAATTCTTGCCAGTCCTGCAACACTCGAATAACTTAGTTCCAATGTCTAAACACGATGTGCGATGCTAAATAGTTGCAAGAATTTGAACCTCATTTGCAACAAAGGACGAATATTTCTCGTTAGCTATTTCTTCACATCTTACAGTTGCCACCATAACCTGCAAAAATATTGAGAGACAACACTTCAACATCTAGACCGTACTTATAACTATACCAGAATTGTTTACCACCAGTACCTTGTGAGCAGGCAAGTCAAGGTCTTTGTTCTCCTTAATAACTTTCCAGATCTGTTGTGCGCTGAAGGAAAAACCTGAAGCGGGAACAACTCCTCGCCTATCACCCGCTAGACCTCCAGGTGCAATTGATTGGAAGAACTTTTGCCTCAAATTAGCCACCTTCCAACACACGTGAAAAAAGGCAAAATAATTAAAACAATAAGTTGCAACATAAAATAGAAGTGGTTGAGTCTCTAGCATACCTGCTCTTTAAATTGTTCTTCCTTCTCTTCATAGCTAGAGAGTGCAACAACTTGAACCTGGTCATTCAATCAAAGAGAAGTTATATTATGATAGATATACAAATTATTGCCTTGAGAAACAATTAAGGAAGGACAATAGATTTATTATATATTGGTTCTTACATTGAAAAATTCACTGAGAGGGGTGTGTTTGTGGGCTTCTGGCTTAGGAACAGAATCCCATATCTACAGAAATAACGTATTATCATAAGTGGTACGATTTTGTAGTGTTAATGATGATAAATATGTGAAAAAACAAAAAAAGTCAATAAAAAACATACCTTTTGGATATCTTCCCTTAAAACAGGCTCTAGATTTTCAAGAGGAGTCTGTAAGTCATTTAAAAATACTAAAATCAGTTTCACATCAGATTATGTAATCCTTAATTCCTTATACACAAGGTTAAATCAGTAAAAACGTTACCCTTGTTTTATCACGAATAACGAACATCAAAGTTGTTTTGCGTGGACTAAATAACCGTAACATAACCTAGAAAAGATGAAACATAATATCAGTAAACAAACGATGAAAACGGATAAAATCATAACATAAGGATATAAATAATGTACCTGAAATACGGTTTTCAAAAGAGGTTTATTTGCAGCCTGCTCGCGCCCAATATCATGACACCACCTATGTAACAAAAATTTATTAAGAAATGCAGCTTAAGTTTAGTATACATTATCTGGAACTACTCAAATTCCAGCAAACTTACATGTTTATAAGCACAATATCTGATACAGCAAGCGCAAAAAGAGCACTTTGTTTCTCGAATGTAGTATCATCCTGTACAAGTTACAAATTCTTCGTATTTAGGAGGGAACAATGACGAGACAAAAATATATGAAAGCACAAGAATAAAATTAAAATAACCTCTCCTCGTTCTCTTCCGTCGGTACCCTCAAGATCCATAACAATGGTGCACGGTTCGATACCAGGACATCTTGCAATCCATATACCTTTTGTAGTCTGAGACCTGATATTAAGAAATAAAATATGAGCAACGTCCACGCCATTACGCCAAGAAAACAATAGAAAAAGAGCAATTTAAAACATGCCTTCCCCTGTAAGCATCCATTTCCCTGAAGTTCGTATAAAAAAGATGATTTAAAAGTGTGCTCTTCCCTGTAAGAAACAAACTAACGTCATATGTCGAGTACAATGCAATTTCAATAAAAGTAAACTAATTCAACGCAATCTCCTAAAACATGAAACAAGTTCAGTATTTGATCGTGTAAACGAGACATACCGCTGCTCTGTGGACCCATGATAGCAACAACAGCATAAGAAAGTCCACATTCTGCAAGTTTGACTTGTTTTATAAAATTATCAAGTCCAACTCCATTAAAAGTCCCGTCCCCTTCTATGAGGTGAGTCGAGCAACATTCCGCTTCTTTATCTGCAATAACAAGATCCCATACACAATTACAAACGGATAGTCCAACAGTATCCCATATCCAAACACCTCAACACAAACCTCCCTAGCATAAAACCACTCATCCATTTCAACTAATTTCAATTAAAAAAACCGACACGTTCACAAAATCTAAACTTTTAACACCTGGAATTCAAACCTTACAAAATCCAGAGAAGGAGACACTAAGGGTGCGTTTAGTTGGGGAAAAACACCTTTGTTTTTCACTAAATGTTTTGTGAAAAACAAGGACAACAGAGATCGTGTTCAAATCAGCGTTTCACAACAAAATGTTTTGCAAAACACAATATCCTCTATCTCCTAACTTAACAAGGAAAATTACAAAACAAATTTTAGTTGTTTTCCTTATTTCCTTTGTAACCCACAACCCTCTCTCCCCTTCTTCAAAATAGAAAATACAAACATCAACTAAACGCGTTTTCTATATTTTCAAGTGTTTTGTGGAGATAAATTTTCCTTTCAAATTTTTACAAAACTAGCGATAGAAAACAAGAGAATTTTTTCTCCAACTAAACGCACCCTACGGTTTTCAGTTAGCATTAGCTATCACATACTCGCGACCAGGAAACCAATTAAAACACCTAGACTAGTTACAAACTTAAGCATCACTACACTTTCAACCGATTTCAGTCCAATCAGCTTAGTGAAAAGCCCCTAAACACTTTAACGGATTTCAATCCAAACGCACACATTCACGAAATCTAAACCTTAACATCTAAAACTCCTAACCTTCAAAGTATAAAGCACAACAACTCGAGAAGTATAAATTTTTATTACTAGTCGTAACTGCACAAACTACTCTCTGGTTTTCAGCAAGAACCGAACTTAACGCAGCTACACTAACTACAAATTTCACTTTCACTAGACCTTATTCCAGAAACATCTAAAATCCCTAACCTTCAGCTAAATGCAAAGCTCCCTAACCACTTTAACCGATTTCAATTCACGCGCCCAAAATCTAAACCTTACAATCTAAAATTCCTATACTACAAAGTATATGGCACAACAACAAGCAGACGACACTTTTATAACTATCACACAACTTATTTTCCACGCTTTTTGCTATAACCGAGCTTAACGGATTTCAATTCAAACGCACATGTTCACAAAATCTAAACTTTAAAATCTAACACTCCTCCTATCCTACAAAGTATACGGCACAACAACTAGAGAAGCAGACGACACTTTTATAACTATCGCACAACTTACTTTCCACGCTTTTCGCGATAACCGAGCTTAACAGATTTCAATTCAAACGCAGATGTTCACAAAACCTAAACCTAAACATCTAAAACTCCTCCTATCCTACAGCACAACAACTAGAGAAGCAGACGACACTTTATAACTATCCACGCTTTTCGCGATAACCGAGCTTAACGCAGCTAAACTAATTACAAATTTCACTTTCACTACACCTTCATCCATAAACACAACACTAAAACCTAATTAAACTCAATAATCAGTTAAATTTCAAAACTGAGCAATCAAACGCCCAACATAACGTTAACTAGAATCACCTCATCTGGATAGTTACCTAAAATCTAGGGTCTAAACTTAACAACAAAATGAATCAAGCTTGCCGCAGCTATAAACTAGTAACATATTTCGCCAATCACAAGCAATTCAACAATTCAACAACTTTAACTAGAATCATCCAATCACAAGCAATTCAAAACTTCAGCTATCAACATATTCAATCAGAGTTTAAACTTGATTAAATTTCACTAAAACCTAATTATTAGGAATAATCACTTAAATTCCAAAATTAAACTAAAATAACAACAATTCACAACTTCAGCTAACATACGCCTATAATAACATCATCCATAACTGATTCAATCACCTCAATTGAAAAGCTAGGGTTTCAACTTAACAAACAAAATGATGATTATTATTATTATTAGTAGTAGCAGCAATTGAATAACGTACTCATGATGATGATGATTATGAACAGTGATGTGATTTGATCTCAGCAAAGAATATTAATATTTATTTATTTATTACTACTATTAATTAGTTACAAATTCTATTTGTGTGTGTGTGTTGGTGAAAAGTGGGTTTTATGTATATAAATTTTCAAAAAGAAGGAAGGAGAATAATTGGGAAATAATAATATCAAGCGGCGCTGTGTGTGTGTGTGTTTATTTTTTTACTGCGGTAAAAAAAAATTCTACTGTACTACTTTTCACATTGGAATTTGGTGTTTCGAATAGTGGGTTTGAAATTGGAGTTTGAAAATTTCGGGGGTGTTTGTTTCGGCTTATATAGCCCGCTTATAACTTATTTGGTTTTGGGCTTATGGGCCTGTTTGGTAGCCTAAATTTTGGAGCTTTTTTGGAGCTGTCAGCTTTTTGTTACAAAAATAATCTCATTCAAACCAAGTAGTTCCGTTTGGATACATCAACTTCAAGCTTTTATTTTAAACAAGTAGCTCCAAAATAAAAAGCTGATTCATGAAGCTTTTAAAAAATTTCAGAGCTGTTAAAACATAAAATTACTGTTAACAGCTTATAACTACAGTTAACAGCTAATTTACCAAACATTTTTATTGAGAAAAAGATACAGCTTGTAGCTCATGTTAACAGTCTTGCAGTTTACAGCTTAAAGCTTACAGTTAACAGCTTACAGCATACAGCTTACAACTAGTTTTTGCCAAACATACCCTATGTTTTATAAGCTCATGTTTTGTGGCTTATTTTGCAATATTTTTTGATAATATAAGCTTATTATGACATAATAAATGTATATAAGTCGAAATTTTTTTAAATAAGCCACAAAACATGAGCTTATGAAATATAAGCTCAAAACCAAATAAGCCATAAGCTGCCTATATAAGCCAAAACAAACACCCACTTCTACTATTAATTAGAAATTTATTTTATTCGATACTTAGAAAAAGAATTGATGTCAAGTATAATATTTTTAGAAAACATTTGTCCTTTTAAATACTGGTAAGGTTAGAAAAAGAAAAAATTATGTGGTAAATAACACTTTAAGTATAATATTTGTGTCGTATACATGTTTAAACTATGGTGGCTCCAAAATTAAGTCCTTTCATCATTACAAGTGCTAGAACTTGTCACGGTCATAATTTTAAAGATGGATCAGACTACATAAAGAAGAGATAATTTCTAAGTTTAGTACTCTTCCAAAAGGAGTTAGGGTCACTGAGTCTAGAGCTGGCAAATTGGGTACCTGTTAAGACCTGTTAAGAGAAAAAATGTACTATGCAATTTTTTTATTTTTTAAAATATTTGTTTTTAGTATTTTAGGGTTCAATATTTAACTTTTTTGATAAATAAAACGTATATCTGCCATACTCAAACCACCAAAGATAAGTATTAAACGAGTTGTTTTCATGTTTGAAACTTATGTTATTCGCGCGCACCGGACCTGTTAAGACACGATTTGCCAGCTCTAACTGAGTCCAAGTCAAAACGAAACTAGTGAACCTCTGTTCTACGTGGGATGAATGGTTTTTTTTATTTTTATTTTAATGTGGTAATTCTTTTGAAAATTGGTGTTTCGAATAGTGGGTTTGGTTGTTATAGTTATGAAATGGCTTTTTTTCTTTTTATAACTATCATTTTTAGTTTTAGTCGGCTAAAAGATATGGTTGGCAAAACTAATTATAAGCTGATAATTGCAATGACGGAGCTAGGATTTGGTTTTCGGGTGGGCCAAAACAAATAGAAAAAACGAAATGAGAAAAAAATGGTATGATGAATTTTTTTTTATCTAATAGACAATCAAACTTTTGTAACTTTATTATTTTCAATTGACACATAAATTAGTAATATTCTCTTAGATGAGGTAGTCTTTATACTTTAGGTGGGTTAAATATAATATTTTAGGTTGGCTAAAACAATTTTAGTTTTGAAAATACATTACAATATATACATATTACTTGTAGGCAATTTAAATCTTGGGTTGGCCATGGCCCATGGCCCATCAAAGCCATAACCTACCTCTGTCCCTGGATAATTGTAAGTTGTTGCTGGTAGCTACAAGCTGTAGTTTTTTATTTTATAAAAGTATTTAGTGATATAGTTGCAACTTTGACTTTAAAGTCTAAATGACATAAAAATACATATACATAATTAAAAACGAATCTAAAACTTATTACGTGTTAGGAATAAATTTCAGGATCGGGTTGTTTTAATTTTCTAAAGTTTTCTTGATCGTAACATATTTCGTTATTTTTAAAATTTTGATAGCTTTAATTTTGTTATTAATGCCACTCATTTTTTTAAATACACATAAAAATGATTGAAGCAACAATTTAAAAAAGAATTGATGTCACTTGACTAGACTAGAGTATAGTTTTTTGTATTCTGTCTCATACAACACTAAAAGTAATCAATTTGTAGTCTTGAATTTAGAATTGGAAGGTTGTAATGTATTATTTGTTAAGGGTGCAAAACTACAAATGTACATTTTTATACAAAAAGTTTCACCATTTATAAACGTTGGTTGCTATAGCGTTTCATTTATGAGCTATTTGATCAATTTTATAAGCTTTAACTATACTTGCCAAACACAACTTGTTTAAAAGCTTCTAAAAAGATTTAAAAAAATTAATGCCAAACAGTCCCTAAGACAAGGGTTGGAACTCATGGCTGGAAATTTTAAAATCATGTAAAACTTTCTTTAAAAAAAAAGAAAAAAAGAAAGAAAAAAAAAAGAAAAAAGATTGATGTAACTGTTTAAGGTTTACGCCTAGTAAAAATTGAACCTGATTGGTATTGATACACCGGTAGTGATTGAAGAATTTTGTATATCTTTTCATTAAAGAAATTGAGAGGGTGATTGATGTTACATTTTATTATTGGGTTGGTCATGTTACATATGCTTCAAATTTGTAATTGTGAAGCGTTTTTTTATTCCATCCATCCCATAATAACTTCATATTTCAACCAATGAAAAATATACTTTAGAGTCTCGTATAATGCATTAAACTTAACAAATTCGGTGAAATATGACCTAATAATTAATAAACTCTCTCTATTTTACATGTGTCACATATCCGCAATATGGATGGCTTAAGCATTTCGTACTGAAAGAGGTTATAATTAAAACATGTGTCTTTATAAAGACTACGCTATATTATATTTCAAAACAAAGTAAAATAAATACTCCCTAGTATATTGTAATGCCTTATAAATCTCTCTATACACATAATATTTTACATCATTAATCGATGAATCAAATAGTGGGTTAAAAGTTAAAATTGCTTCTAGATTGTTATTTCCGATTGAGAAATGGTTCTTTTACAAAGTTTAAATGTTTTTATTGTTATGTTTCCTTCTTGTTGAAAAACTTGCAAACAAACTTTTTGTGGCGACATAATTAAAAATAGACGATTGCCCGTGCATAGCGGCGATGTTGTATAGTATCGTTAATTTGTGTATGTATTTTTTTATTTTTTTTGCATATATAAGGGTGGAGTAGGGAAGAGATCCAGTAAAAAGAAAACATAAAATGAGAAGAATAAGAAGAATTTCTATTAACATATTTTGTATTAAAGTGAGATTGTTAGTACAAAAAGTGTGACGGGTTAGAATATGTGTATAGGATGCGTGTTGGGCTAGACCAACAAGTTACTAATGGGTTGAATATGTAATAAACAAGTAATAGATTGAATCCCTGGATAAATGAAAGCAAACCGTTAGCCTTACCATGGGAACAGACCTCTCGATTAAGCTCCGGCGTGAGAGTAAGTATGCATTCTTGTCAGAGATAATAAAGATGCGTGTGTTATTATTTGAGAGAAAGTTGTACCTTATGAGAGGATTATAACTCCTTTTATATGCGAGGCCAATGCTAGGGTTTCCTAACATTTCGCTTATAAAAGTTTGTGGCCGGAGTGGAACCCTTGTGGGGAAAGTTCCGCAGTAATCGCGGATGCGGACACAGAACGCCTTTCGCGGCCATGGATTTGGTCCGCTAAGTATATTGCAGTAACATTTCTTTTGTTTAGTAGACCCTCCTTGTAGTTCGCGAAAATTTGGGAAAAATTGTTATGAGTTGTAGCTACAAAATTGATATAGGTTGAGAGGCTGACTTTTTAAAAAAGTAGACATTTAATTACTTAGTAAATTTTGGGTAGGAATAATAGCACTCATTAAAACATTGGCTTAAGTAAATGTGCATTAAGTTTTTTATTTTTGTTCCCGATAAAAAAGACAGAAATTAAAGTGGTATTTTTAGTTTTGAAAATAAATTATTTCACTGTGCTGTGGAACTTGCCACTAGATCAATTTGCAGCTTGGTTTCAATGGGTAAGAAATTCATTTTTATTTTTTTATATGATTTTTTTATTAATCTTCAGACAATGATTTTTTTTATTAATCTTCAGACAATGTAGCTGATGGGTTTTAGTTTAGTAACATTTGGTTTGGTATTTTGTATATGTTGGAAAATTTAGTGCATTTGTGGGATTAGTTCACACATGATAATGAGTTAGTAGGTACGGAGTGTACACCCATGAGGTCCCTGAACACCCTGACTCAATAGTGGTAAATGCTGGTAGTGTTGGTTACTACTGTTAGTGTAGTAACTGATGGTTCCTGCTGGTAGTGTTATGGTTCCTCCTGCTAGTGTAATGGTTCCTGCTGCTAGTGTTATGGTTCCTACTGGTAGTGTTGCAGTGATTAATTTGTAACAGCTTTGACTCATTCAATTGGCTGTTATTACTGCTTTATGACCACGTTTAATTGGTCATGTAACCACTATTTCTATGATAATGGAGGTTTATTATGGGTGATTAATTGGCTGTTAATCATACATAATGTCCATTGATTAGTGTTGAGTATTCTCTACTATAAATAGAGATGGACTTCATCAACATGAAGGTACTGAGAAAGATACAAAACCAGGAGAAACAAACAAAAAGCTTAAACACTTATATGCGCAAGGGTTATTGATTTGTGCCTAATTCAATAACAAATATTTGGTCTTATCACAAGTAGATATTCGTGTAACCCAGACATAGGGTCGAATAGTTTACTTTGGAAAGTGATCACAAGATTCCAAGTGATATCCGGTAACCACCTGATTTGGTCTTGCATTGTTACTGCTGTTGATTATCTTACCCGGTTCTGGGAATTACCACCAACAATCAAAGTAAACTATTTTGTGATAATCAATGGCTACTGCTGCAATGAAACACATGGCTTCAAACTTTGCTAAGCTCGACAAGTTTGAAGGGGTGGACTTCAGGAAATGGCAGAAGAAGATGCACTTCTTGCTTTCTAGCATGAGTGTGGTGTATGTGCTAACCACTCCTATTCCTGGTGATGGGGATGATGCTACAGTGGAGCAGATCAGGAGAAGGAGCAAATGAGAGAATGATGACTACATTTGTAGAGGTCTAATTCTCAATGGTATGTCTGGTTCTCTATTTGACATTTATCAGAACTTTGAATCTTCCAAAGAATTGTGGGATTCCTTGGATGCCAAATATATGGCCGAGGATGCATCAAGTAAGAAGTTTCTTGTAAGTAATTTCACAAATTACAAAATGACTGATTCAAGACCAGTCATGGAACAATACAATGAACTTCTTGGAATACTTGGAAGGTTTACACAACACAATATGCACATGGATGAGGCTATTTCAGTCTCTTGTGTTATTGATAAACTTCCTCCTACTTGGAAAGATTTTAAGCATACCTTGAAACATAAGAAAGAGGAGTTAACTCTGGCTGAGTTGGGCAGTCATCTGCGCATTGAGGAATCTCTCAGGGTGCAGGATAATGACAAGCCAAAGAGTAGCAATGCTACTGGTGCATCTGTTGTCAATATGGTGGAGCATAACAACTCCACCAGGTACAATGACAACAAAGGCAAACGCAAATATCATGACAACACAAGGGCAGATCCTAACAAGAAGGCAACACCTACTTGTTGGAAATGTGGCAAATTTGGTCACATTAAAAGGGATTGCAAAGGTGTTAAGGTTGGTGGTAAAGCCAATGGATCAGTCACTAATGGTTCAGGGAGTGGTGGTTCTGCCAACTCACTGAAAGGTCATAGTATGTTTAATAAGTCTTTTCAGATTTATTGATGAGTGTCTAAATACTCATCATTTTTGTACCATCTAGACTACAAAAACATCTGAAAACACTCAGAAATGCATCAAAATGATGAAAATATCACAAATCAGTTTTTTATGTGTTTTAAATGCAAAAATATCAAAATCAGATGAAAAACGTATCAAGTTTGCATAATTGGCAGTTTTAGTCCCTCAAGTTTCAAAAGTTGTCAAATCTAGTCCCTGGTAATTCAAAAACTTGTAAAATGTCATTTAAGGTCCATGAGATTCAAAAGTTGTCAAAATAAACCCTTTAAAGTTTAAAATTTACAAAATGACAACTTTAGTCCCTAAAGTTTGAAAATTGTCAAAAATAGTCCTTGGTTAATTTAAAAAGTGAAAATTCTCAAATATTAACCTTGTACTATTCATAAATGACAAAATTGGTCCTTATAGTGAACTTTTGGAAAATTACATATTTGGTCCCTTAAGTTTCAAAAATGACATAAAAGGCCCTTGGACATTTTAAATGGAAAATAAATACATGTATGGTCCTTAGTTTATTATATTTGGCATGTTTGGTCCTTGAAAATAATTTGGAAACTTGTCAAAATCAGTCCCTATACTTTCAGAATATTACATGATTGGTCCTTGTTATTACTTAAAACCAAACGGACCATTGTATTATTACAACCCAAAACCAACCCAACCCTTTTATTATTACCCAAGGCCCAAACCCAATAACCAAACCCGGCCCATGATTTAAAAGAATAAAACGCGCTCAACTGTTCATCCCCTACCTCTCAACACCTGCTACCACTCACCTCCCTCCATCTGTGCTACCACCTCATCACCTTGTCTCTCCAGCTCATACCAACCTCTCACCATCACCCTTTCCACCTTGCAAACAACCACAGTGCATTAAATGCAAAAAACCAACTCAAAGACTTTTTCCCGCCAAATTGCCATGTGTACGATTAAGATGAATTGGAGAGCTGGAAAGAGGTGGGAAATGATTAGAAGTCGACAAGGAACAGAATGAATCCATATAAAGAAGAAATGGAGCAGTAGTGAAGGATAAGTAGTGTAGTTTTAGTTTAGTAAATGTCTTTTTAGTTAAAATTTACTTTTCAGTGTTTATTTAAGCTTACAAGTATTTTGTTATGTAATATCAGTGTATTATAAACCTTTCTCAGACATCAATTTCAGTTTCCAGTTTGATTTCAAGTTTGTGCAATTTTTAATTTCAAAAATCTCAATAAGGTCGAATGTTGTTTGTAATTGTTGTATTGTACTCAAAAGATCATATAAGATTTTTCTAAAAGCTTTTCTAAGCTTTTAGAATCATTACAAATCAGTTTAGAGTTGGAATAGAAAAATTCACAAAAATCAAGAAAAAATAGTGAGAAAATAAAAAATTCCATGGAGAGGATGCCAGAGATTGAAGCAAGGTTGAATTTGGATTCTTTGTTGGGTTATAGAGCTTCTTGAGAAGCTATAGGGTGTGTTATCAGTTATCAGTTCTTTGTTTTGTGCATAATCCCAACTTGTAAGCCATTTTCTTTAAATTTGAATTTCTTGGTATAAGTGTTATGATCTTGATAATTTTAGCTTAAATCTGTTTAAACATAGTTTATATCAGTTAATGAATAGATCACTTAAGTTAAATACTTGTTTTAGAATTAGAAGCTTCAAAATAGTCTCATTAAAGGGTGTTTGGATTTGCCATGTTAACTGTGGTCTAGTTTGTTTATGTTGTTGTTTGTACTTGTTTCATGTTACATTAGTATATAATAGCTCAGAACAAGAATAAAAATCAGTACTTATTCAACAAAAAGTCAAAATCATCTTTAATACCACCTAGATAGTTAACTGTTAGAATTTTAGATTGTCAATATCATCATAATTGCTTAAAACTTGTTACTCTAGCTTAATTTCACCTTATCCTAGCTTATTATAACATATTCAGTTAATTAGAGGTGATCAAAGTTCATATAAGTCAAACTAGTTCATAACTTAAAAAAAAGTCAAAATTTCTAAATACCCGTTTTTGAATAAACTTTAGAATTTAACTGTGTGTTTAATATTAAGATTTAGTTTATAAGCTTCTAGGATATTAAAATTTAGCTGCTAAACTAAATTAGAAAAATATTAGCTAACTTTCAATCAGCTTATTCATTGCTTATTTTTAAGCTTTCTTTAGACCCTTTTTCAAATATGTGCCCTGTGCACATTTTTGGTGTCATTTTCACAAGCTTGTAAAAAGCTTGTTAGTTGGTCAAAGCTTGTGATACTTAGTTCTTTGGAAAGCCAACCAAGCCATTTCAAAGTTCCAATTTTGGTTTTTCAATTTCTAGCTTGTTTACTAGGGCTGCATCTAGCTTGTTTTTTGTCCCATATTAGTGCAAAGCTGCAGCAGCTCAGTGTGCTTATTGGCTTAAAATTGCTTCTATAGTGCTTATTTCCTTTTATTTATTGCTTATTTAAGTTTTTTATAGCTTGGTAGAGTAAACTTAGTTAATTTGAAGCTTTTGAGAAGCTTGGATAAGCTTGTATAAGCTTATGTAAAACAACCCCTTTGTTTCTTCTTTTGAGCCAATAAGCTCTAAACAGCTTATTTAGCTCATTTTTTTAGAGTAAACTGCTTAATCAGTCCTTATTTGGTTTATTTTATCTTTTGCAACTTATATTTACAGCTTATAGCTTTTAGAATAGCTTTTCTTTTTTTTAAATTATCTTTTCTTCACTTAAGCCTACTGTTAAGCTTTTCAAGCTCAAACAGCTTATTGGCTCATTTTTAGAAAAAGTTGTAGTTTTAAAAATTGCTTATTTACTTGTGCTTAATAAGTTTGTAAAAGAAAAATTGAAAAAAAAATGTTTTGCAAAAAGGTGGGAGGCAGGCTCGAACCTGAGACCTCCCACCCTTGAAGAAGATAGTGTGTACCTGTATAGCCAGTCGCCCTTGGGTCTTGTCTTGGTTTTACTTTGCACAATTTAATACTTAGGCCTTGTTTTCCATTTTAGCTTATACGCATAAGATAGCTTATTTCCAGCTTATTTAGACCAGCTTTTTCATCCTTTTCATTTTTCTTAGTTTGGTATTAGTATAAAGTATTTTATAAAAAAAGTTTCAGATTTTTCCAAATAGTTTTAGTATTTTTAAACATTTAATTAGTGTAAAATAGTAATTAATTCATAAAAAAAAATATAAAAGTCTAAAAAATATAAATCTTTTTTCTAAAATTTTCTTTTGTCATATAGTACGTAATAAAATTATTTTTACACTTGTAGGACTTTTATTTCATAAATTTTACGTTTTTGCTTGCGCACTCGTGTAATTTTTATAAATAACGTACGTTTTCATTTTAAATCTAGTTTTTAGATAATTTAAGTTTACATTTTAGTTAAAATAGTTTATTTAAGATATTTTGTTTTATAAAATCACTAAAACATCATTGTAAAAATAGTGATAGCGTTTATTTAATATATTTTAACTTTTTAATTTCCTTTAATTTGCATTTAAGCCCCTGTAATTTATAAATTTTTTCTTTAGGTATAGTTATCCATCAAAATCCTTACTGATCACTACCCTTAGTGATTATTCGACATCTGAAGTTGTTTAACACCAATTCATCCTCCGTGGGACTTAACGACCCAGGAATACACTATATTCCTCTGATCTTCATTGCATTTGTGTCTGAACTGTTTTAAGTTTCTTACGGTTAGTCATTCACAAGTGGCTAGCTTGCGTGAGATAACTTGACGGTTCGGGACCAATCATTTATTATGTTACATATGTATCTGAATCTTATTATGTGCAAGATGATGATGTTGCGTGATGGGTTGACTCTGGTGCAACAGTTCATGTGTGCAAAGATAGAAGCTGGTTCAAGACTTATGAGTCACTGAATGATGGTTCTATTCTTCACATGGGAAATGAGTCAACAACCTTGGTGCATGGTCGTGGTTGTGTGGATCTTAGATTTAGTTCTGGAAAGATTGTAACTTTGTTTAATGTTATTCATGTTCGTGATATAAAGAAAAACTTGGTTTCAAGTAGTGTTTTGAATAATCATGGATATAAACAAGTTATTGAATCTGATAAATTTGTCTTGTCTAAAAATGGTGTGTTTATTGGTTTTGGCTATTTATGTAATCAAATGTTCAGCCTTAATATTGTCACAGATAGTGTTAATTCAGCCTTTGTGACCACCAATGACCTGACTGACTCTACCCTTTGGCATGCTAGACTTGGCCATGTACACTATAAAAGAATGCAATATATGTCTAAGGATGGGTTAATCCCAACATTTGACATGGACACTGAAAAGTGTAAAACTTGCATGTTGACCAAGATAACTAAGAAACCCTTTCAGGGTGTTAAACGTGAATCTAAGCTCTTGGAGCTAATACACAGTGACCTGTGTGATTTGCATGCCACTCCCTCTTTGGGGAATAAGAAATACTTTATGACTTTTATTGATGATGCTTCTAGGTTTTATTATGTCTATCTGTTACATACCAAGGATGAAGCATTAGATAAATTTAAAGTATTTAAAACTGAAATTGAATTACAACTTGGGTCCTTGATCAAAAGATTAAGGACTGATAGGGGAGGTGAGTACATGGATACTTTGTACTTTCAGCCTGTTGGTATAATCCATGAAACGACTGCTCCCTATACTCCTCAGTAAAATGGTATTTCGAAGGAAAAAACAGGGTCTTTGAAGGAGATGGTTAACTCCATGTTGTCCTATTCAGGACTGAGTCAAGGGTTCTGGGGTGAAGCTACGTTAACAGCTTGCTACTTATTAAATAGGGTTCCCAACAAATGGAACAAGGTTACCCCTTATGAACTCTGGACTAAAAGGAAACCCAACCTGAAATATCTCAGGGTTTGGGGTTGTAGGGCTGTTGTAAGACTCCCTGATCCAAAGCTGAAAACTTTAGGTGAAAGAGGCATTGACTGCATCTTTGTTGGATATGCTGAGCATTCCAAGGCTTTTAGGTTCTATGTTATTAAACCTAATGAATATGTTTCAGTTAACTCCATAATTGAGTCAAGGGATGCAAACTTTGATGAGAATAAATTCTCACCAGTCCCTAGACCAAGTCAGAGGATTCCTAATGGAACTCATGACACTGGTGTATCAGAGGTCCCTGATGAAGTACCATCAGAGGTCCTTGATGAGGTTGTGGTTCAACAACTTGAACCTATGCTCAGAAAGAGCAAAAGGGTCAGGACTCCAAAGTCATTTGGACATGAGTTTCAATTATATTTAATTGAAGGAACAAGGGATGAGGTCTCTGACCAATACTCCTATTGCTTTATTGTTGAGGATGATCCCAAAACATTTGAAGAAGCAATGAAGTCCCAAGATATTGCTTTCTGGAAAGAAGCAATCAATGATGAGATGGATTCCATCATGGGCAACAACACTTGGGTGTTGGTTGATCTACCACCTGGTTGCAAACCTCTGGGTTGCAAATGGATTTTCAAAAGGAAAATGAAGGTAGATGGAACTATTGAAAAGTTCAAGGCTAGATTAGTCATTCAGGGCTTTAAACAAAAGTCAGGAATAGACTATTTTGATACTTAGGCCCCTGTGGCTTGTATCAGTACCATAAGACTGCTGATTGCTTTGGCATCAATTCACAATCTGATTATTCATCAGATGGATGTGAAGACAGCTTTCTTGAATGGTGAATTGGATGAGGAGGTTTATATGAACCAACCTTAGGGCTTCATCATGCCTGGAAATAAAAACAAGGTGTATAAACTGATTAAGTATCTATATGGACTGAAACAGGCACCTAAGCAATGGCATCAAAAATTTGATAAAGTGGTTTTGTCTAGTGGTTATGTTCTTAACAAAGCTGACAAATATGTATATAGCAAATTTGATGAATCTGGTAAAGGAGTCATCATTTTTCTATATGTTGATGACATGTTGATCTTTGGCACTGACCAAAATCAGGTTGACGTGACAAAGGAATTTTTGTCATCAAGGTTTTCCATAAAGGACATGGGGGAGGCTGATGTTATCCTTGGTATAAGGATTAAACATGAAAGTAAAAAATTTCTATATCTCATTCTCATTATATTGAGAAGGTGTTAAGGAAATTCAATTACTTTGATTGTACTCCAGTGAGTACACCTATGGATACTTGTGAGAATCTGATGCCTAATAATGGCAAAGTTGTATCTCAACTTGAGTATTCTAGGGTAATTGGCTGCCTGATGTATGCCATGACTTGTACCAGACCTGATATTGCTTTTGCAGTGGGAAAATTGAGCAGGTATACTAGTAATCCTAGTGCTCATCAGGCAAGCGATTCAGATGGTATGAAGTATTTGAAGAGAACTATGGATTATAGTCTCTCATATATTGGCTATCCTTCAGTGTTGGAAGGATATACTGATGCAAGTTGGATCAGTAACACTGAAGATAATTCGTCTACCAGTGGTACGGGTATTCCTACTTTGTGGAGGTGCAATTTCTTAGGAATCCAAGAAGCAAACTTGCATCACCAGTTCAACAATGGAATTTGAATTTGTGGCCTTAGCAGCTGTTGGTAAAGAAGTTGAATGGTTGAAAAACTTGCTTCTTGAGATTCCATTATGGGCTAAACCTATAGCACCTATTTCTATCCGTTGTGATAGTGCAACTACATTGGCAAAGGCTTATAGCCAGATGTACAATGGGAAGTCTAGACACTTAGGTGTCAGGCATAACATGATTCGTGAGCTTATCATGAATGGGGTGGTATCTATAGAGTTTGTTAGATCTCAACAAAATTTAGCTGATCACTTGACGAAGGGTTTGGCTAGAGACTTGGTTATAAAGTCTGCTAAAGGGATGGGTTTAAGTCTAACTTAGTTACTGAATGCTAAGACACCCAACTCCCTCCTAAGGAAACTTGGCAGCTGAGTTCAATGTGGGAAGCTGAACATTCAGTGGACTGGAGCACATGTTTATTTTACAACCCAAGGTTGTGCTCAGAACCTGCTGAAAAAGAGGATGAAGTCTTTACTTCTTAATGGTTAATTTTCTTTGAAAAAGTGCTTAGCAGGAGCATGAATAAAGAGGAACCACCTATGTGAATGTTGAAGTTTTGCCGCTTCAGGGAGCTTTTGGACTTTTGGCTCTTGCAACATTTATGAATTTGGATATGGACACATGGCTTGTAAAGTGTCAGGAGCGTTTAAGTGTTTGAAAACTTGTGTGTATTTCATCTTCAGGTATTCAAATGGGTTGAAGGGCTTAATTCTTAGAACACCCTGATTCTCGAATATTTGAACGTGTAATGTACTAAGATGGAAATTCAATCCTCATGATATTTTCGTTTATGTACATGTTTTGTTTGATGTTTGTTTTTCATGAAAAGGAAGTGAACCAAATTTGGGGAGGATTGTTGGAAAATTTAGTGCACTTGTGTGATTATTTCACACATGGTAATGAGTTAGTAGGTACGGAGTGTACACCCATGAGGTTCCTAAACACCCTGACTCAATAGTGGTAAATGCTGGTAGTGTTGGTTACTACTGTTAGTGTAGTAACTGATGGTTCCTGCTGGTAGTGTTATGGTTCCTGCTGCTAGTGTAATGGTTTCTGCTGGTAGTGTTTGGTTCCTGCTGCTAGTGTTATGGTTCCTACTGGTAGTGTTGCAGTGATTAATTTGTAACAGCTTTGACTCATTCAATTGGCTGTTATTACTGCTTTATGACCACGTTTAATTGGTCATGTAACCACTATTTCTATGATAATGGAGGTTTATTATGAGTGATTAATTGGCCGTTAATCATACATAATGTCCATTGATTAGTGTTGAGTATTCTCTACTATAAATAGAGATGGACTTCATCATCATGAAGGTACTGAGAAAGATACAAAACCAGGAGAAACAAACAAAAAGCTTAAACACTTATATGCGCAATGGTTATTGATTTGTGCCTAATTCAATAACAAACATTTGGTCTTATCCTAAGTAGATATTTGTGTAACCCAGACATAGGGTCGAATAGTTTACTTTGGAAAGTGATCACACGATTCCAAGTGATATCCGGTAACCACCTGATTTGGTCTTGCATTGTTACTGTTGTTGATTATCTTACCCGGTTTTGGGAATTACCACCAACAATATGGGACTAAAAAGATTAAGGTTTTGTTGTTCATGTTATCGAGATGGGGCGAGTGTTTTGACTTAGATGTACCGGGTGGTTAAAAATAGTTTTTAAAATGCTTTTATTATGGAGTTATGTCTGTTTTTAGAATGACTCTGATGTACGCGGGGGTGTTGTTTGGAAAAAAATGAGGTTTTCTTGTTTATGTTATTTCGAGGGCGAGTCTTTTGACTGTGAACGGCCTTATAAATAGCTTACAAGCTTATGTATCGCAGAGTATGGGGGTGTTTGATTAAGCTTATATTTAGCTTTTGAGATTATCTCATTTCGGCTTATGTTTCATAAGTCTAGTTTTCCGGGCTTATTTTGAAACTTATCGATATATACATGCTTGTTATATCATAATAAGCTTATATAAGCCCATAAGTTTTAAAATAACCCTGAAAATTTGAGCTTAAGAAACATTAGCCGAACTCAGATAAGCTCACAAGCCCAAAAATAAGCTTAAGGGATTGCTTGGTTCAGCTTCTTTTCAGAGCTTTTGAGCTTATTTAAAACTGAGAAAGCCAATAAGCCAGTTTTCAAGTTTTCAGGCTTATGAGCTTATTTAAATAAGTCCCAAACTCATAAGCTCTATTAGTTGTTCCGAAAAAAAGGAAAAAACCGCACATTCTAAAAGTAAATGAATTAAGTTGATAAGCTTAAGCCTCGTGGCTTCATCCAAACACTCAAATGAGCTTATTTAGTTTTGATGATAGTCTTTGACATGTATTATTATGAATTCCCGCGCATTGGGCTTACTTTATAAACCTTGGTTTCATGTATATCAAATCCGGCCAAACTCATAAGCTCTATTTATTGTTATATTCTTGAGTATAAATTATTGTTTATATCGGGTTTTATAACTTGTGCAGGATGATACTGCATTCGAGAAACAAAGTGCACTGTTTGCCCTTTCTGTTTTAGATATAGTGTTTATAAACATGTAAGTTTGTTAGCTATTAGCTTCAAGGAATCATGTACTGAATTCGACTTTTGTAGACGTAGTTGTGTTACATAGGTGGTGTCATGATATTGGACGTGCAGGCGCAAATAAACCTCACGAAAACCGTATTTCAGGTACAATATCTTCATCTAAATTTATCCACATCTTATGGTTCATTTGTTGATCTTATGGTTACTCTTTTACAGGTTATGCTGCGATTAATTACCCCACTTAAAACAACTTTAATGTTCGTTATACGTGACAAAACGAGAGTAAGTTTTTGTGAGACTACTAATGATAACATAATCTGATGTGAAATTTATTTACATATCTCCTTTGACCTTACAGACACCTCTTGAACATCTCGATCCTCTCTTGAGGGAAGATATTCAGAAGGTATATTTTTTTATATCTTTGCATTTATGTTATACTTTTACTATCGTGAGTCGTGACCTTACACAGTAACACATTCACACTGCTTATGATCATATGTTATTTCGTGTAGATATGGGATTCCATTCCCAAGCTAGAAGCCACAAACGCACACCATTGAGTGAATTTTTTTGATGTAAGAGCAGTTTCTTTGGTGTCTTCAACAAAGGGGAGCGTACGCCAAGGGGGAGCATTTGCATCACCATTTAGTTTCCGCTTCGCAACTCTACTCTTTTTTATTCGACAAAAAGGGATTAAATTCATTGTAGGTATACAGAAAAACAATGCCCATATTTTTGTCGGCACGGATTAACTTCAACCCGTTTTCTAAAGACTTTGTACGTATACAGAAAAATAATGCCTATATTTTTGTCTTAATACTAGCCAAGATATAATATATGCTGAAACTAAAAATATCCCTATCACATGTAAATGTGTAAACATTACTAACATGCCCTTTTACATACCTTAGCGGATTGAATGCAAATAAACCATCTTTATGTATTTTGAAAACCACTTCATCTTTGCAATCTATTATGCCTGCAACAATTATGGTGTCGTAGATATTTATCAAGTGTATTTAAGGTGTGGTAGATACACATTTTTGAGTAAATTGCAAAAAATGTCCCTTTTGTAAAATTTTAAAGTCCATTTATACCAATTGACAATGTTTGACTTGTTATTGACCCATTATTGAACCCTTTTCACCTCAACAACAATCATGTTTTCTTCTTCATCTAACGTTATATCTAATCAAACATGTGAATGTGACCTCGCTTCAAATGTGTTAATTGCTTTGACCCCCACTAATCTGGCTAGGAGATTTCTTGTTTGCTCTAATCGATACAAACCAGTTAAGAAGAAATGTGAGAAGAGGATTGGTACAAGGATCATTTGTACGAGATGTACAACCTAAACCCTAATAAAAAACGTGAACTGAGCAGAGAAATGAGTCGTCAATAGAGGATATGAGAGCTTGAAGTTGAATTGAATCAAAAGGGTAGTGCGTCAACAGAGGATAGGAGAGCTTGAAGTTGAATTGAATCAAAAGGGTAGTGATTCGTAGAAGTGTGAAACTTCGTTAACATTTTGGAAGTTAACATTTCTTGTGTCTGCTATCTTTGTTTCTGTGGTGTTTACCACGAAATAGAGTACATCTATGTAGTCAAGAAGTGTTTAGGTTCTAGTTGTAGAAGTATTTTTGTAGGTCAAGTGGTAGTTTATCAATGTAATGAAGAAGTTGTCTTTTGTATCAGTGTTTTGAATGAATGAAACAATTAACCTTTCTCTTCCAATCTTGCACTTGTCGTTCTATATGTTGATCAAGGTTTTCTTGAATCCTTTCCTATTCCATTTATAAAGTGGGTCAATATAGTCTATATCTCCTAACAAACTGTTGAATAAAAAATAAGTGACAATCAATGATTGTCATTAATTGTAATGTGTTTTTTATATGTATTATGTTATTTTTATATTAATGTAATGCGTTTTATATATGTACTAATGCAATGTAGTCTTCTTTTATATTAATATCTTTTTAATATTCATGAGTAAGTTACACCCCTAGTCCCACCAACATATTCTAGCCACTACCAGTTTACCCAGCAGCCACTGTACCATTATCAAAAAAGAAAAACCATCTTATGCAGCAGGTGACAGAGGCGCCCTATCAAGCTCCATTATCAAAATCCCCTCTCATAAACAATGTCAAGCAACTATTTGGACAATTTCATTAACTTTTTTGTAGCTCCCACTATTTACCAATCTCCAAACTTGCATCACAATCTGTTTGAAATAGAGTTCGAGTTGTTGGTCGTCATTTTTCTAATGTCTTTAAGATATGTGTTATGGTAAGCGTGGAATAAAATGGGGGTGTGGTTACCGCCTTTTCAATACAACAAGCTTATCCAATAAGCTAAGTGGGAACTAAAATCATTACTTAAAAGTCTAGTCATCTTTAAAGAATACAAAAAGACGGATTGGAAGCTGAAATGACTATCATTATAATTACCATGGAAACTTGAGTTATGTGAAGAAAACAAAACGTCCATTGGAGTACCCAAACTATTAAGAGGGTGTTTGACTTAATGTTTAGAAGTGGGTTATGAAATATTTGTGTTGAAAAGTTTGCTTATAAGTTTAGAATTTGAGGTAAAAGGTAATGGTGGTGTGGAGGAGAGGTTGAAGAAAAGTGTTTGTATGGATTAGAATATTTTAATTTTGAAATTGATTACTGGAAACTTTGGAGACCAACGGTGTAATAGAGAAAACTCGGAAATAAATACCCATCACACTTGACTCAAGTGTGTTGACTAACGAGGAATGGTAACGAGTGTTAGTAAAAAGGATCAAATTCGTAATTAGTCAAAAACGTTAGGACGAAGTATGCGATTTTTGAGAAGTTGGGACTAAATCCGTATTTTTTTATGAGTTTAAGGATTAAACAATATTTAAAATATTTAAAAATTCTCTTTATATAACATTTGTCGAAGACCTTTTGCATAAAGTCGAATAAATAATGTGGTCGGTTTCCACTCCTTTGTGAGTGTGTAATTGGAATTAAAAAAACATTTCTACCCTACTCACGCAGAGTGTGAGGCGTTCATATAATACTCCCTCCGTCCCATTTTTATTGTCCGGTTTGACTTTGACCAGTCTTTCTTGTTCAACTTTGACCATTAATATATTTATTTGTGTTATATAATATTTGATGAAATTTGTACCAATGAAAAATACATTTAAAACCCAATACATTCATATATTTTACATCAAGTAGTATATAACACAAACAAAAATAATTATAGTCAAAGTTAAAAAATAAAGACTAAAAAAGTCAATAGTAATTTTGGGATGGAGGGAGTAATAATTTTGCTTATACTCTATAGGAGTGGTGTTCTTCCATTAAAAAACTCTTTTGCTTTGCTACTCACATACATCTATCTCTATGTCAAGGAAAACCTCGCCACGAAGTAACTTAAAATAATAATTAAATTTCGAGATATACGCTACCGCCTTTCTTCATACCAATCCTTTCTTAGCCTACCACATATCAACAATCACAAAGACAAACGCTAAGTTCTCGAGTTATATTTTGATAGGAAAGGAAAGGAAATGGAAATTTTTTTGTGTTCTTTAGTTTTTTTAAAGAAGAGAAAGGGAAAGGGAAAGGAAAAGGGGAGGAAGTTTTGTTTATAAAATCTTCCGGCCAAAAATGGGAGGAAAGGGAAAGGAAAAGGAAAAGGAAAGTTATGTTGTGCAAAGACTAATATACCCTTTTTAAAAGATTTTATATTAACAACTAAAGGGTATATATGTAATTTAAACAAGTTATTTTCCTTTTCCTCCCACTCAAGAACATGATTACTTTCTTTTTCCTTTCCTGTTTCCTCTATATCAAAAACATATCAACTAACAATTCCTTTCCTTTTCCCTTTCTTTTCCCTTTCCTATTCTTTTCCATTTCCTTTCACTCTAAACTTGAGAACTGAGCGAAAGAGAAAGTGGGTGAAAGGTGAAATGGGTGGTGAATGGTATGAACAAGTTATTGCTCCCTCATTATCTTCATCAGATCCTGTTTCTTCCCGCTTCCTTCAACTCCGTCATCCTAAAACCGGTTGGTACACCGAATCTTTAGTTCTGCTGTCAAGATTGTGACGATAATATATATGTAAAAAACTTTTATTGTTATCGGGTAATAAAACACCCTTTTTAATTATTGCTTAATTCATGTTTGTTTTTACTAACTATTGTTAATTTAGGGTTTTTTTTTGTAAACTATGATTCGTGATGTTGTTTTTAATTCTGTTACTTTGTAGATGTGTGTGATGTGGATGCCGTTTATGAGGTTGACAAGGAGGATAGTGGTAAGAGATTTACTTACGAAAAGGTTTTGGATCAGTTGGAGATGAATGGTTTGCATAAAGACATGTAAGATAAAATTAATACACTAATATGTTGATTTTCGTTTTTCTATGGGTAATTGTAAATTATAGCTGTATTGATTAACGATACTGATTATTAGTGTATTAATTTTATCTTTCACACTTTCTTGATAGACTTTATTTTTTGGGTTTCAATTGGGCTCATTCAGGAATCAGGTTTACACCACAAATCTAAAAATGTTAGTGCTTTTGTTAATTGACGACTAGAGCTTATTAGATTGATACACCATTGCAGGTAGTACGTGCCCTTCCCTGTAGCGCGGTCCAGCTGTTTGCTTACAATACCTACAAGGTATGAAAGTATACACATAAGCTATACATACAAATGATGAAAGAATATACATGTACTAAAAGGTGTTTGACCAATATTACCGTGATAATTTTGTGGCTTTTATAGGGACAAATAAGCGAACGGGAGCTGTGGCAGTAGAGTTATTTCCAGTACAAAGTGTTATTTCCAGGTTACTCTTTTAATATTTGTTCAACGTTGTGTTTATATTTGAATGTGTTCCGTTTTGTTTAATCATCCTTGACAGGTGGCTTTTGCTTATGTTCATAATACGTTGCAAGAAGTTGGTGTAAAAAAGCAAAGGTTGACGGTAAACCTTGATCGGGCCCGGAAATGAATTACAGATATCATACTGATGTAAGTTTGACCGTCTGTTTAGGCTCCATGTTGTACATGCTCGGGATATGTTATTAACATATTAGCAATTAATAGTATAATTATTATTATGTACAATAAGTGTTCTCGCTTTCGTGTGATTTCAGGATTGGCTGAGCCGGGCTACAAACTAGAGTACATTTACTGCAACAAACGGTGTTGATGTTATTCACCATGGTCGTCCTTAAAGATCCTTTGATCCACCTAAACATGACACATAAAGTGCTGTGAAATCAAGGCTGGAAGCATTCCACAAACATACAGGCAAATGGTATGTTGCTTTACAACTTCCTATTTTCTATCACTAATAACTTATTCAAGTCATCTTAGTCGAGAAAAAAACATTCATTGGGTGAAATCCCAATCTCCATTTTTAAAATCTCTTTCTTTTTTGTTGCTAAATGTAAACATTGCTTATTCAGTAGGCGTACCCGCCAGTACTCAATTGGAGGTCACCTTCAATACCATCTTGCCACAGAAACTGTAATGTTTAATGCCACTTTCATGGCGTCATTGGTATGTAATGCAAGCACATTTTTGGAGTTACATTTATGAATTCAGTTTCTTTATGAGTTCTTTTGTAGTAACTGTCATGCTATTGGTGTTTACCTGTTAGTGTTGGCGGCCAGAATTCCAAATATGGTTTCTGGCGTGCTAGCTACCAACAACCAGCTATCACCAGCCATAAAGTATTCCAGGTTTTCATTCTAATTGCACTATACTCCTACGTACTACTATTAATAGTAATCAAGCAAATCCACCAGCTATCTACCCCAATTATAAGTTTCATGTATTGGATAATTTATTTGATAGGAATAATTATTGGTCAATCGGGTCATAAATCAAATAAATTAGCCACTGATGGGTTTAATGATTGTGAAATAAATTATAACCGGCCACCGATATGTTTAATTATTCCTATCACTGGAAAAGTTGGAAGCTTATAATTTCATGAAGCTTTATTGAAAATTATATAAAATAGTTTATTGGCAAGTGAATACTTTATTTGATTTACAACCCGTTTGATCCATAATTTATTTAGTGGAGGTTGGTTTAAAACTGTTGATCAGTACTATGTTGGATCAAATAACCATATTCATGTACTTGATTATTGCTTACTTTCTTACTGCTGTTGTATACTCGAGATTGCTGACGAAGTAACTGTTACAAGGATTTACCAAACTAATGTATACTGTTGGTTTCTTGAGAATTTTAGCTGTATTGGTCAACATTTTGAATGTTTCTTATGAATGTTGCAGGCGCTTTTCCAGAGACGGTAGATGAAGTAAAGGGCGTTTCAAAAAGATAAAAAGTTAGTCTAAAAGGTACGCATAACAACACCTATATAAATATATTTATAGTAAGCCATTTGCTTCTGGAATGACCCGTTTGACCAATAATCTATTTAGAGTAGCTTGGTTGAAAACTGTTGATCCATACTATGTTGGATCAAATAACCCTATTCATGTAGTTGATTATTGCATATTTTCTTACTGTTTTGAGATTAGTAACGAACTAATGTATACTGATGGTTTCTTGACATTTTTAGTTGCACTGGCCAACATAAAATCTAATGACATACACCTATATAAATATAATTATAGTAAGTGACTTGCTTCTGGAATTTATTTCGACGAGCCATGTTCAAGAAGGATTTATGAATTTTACCTCTTTTATCGACATAAAATCTAATGACATCTGAGGAAACGAAGGGTACTCACTAAGTTATTAAAGTTGCAAACTCTTTAATAGTTGTCGAACTTATTTAAGGCCAAGAGTTTGTTCTTGGAACACAAGAAAATCTCTAACCGAGGCATGTCAGTTAATCTATACGTCCATCAGTTTATAAAATATGGTGGACCTATTATACTCTACGCTTAGAAATTTCATGTTATGTTGAAATTGTTATTTAACACCTTCATGTTAACAAGAAACAGACACTGGAGAATAATTTTTAGGGTCATCTATCTGTTCTTGATACAACCAGTCTAACCCTTTTTGCGACACCAATAGAAAGTCTGACCGTGCTATGGTTACTTATGCTGACAGGTAAAACGAAAAAAGGTACAACTACAAGTTATTTCAGAGGCAGTGTACATACAAATGATATAAGAGTATGTGTATTCAAGTATGCATACATTGCATGAGGGCGAACAGAATTCTACATGGCTGAAACTGATCAACTGTTGCATAATACACAAAATCACAACCCAAATGGTCTATTTTGGGGAATGTTAAGCTCAATTTTTAACTTTTCTCTTTCTATTGTTTGTACAGCTTTTTTGAGATACTTGGTGCATATTTTTAGAACTAAATCTCAGGCTATCGTTATGGAGTCATTCAGGAAACATCTTTTTTACACTTACGAAGGTTGAAAAATATAGCAAACACCCCCGCCGCAACGCGGCGGGCTCCTGCTACTCGTTGATAAACATGAGATAAAAAGTTGACACTTTATTGATTGACCAAGGTTTTTGTTTTTGTTTTTGTTTTTGTTTTTTTTTGAACCCACTACTACACAGACTCAAACCAGGTAAAACCCTCTCTTTTCAGGAGGTTGGCCAAGTTGACGTTGTAAAAAATTGTCATTTAATAATGTATGACAATTGTGTGATTCTTTTTATTCGTGAATACATCCATCTTTTAAGAGAATTGTTATACTGCAAATAAACGGCAAACATTTAAATATGTTAACTGTTATATATAACATACTTATTATTATTATTATTATGAAATCACTTCATATATTAAGCAAGTATTAGTGTATTACCATAGATATAATTTGTTTGGATAAAAATATAAATTCCAAAGTACTCCGTATATTGCAATAAGATTTCTTTTGTTTAGTAGACCCTCCTTATAGTTCATGAAAATTTGGAAAAATTTGTTAGGAGTTGTAGCTACAAAATTGATATAGGTTGAGAGGTTGACTTTTTAAAAAAGTAGATATTTAATTACGTAGTAGTAAGGGTAGGAATAATAGCACTCATTAAAACATTAGCTTAAGTAAATGTGCATTAATTTTTTACTTTTGTTCCCGATAAAAAAGACAGAAAATAAAGTGGTATTTGTAGTTTTGAAAATAAATTATTTCACTGTGCTGTGGAACTTGTCACTAGATCAAATTGCAGCTTGGCTTCAATGGGTACGAAATTCATTTTTATTTTTTTGATATGATTTTTGGTTAATCTTCACACAATGTAGCTGATGTTAGGGTTTTAGTTTAGTAACATTTGGTTTGGTATTTTGTAAATGGGACTAAAAAGATTAAGGTTTTGTTGTTCATGTTATCGAGATGGGGCGAGTGTTTTGACTTAGATGTACGCGAGTTAAAAAAAGTTTTTAAAATGATTTTATCTTCTACCGTACAACTATTAAACCCTTGCGGGGTGTTTCGTAAAACATGAGGTTTCCTTGTTCAGGTTATTTGGCGAAACGCCCGTATAAATAGCTTTTGGGCTTATGTGTCATGGAGTATAGGGGTGTTTGATTAAGCTTATATTTAGCTTTTGAGATTATCTCTTTTCGGCTTATGTTTCATAACTCTAATTTTCCGGCTTATTTTGAAGCTTATCAGCTTATATATGCTTGTTATATCATAATAAGCTTATATAAGCCCATAAGTTTTAAAAGAACCCTGAGAATTTTAGCTTATGAAACATTAGCCGAAATCAGATAAGGTCACAAGCTCAAAAGTAAGCTTAAACAGGCTTAAGGGTTTGCTTGGATTACCTTATTTTCAGAGCGTTTGAGCTTATTTGAAACTGAGAAAGCCAATAAGCCACTTTCAAGTTTTCAGGCTTATGAGTTTATTTAGATAAGTCATAAGTCCAAGTTGATAAACTCATAAGCTCGATTAGTTGTTCAGAAAAAAAGGAAAGAAGCACACATTCTAAAAGTAAAAGAATTAAGCTGATAAGCTTAAGCCTCGTGGCTTCATCCAAACACTCAAATGAGCTTAATTAGTTTTGATGATATAAAACTATTCAGACTATTAAGAATCCCGGCGCATTGGGCTTACTTTATAAACCTTGGTTTCATGTATATCAAATCCGGCCAAAACATGTTGAATGACCAAAAACGGCCTTGAAATTTTGGTAACACTAAAAACCTTTGGCGGTTTTTTTTATTATTTGAAGGGCATTTTCTTCGTTCAACATGTTTTTGGCCGGATTTGGTATAATAACATTAGATACGTACTAGGGTGGCCTATAAAATTAGTTTTGTTTGATTTAAAGAAAGAAGTTGAATAGTTTGCGACCTTCACATACATTATCTCTTACCACTAGTAATGATTTTGGGTTCCTAATGATAATGTCTATAGGATTTTGCATTGTTACTAGTTGCACTCTAGTTTCGGGAATACTTGAAGGTTATGCAATTTGAATTTTAACATTATATCAAGTGAATTTCTGCTCTTTTTTTTCCGTTAAACTTGAGGAACTATGTCATAACTCGTACTAATTTGTAATCATACATGTGATCTCTTAATCCAGATATAGAAGCTCCATGTTTCTCCACCCACCTCATAGACGGAGATGGTACTTTTAATGGTGTCGGACTTGATAATTTTATCAAGCAAATCAAACTGGATAAATGTGGACTTTCTTATGCCGTTGTTTCTATCATGGGTCCACAGAGCAGTGGTATGTTCCAACTATTTTCATGTTTTAAATGTTGATATGCACACGGTTTGGGTCTTTCCTAATTTTTAGCAATGTTGATGGTTTCAAATGTGTTTCTTACAGGGAAGAGCACACTTCTAAATCATCTATTCAACACAAACTTCACCGAAATGAATGCTTACATGGGAAGGCATGTTCTGATTCGCTCTCTCTTAATTCTGTTTTCATGGTTTACGCTTAGCTCATTTTACGTTCCCATTATCAGGTCTCAGACCACCAAAGGTATTTGGTTAGCAAGATGTCCTCGTACTGAACCTTGCACCATTGTTATGGATCTCGAGGGTACTGATGGAAGAGAGCGAGGAGAGGTTATTTGATGCTTTAAGATTTCTTATTGTTATATTCTTGAGTACAAATTATTGTTTATTTATCGTTTTTTATAACTTGTGCAGGATGATACTGCATTCGAGAAACAAAGTACACTGTTTGCCCTTTCTGTTTCAGATATAGTGCTTATAAACATGTAAGTTTGTTTGCTATTAGCTTCAGATAATCATGTACCGAATTCGACTTTTATAGACGTAGTTGTGTTACATAGGTGGTGTCATGATATTGGACGCGTGCAGGCTTCAAATAAACCTCTACTGAAAACCGTATTCCAGGTACAATATCTTCATCAAAATTTATCCACATATCATGGTTCATCGATCTGTTTTTCTTATGGTTACTCTTTTACAGGTTATGCTGCGATTATTTACCCCACGTAAAACAACTTTAATGTTCGTTATACGTGACAAAACGAGAGTAAGTTTTTTTGAGACTACTAATGATAACATAATCTGATGTGAAATTTATTTACATATCTTCTTTGACCTTACAGACACCTCTTGAACATCTCGAGCCTCTCTTGAGGGAAGATATTCATAAGGTATCTTTTTTATATCTTTATATATATGTTATACTTTTACTATCGTGAGTCGTGACCTTACACAGTAACACATTCACACCACTTATGATCATATGTTATTTCTTGTAGATATGGGATTCCATTCCCAAGCTAGAAGCTCACAAACGCACACCATTGAGTGCCTTTTTTGATGTAAGAGCAGTTTTGTTTGACATAACTTACTATATCGATATCTATCGTGCTATATTCTCAATTATTGAGTGGCCAGGTTCACATAGTTGCACTGTCTAGCTATGAAGATAAGGAAGAACAATTTAAACAGCAGGTAATTTGAACTTAAGATATGCACATTTTAGTTCAATATTTTTATATAAATAAAAAAAATCATTTTCTTTTGGGTGTTGGAAGGTGGCTAATTTAAGGCAAAAGTTCTTCCTCTCTATTTCACCTGGCGGTCTAGCGGGTGATAGGCGAGGAGTTGTTCATGCTTCTGGTTTTTCCTTTAGCACACAACAGATTTGGAAAGTTATTAAGGACAATAAAGACCTCGACTTGCAAGCACACAAGGTAATCACTGTGACACTTCTAATAATATCTGACATAATGCCTAGGTTTTAAAGGGTCTTTTTTGTTTATGTTGCAGGTTATGGTGGCAAGTGTACGATGTGAAGAAATTGCTATTGAAAAATATTCTTCCTTTGTTGAAAACGAGGTTCGTAATTTAGTACTTAATGAGCCAGGCACAATTTTTTATAGACATTTGAACTAAAATAAGTGTTGCAGGACTGGCTCAAGTTAGAAAAGGCTGTACAATCTCATCTTGTTCCGGGCTTTGGAGAAAAGCTTAATTCACTGGTTTATAATTGTTTATCGAGGTAAATTACGATATGCAAAATTTGAAGATCTGTCTGTATGTACAATAACGCTTTGTGTTTTTTCAGCTATGATGAAGAGACTACTTACTTTGAAGACAGCGTTAGATCTGCTAATAGAAAGCAATTGGAAGATAAATTGAAGCAGGTAATGTTTCTTGTTGGTTGATTAAATAGTAAATTCGGTAATTTATAAATGTGATTAGCGTTTATTTATTTGTAGTAGCTCCTCATAATTTTTCGGTGTCCTGTACTATATTCAGCTTGTTCAACCGGCCTACCAATTGATGTTGGAACACATACAAATTGGGACACTAGATAACTTCAAAAAAGCACTAAGTCATGCTATAACTGGAGGGCAAGGGTTTGCAGTTGTTGCTCGTGACTGCACTAAAAAGTTCTTGAAATTATTTGACGGCCAATGTGAAGGTATGTCTAACAAGCCATTTCTTAAGAACAGTTTTCTTATCTAGATGCTTAAAATGTATAAGTTTTGAATCTACAGATGCCGTCATTAACCTTTCCAATTGGGACTCGGATAAAGTAAGGGATGATTTTAAACTCAATTTAAGATCACATATTGTTGAAGTTCAAACTAGCATACTATCTGGACTTACTACTTTTTATGAGGTAACAATAACTTGTTTAAAACAATTTTGAATCAATAAATCAACTGCGTTCTGTAGTTTCAAAAGCTTTTAATCAATATATGCGCCTTTGCAGGCGAAATTGAAAGAGGCATTATATGGTCCTGTGGAAGCTCTTCTAAAAGGAGGCCGTGATGATACTTGGGTTGCAATAAGGAAACTTCTTCATGATGAAACTGAAACAGCTATCTCCGCGTTTTATTTCTCACTTTCTGGTTTCGAAATGGATGAACAATCCAATAACGATATGATTTTAATATTGAAGAAATATGCGAGAGGAGTTATTGAAGGGAAAACAAGAGAAGAAGCTGAAAGAGTTTTGTATCACATGAAGGAAAGGTACTCTCTGCTTGTATATATAAAATCAATCCCATTTCTATCTTACTTCAACTAATTTGCAGTTTTACGCAGATTTACATCCATTTTTAACTATGACGACGATTCAATGCCTCGGGTCTGGACTGGAAAGGAAGAAATTGGAGCTATAACTGAAACTGCCTATTCTTCTGTAAGAATCGCTTCATTATACTCTATTAATCTTACGATACGTGACTTATGTGATTTTATAACTTATCTTTCAGTCTTTGAGGTTGCTCTCTGTGCTGGCTGCAATTCGTTTGGATGAAGACACTGATACTATTGGAGATACACTTGTTCTCAGATTAATGAGTCCGTATAATGACATCAGTAAGAGTACCACTTCAGAGGACCCGTTGGCCTCAACAACATGGGAAGAGGTATCATGTGTTATATGGGATACATGCTCCTTTCTCCGCATAAATGCTGTATCTTTTTTTCATGATATCAACATATTTATTTGTACTTGATTAATTTACGTTCAGGTTCCAGCTGCAAAGACACTCATAACTCCTGTTCATTGCAAATCCTTGTGGAACCAATTTCAGAAAGAAACCGAAGATACCATCGCTCAAGCTGTTGCTTCCCAGGTATCATCTTTGTATATAGAAACTTGGTATAATTTTGACATCATATGTGATACTGCCTATTTTGGCTTCTAACATCAACCTTTATCAATTATTTGATAATTAAATAGAACTATAAGCAAGTTGTGGTTCATAGTTGTTAATGTTTTTCTTGCTATGTTTTTCAGAAAGTTAAAAGCGTAAGAATCTCATCATGTTACACTTCTCCGCACAACTCAACTAAGGTATGTGTTCATTTTACACTTGTATCGCTTTGCTGCAGATAAAAATGGTTTGAAATTTCTAATCTTCTCATTCGTACCCTAAATGAGATAAAGATCTCATCATTTATTTGTATTTTGCAGGCTGGAGCTAATACTTCCTCGTCCTCATGCGCAATTATGGATGCCAATATTGAAGCAACAGAGGCTCCGCTAATAAACAGTTTAAAAGGGGTCGGAGTGAGAGCATCGTGGATTGGGAGCTCTTGGAACAATTCAAGCTAGCAGATAAGATCCGGGGTCTCTTAGAGATTGAGTACACCAAGGGGGAAGTAAATATTAAATCACCTGAGTGGGTTAACCTTTTTTCGATCGTGGAGCCGATCTATCTGGAGCTTTGTCAGGAATTTCATGCCACATACCGATTCAATGAGAAGATCCGTGATTACACTGATGATAAGGCTTTGACTTTTAGACTGGGAGGATCAAAGTACCGTTGTTCAGTGAAAGAATTTGGGTTACGTATGGGACTTTATCCTCAAGCACTAGCGGACAACAACAACTTCCTCCGTTTTCTAAAGAGTGGGGAAGTTGCACCAGCATGGGATTTCAATTATGCGAGATTCTGGTCAACAATTGCAGAAAGTAAGTATGTCACAAATCAGTCAAGAGAGTACCACATCCGTAGTCCAATACACCGGATCCTTCACAGGATGATCGCCTATTCCTTCACAGGTAGATCAGACCCATGTATCGTCACACGAAAGGACCTTTGGTACTTATTCAATTTCCTCAACAAGGACAAGCACTGCAATGTTGCACACTGCCTAGCATCCTACCTCATTGATGCTGCAGGGAAAACTAGGACGGTCAACATATGTGGCGGTCATTTTGTGACCCGCCTTGCAAAATCCTACACGTTTTTCACAAAGGCGTTTCGTCGAAAGCTGAGAAAATGGCATAAAATGACCCTAGTTGATCAGGCAACATTAATAAGGATGAATATTTTATACAGAGGGAGATCGAGGGTACTCGCATTGTTCAACCCATGGGATTCAAAGGATCCAAAGGACAAGGGAGTGGGCGAGAATGAGGACGAAGAAGAGGCACAACCTACTCAAGAGAGGGACCCCGCCATGGCTCCCGAGGCTCCTGATCAGGCTGGACCTCTCACCACTCAGGAGAGGGACCCCACCATCGCTCCTGAGGCTCCTGATGATCAGGCTGGACCTTCCGCCACTCAGGAGAGGGACCCTGCCATGGCTGAAATATCGGTTCATGTCACGAATTTGGAGAAAGACATAGCCAACATGAAAGGCACTATCAATTGGTTGCAACACTCCATGATTCGCGTGTTCAACCATCTTCAGATGCCTCCCGAGGCTCCTGATGATCAGGCTGGACCTTCCACCACCCAGCAGCTCGAGTCATCCTTGTCCGATGTCGCATAGGTTCTCTTAGTTTAATGTTCACTTCAGACAATATATATTCGGTTTTCGTATGAAGAATTTAAATTTGAGTATGTACTAAGAAGTGAAACTAAGTTCTATCTTTTCCATCTTTTATCCATTAAGCTTTATACTTTGACATCTCCTTAATTTTTAGTAGTATAACAAACTAGCTAACAAACCTATCAAACTCTATCATTTTTACTCTTTTACAACATTTTTATTACTCTTAACAGTTAGTATTCCAAAAACATATTATAATCTATATACACATTTCTGGAAGTGAACGGTGTCATTTGGGAAAGATTTACCAATTTTTTTTTATGGTTAAATGAAGGTAAACACACAATTAGTAACAAGGGTTAACACGCAAGATCATTAAGGCAGAGGTAGTGGGTTCGAGATTGCCCACTACAAAATTTTGTTATCACCTTTTCGACTTTAGATGCCTAATCAGAAATAAAATATTTTGTCAATAAAGGCCATAACATAAGTGATGTGTTGGAAAAATGATCTCGTTAAACTAGGTCTTGAGTTGGAGTCTTGCATTGACAATTTTTTCTTTTTGGTTCTTTCCCTCTTTTACTTTCTGCTAACTTTTTTACTGTGACCATTTTCACCAAAAGCTTGAGGCGTTGGGCCATTAGCTCAATAAAATGTGTTACTGATATGATAATTTGCAACTATAACAAAAACACTTATTAGTTATCTAGAAATTAGTAATGAAACAATAACAAATCTAATAATAATCAGATTGGTATCTGAATATTTCCGAAAATGAAACTCATAGAGCGAAAAGAAAGGTTGGGAGTGTTTTGGAGCTTCTTCAAGTATCGAGTCTGTTGAGAACACGTTGGGTTTGTGACATTACGATATGAAAAGTATAACAATAAGATCAGAAAAATAAATGATAAAAGCAAGTATTAATCCTCGAATTCAAAGTTATCAAAAATAAATCCCGGAATCTTTCTCGTGTATTAGCACGAGGGAGAACCCACAATTTAACGCCATCCGTGGGACTCGAACCCACGACCACGTGGATAAAAGCCACGCGCTCTACCAACTGAGCTAGAACGGCCTTTTGCATATTTCTGGCTTTCTATCTTCTAATCACTTGTCTTTTTCTATTGCCTCTTTCATTTATACTCCATAATAATTTGAATTGAAAATGATATCTATTCCAACACAACACAACCCAACCAGTGAAACAATTCATTACATCATTTTAACTTTGTCTTTCTAAAGTCTTTAGATCAGTTGGAATCGAAAGCGGACAATTATTTTAGGACACACCGGACAGAAAAAGTGGACACTAATGTTAGTGTTGGAAAATTTAGTGCACTTGTGGGAATAGTTCACACCTTGTAATGGGTTAGGAGGTACGGAGTGTACACCCATAAGGTCCATGAACACCCTGACTCTTGTAGTGGTTTGTATTGGTAGTGCTAGTAGAAAGTACTGCTTGTGGAAAGACTGCTTGTGGTTTCCACTGATAAGTAGTGTTTCCACTGATATGCAGTGTTTCCACTGAAGCTTGTGGATTCCAGGCGATGTAACCAGCGATAGCACTATGAAAGATCTTTGCTAGTGTTAAAAGTCGCTAATAGTATGAAAGTCTTGTTAGTGTTAAAGTATCTTGCTAAATGGCGATTACAACTGCTTAATGACCACATTTAATTGGTCATGTAACCACTAACAGCTATAATGAGGATAATTATGAGGCTATTAATGGGCCGATTAATACTCATAATTCCATTTTTTGACTAGCTAAGAGTAACCTCCTATAAATAGGAGATCTGATTATGCATGAGGGATATAGACAGAAAACGTAAACACTTATTAACGAAAGGGTTATAGAATTGTGCCTAATTCTTTAACTGCATTTGGTCTTATCCCAAGTAGATATTCGTGATACCCATGCATTAGGGTCGAATAGTTTACTTTGGAAAGTGATCACACGATTCCAAGTGATATCCGGTAACCACCTAGTGGTATTGCTCTTTGTCATTGATTGTCTTAACCTGGGGAGATACACCCCAACAATTAAAGTAAACTATTTGTGATAATCAATGGCTGCTGCTGCAATGAAACACATGGCTTCAAACTTTGCCAAGCTTGATAAGTTTGAAGGGGTGGACTTTAGGAGGTGGCGAAGAAGATGCACTTCTTCTTTGTCAAGCATGAGTGTGGTCTATGTGCTGACTACTCCAATTCCTGATGATGGGGATGATGCTACGGTTGAGCAGATTAGGAGGAGGAGCAAATGGGAGAATGATGACTACATATGCAGAGGTCTTATTCTCAATGGTATGTCTGATTCTCTGTTTGATATTTATCAGAACTTTGAATCTTCCAAAGAACTGTGGGATTCCTTGGATGCCAAATATATGGCTGAGGATGCATCAAGTAAGAAGTTTCTTGTTAGTAATTTCACAAATTACAAAATGACTGATTCAAGACCAGTTATGGAACAATACAATGAACTTCTTGGAATACTTGGAAGGTTTACACAACACAATATGAACATGGATGAGGCCATTAAAGTCTCATGTGTCATTGACAAACTCCTTCCTTCTTGGAAAGATTTCAAGCATACCTTGAAACATAAGAAAGAGGAGTTAACTCTGGTTGAGTTGAGCAGTCATCTGCGCATTGAGGAATCTCTCAAGGTGCAGGATAATGACAAGCCAAGAGTAGCAATGCTACGGGTGCATCTGTTGTCAATATGGTGGAGCATAATAACTCCACCAGGTACAATGACAACAAAGGCAAACGCAAATATCATGACAACACAAGGGCCGATCCTAACAAGAAGGCAACACCTACTTGTTGGAAATGTGGCAAAATTGGTCACATCAAAAGGGACTGCAAGGGTGTTAAGGTTGGTGGTAAAGCCAATGGATCAGGCACTAATGGTTCAGGGAGTGGTGGTTCTTCCAACTCACTGAAGGTCGAATATGTTTAATAAGTCTTTTCAGATTTATTATGTTACATATGTATCTGAATCTTTTTATTTGCAGGATGATGATGTTGCGTGGTGGGTTGACTCTGGTGCAACAGTTCATGTGTGTAAAGATAGAAGCGGGTTCAAGACTTATGAGTCACTGAATGATGGTTCTATTCTTCACATGGGAAATGAGTCAACAGCCTTGTGCATGGCGTGGTTGTGTAGATCTCAATTTTAGTTCTGGAAAGATTGTAACTTTGTTTAATGTTATTCATGTTCCTAATATAAGGAAAAACTTGGTTTCAAGTAGTGTTTTGAATAATCATGGATATAAACAAGTTATTGAGTCTGATAAATTTGTGCTTTCTAAGCATGGTGTTTTATTGGTTTTGGTTATTTATGTAATCAAATGTTAGGGCTTAATATTACCACTGAAAGTGTTCTTTCAGCTTTTGTGACCACATATAACCAGACTGACTCTACCCTATGGCATGCAAGACTTGGCCATGTATACTATAAAAGAATGCAAGATATGTCTAAGGATGGGTTGATCCCAGCTTTTGACATGGACAATGAAAAGTGTAAAACTTGCATGTTGACCAAGATAACCAAGAAACCCTTTCAGGGTGTTAGTCGTGAGACTAAGGTCTTGGAGCTAATTCACAGTGACCTGTGTGATTTGCATGCCACACCTGCTTTGGGAAATAAGAAGTACTTTGTGATGTTTATTGATGTTGCTTCTAGATTTTGTTATGTCTATTTGTTACATACCAAGGATGAAGCATTAGATAAATTCAAAGTGTTTAAAACTGAAGTTGAATTACAACTTGGGTCTTTGATCAAAAGATTAGGACTGATAGGGGAGGTGAGTACATGGATACTCGTACTTTTCAGTCTATTGGTATTATCCATGAAACGACTGCCCCTTATACTCCTCAGCAAAATGGTATTTCTGAAAGGAAAAACAGGGTGTTGAAGGAGATGGTTAATTCCATGTTGTCTTATTCAGGACTGAGTCAATGGTTCTGGGGTGAAGCTATGTTAACAGCTTGCTATTTATTAAATAGGGTTCCCAACAAAGGAACAAGGTTACCCCTTATGAACTCTGGACTAAAAGGAAACCCAACCTGAACTATCTCAAGGTTTGGGGTTGTAGAAATTTGGCATTGTAAGACTCTCCTGATCCAAAGTTGATAACTTTGGGTGAAAGAGGCATTGATTGCATCTTTGTTGGATATGCTGAGCATTCCAAGGCTTTTAGGTTTTATGTTATTGAACCTAATGAATATGTTTCAGTTAACTCAATAATTGAATCAAGGGATGCAGACTTTGATGAGAATAGATTCTCATGAGTCTCTAAACCAAGTCAGAGGATTTCTAATGGAACTCATGACACTGGTGTATCAGAGGTCCCTGATGATGAACCATCAGTGGTCCCTGATGAGGTTGTGGTTCAACAACCTGAACCTGTGCTCAGGAAGAGCAAAAGGGTTAGGAATCCAAAGTCATTTGGACCTGAGTTTCAACTATACTTAGTTGAAGGAACAAGGGATGAGGTCTCAGACCAATACTCCTATTGCTTCATTGTTGAGGATGATCCCAAGACATTTGAAGAAGCAATGAAGTCCCAGGATATTGCTTTCTGGAAAGAAGCAATCAATGATGAGATGGATTCCATCATGGGGAACAACACTTGGGTGTTGGTTGATCTACCACCTGGTTGCAAACCTTTGGGTTGCAAATGGATTTTCAAGAAGAAAATGAAGGTAGATGGAACTATTGAAAAGTTCAAGGCTAGACTAGTTATTCAGGGCTTTAAACAAAAGTCAGGGATAGACTATTTTGATACTTATGCCCCTGTGGCTCGTATCAGTACCATAAGACTGCTGATTGCTATGGCATCTATTCACAATCTGATTATTCATCAGATGGATGTGAAGACAGCTTTCTTGAATGGTTAATTGGATGAGGAGGTCTATATGAACCAACCTCAGGGCTTCATCATGCAAGGGAATGGAAACAAGGTGTGTAAACTGATTGAATCTCGGTATGGACTAAAACATGCACCTAAGTAATGGCATAAAAAATTTGATGAAGTGGTTTTGTCTAGTGGTTATGTTCTTAACCAAGTTGACAAATGTGTGTATAGCAAATTTGATGAATCTGGTAAAGGAGTCATCATTTGTCTATATGTTGATGACATGTTGATCTTTGGCACTGACCAAAATCAGGTTGACCTGACAAAGGAATTTTTGTCATCAAGGTTCTCCTATTAAGGACATGGGGAGGCTGATGTTATCCTTGGTATAAGGATTAAACATGAAAGTAAAAGTATCTCTCAGTCTCATTATATTGAGAAGGTGTTGAGGAAATTCAATTACTTTGATTGTACTCCGGTGAGTACACCTATGGATACTTGTGAGAAGCTGATGCCTAATCATGGCAAGGCTGTATCTCAACTTGAGTATTCTAGGGTAATTGGCTGCTTGATGTATGCCATGACTTGTACAAGACCTGATATTGGTTTTGCGTGGGAAAATTGGCGGTATACTAGTAATCCTAGTGCTCATCAACGGCAAGTTCAAAGGGTACTGAAGTATTTGAAGGGAACTATGGATTATAGTCTCTCATATAATTGGTTACCCATCGTGTTGGAAGGTTACACTGATGCAAGTTGGATCAGCTAACAGAAGACAATTACGTCTACCAGTGGCTTCGTATTCCTACTTGGTGGAGGTGCAATTTCTTGGGCATCCAAGAAGCAAACTTGCATCACCAGTTCAACAATGGAATCTGAATTTGTGGCTTTAGCAGCTGCTGGTAAAGAAGCTGAATGGTTGAAAAACTTGCTCCTTGAGATTCCATTGTGGCCTAAACCTATAGCACCTATTTCTATCCGATGTGATAGTGCAACTATATTGGCTAAGGCTTATAGCCAAATGTACAATGGTAAGTCTAGACACTTAGGTGTCAGACATAGCATGATTCGTGAGCTTATCATGAATGGGGTGATATATATAGAGTTTGTGAGATCTCAACAAAACTTAGCTGATCACTTGACGAAGGGTCTGGCTAGAGACTTGGTTATAAAGTCTGCTAAAGGGATGGGTTTAAGTCCAACTTAGTCATTGAATGCTAGGACACCCAACTCCCTCCTAAGGAAACTTGGGAGCTGAGTTCAATGTGTAAAGCTGAAAATTCAGTGGACTGGAGCACATGTTTTATTTACATCCCAAGGTTGTGCTCAGAACCTGCTGAAAGGAGGATGAAGTCTTTACTTCTTAATGGTTATTTTTCTTTGAAAAAGTGCTTGGCAGAAGCATGACTAAAGAGGAACCACCTATGTAAATGTTGAAGTTTTGCCGCTTCAGGAAGCTTTGGACTTTTAGCTTTTACAACATTTATGAATTGGATATGGACACATGGCGTGTATAGTGTCGGAGCTTTAAGTGTTTGAAAACTTGTGTGTATTTTATCTTCAGGTATTCAAATGGGTTGAAGGGTTCAATTCTTAGAATACCCTGATTCTCGAATATTTGAAACGTGTAATTTACTAAGATGGAAATTCAATCCTCAGGACATTTTCATTTATGCATATGTTTTGCTTGATTTTTAATTTTCATGCAAAGGAAGTGAACTAAATTTGGGGAGGATTGTTAGAAAATTTAGTGCACTTGTGGGAATAGTTCACACCTTGTAATGGGTTAGGAGGTACGGAGTGTACACCCATAAGGTCCATGAACACCCTGACTCTTGTAGTGGTTTGTATTGGTAGTGCTAGTAGAAAGTACTGCTTGTGAAAAGTACTGCTTGTGGTTTCCACTGATAAGTAGTGTTTCCACTGATATGCAGTGTTTCCACTGAAGCTTGTGTTTTCCACTGAAGCAGTGTAACCACTGATAGCACTATGAAAGTACTGCTAGTGTTAAAATCTGCTTTGAATGGCGTTACAACTGCTTAATTACCACGTTTAATTGGTCATGTAACCACTAACAGCTATAATGGGGATAATTATGAGGCTATTAATGGGCCGATTAATACTCATAATTCCATTTTTTGACTAGCTAAGAGTAACCTCCTATAAATAGGAGATCTGATTATGCATGAGGGATATAGACAGAAAACGTAAACACTTATTAGCGAAAGGGTTATAGAATTGTGCCTAATTCTCTAACTGCATTTGGTCTTATCCCAAGTAGATATTCGTGATACCCAGGCATTAGGGTCGAATAGTTTACTTTGGAAAGTGATCACACGATTCCAAGTGATATCCGGTAACCACCTAGTGGTATTGCTACTGTCATTGATTGTCTTAACCCTGTTCTGGGAGGTACACCCCAACAGTTAGGACAACGGAATTACGGATAAATATTTAATGTATATTTTTATATTGCTAACATGCAAGGTTACTAAGTAGTAGCCAATGTTTTATACGGAGTATATAAAATAGGAGAGATGACTAGACGAGGATTATGTTCTTTAGGAAGATTGAGATATGTGATGTTTACTCGAATGTACTTTTGATCTGAGCTTTTGTTGTATACACTAGTTGTTAAGGATTTTATTGTGAATTTTGTTTTGTTAGTGGCGTCTAGGAGGAGCTAATATTTGATGGTCTTGTGACTGTTAATGGTTCTGTATGCAATACTCCACAGGTTATATTAATTTCTGATGTTTGAGCTTAGCTTATTCATAAATTTGATCCGAAAAAGGATATGATATGATATATGTAAATGGTAATCTTATAATGTGTGCCGACTAAATTTGATCCGAAAAAGGATATGATATATGTAAATGGTAATTGGCTTCCTATAAGGCCTGAATGATGTGCAATTTATTTTGCGGCTCAAGGTATATTGCAACAATAGATGGAGCAGTGAGTAAACGATACTTGATAGCCATTAGTGAGGAAACAGTTGTTGACGGCATTCGTTGTATTCCAGATGATGTGGAACTATTATCACAACAGCCTGATAAATCAAGACCTCGCCTTCCCATCGTGGTAAGTCCAACATCTATTTCGAGCAACACGTGTCATAATTTGATACAGTTGTGACGTGTGCATAAGTGTAGCCGGACATTTTGGGTAATTCTAATTCTGTTGAATAAATTGCCTGTAGGTTCATGAGGGGAGAAATCATGAAGTTCGCGAGCTTGTCAAAAGTGCTGGACTTCAGGTATACTTTTGATTCTTGATATATGTACAAATCATCCTCACTGAAATGGATACATACTTGACTTGAATTTGTTTTGTTTCATATCATTTCAGATTTACTCACTGATACGGATACATGTTGGAGCATTCAGGCTTCCACGAGATCTTCTGTAAGTATTAACACATTTTGATTCCTTCCCCATAAGTTCCTGTATCACCCGAACACATCCCATATGTTCTTACAATATGATTTTTGTGCTCCAAGTGAACTTCCTTAATCATGTCTAATTTTGTAAAAAGGATGGATTTATATTCTAGTAGATCTTTTGATAAACTGACCACGTATTTTCTGTTTATTGGCAGGTTCGGAAAGCACATTGAATTGAAGCCACCTCAGTTGAAGGTGTTGGGGTGGGACGAGAAGTAATTTCCAGAACTGAGACAACTGTAACCTATATGCAGCATATCTATACGTAAAGAAAAGATTTTTAGTTGTTTAAGTTGCTAAAGCTCAATTCCTGGTATATGTACAAAGATGATTGCAGCCCGATTCTTGATTATATGTAGATGACGGTTGGCTGGGGTGTGGTTAGAAGCCCCAAAGAATCTAAATGGGCACTGTCAAAACAGAAGGAAAGTAAAGGTGACGTACGTACGCTACTGCATCTAAATGTGATCTATATATCCAAGTTGCAACCAATACTCGACTATAATAACCGATGGACATGTTGTGGCATATAGAAAGTGGAAGTAATTTCTTGTTAGCTTCTCTAAAGGGCCGTGACATATCGTGCAGTAGAGATGAAATGACACTGATATGGAAATAGCTCACAAGTCGCAAGGTTCCCATTTTGAAAAAGCATGAATAATACTTGTAAACTTGACTAATTAAGAGCCTCCCCCAGAGATCTTATTTCTATATACTTTGTATGTTTGGATGTTATAAATCATCTCCCGTCGAACAAATATTAAGAAAAAATTATTTTGTATTTTTGTTTGGTTACAACTCTGAGTTATATGATGTGAAACTGAAATTCGTCATAACATTGACAAAAAAAATCTCTTTATACAAATGTACATGATCAGTAGTGGTTTTATTGCAATAATAAACTCAAAATGTTATAATTAACAAGGCACATTGATATAAATTCAAATTACATTCACAAACATCATATTTATTAGTCTTAAAATACTTCACAAGTTCACACAAGTCCACCGCTTCTTGAAACAATTTCAACATATTTTACAAGTTACAACTTAAATTCAATGTTTTTTTAAAGGCCATCAAATTTTATTCATATGAAGATAATCAAAAGCATAACGTACGTAAACGAAATTCAAATTTTGGGATGCTACGATGAAGACTTTTTCTGGCGGTAGTTTGTCGATCATGTTTATTAATCATCTTGACGCCTTGTCGTGAACGCACGATATATACTATATGGAAGAAACACTCTTTCTAGTATATTTAAGGCAACCTCACCCGCACCAGGGGCACCCTCACGTTCCTCGCGTCGCTTACGCTCCAGCTCGGCCTTCTTATATGTGTCCTGAATATCATAAGCATGCATCCATATTAAAAGTAGTCAACAAAAGTCAAAATAGCAAAGAAAAAAATCCAACATTTGTGGTCAACAAAATGAACAAAAATCCATAGATATATACCTGCGAAGCAGTAGCCTGGATGATGCAATATTCGGTATCCCTTCGAAATTGGTTCCACACTGATATGCACTCAACAGGTGTTATGAGTGTCATTGTCGCTGGAATCTACATGTTATCAAATAAAATTAAGTGCGTATAAGGAATATTGTCATGTATTTAGATTAAATACTTTATTCATGTTCTTATGCATAAAAAAAAAACGAATGCCAAAAGCACCAATAATACCTTTTCCCATGTGCTTGATGCCAATGTATGTTGTGCAATCTGACTTGTCTCTTGATCCCATGCGAGAAATAGCTTTTCCCGGATTGTATCAGTGCCGTTATCCAAACGTATTGCAGCCAGCGCAGAGAGCAACGTTAAACACTAACATAATATACGAGCCACGTGTTAAAGACTAAAACAGATCCAATATTAAGCATCATCATCATCTCCTAATTAAAAAGTGATTCTTACAGCAGAATGGGCAGTTTTAGTTATTTCTTTAATATCTTCCTTGTCAGTCCAGACCCGTGTCTTTGAATCATTTTCATGGTTGAATATGAATATGAATCTGTGTGATTTAACAGATTTACAATATAGTAAAATGATTAGTTAAATTTAAATAAGAACTTCCTAATATGCATGAAAGCATACTGTACCTTTCCTTGACGTGGTACAAAACTTTGGCGGCTTCTTCTCTTGCCTTCCCTTCAACTAGCCCACTTGAATAACTCTTCAAATCTGAAATCATACCTTTTGTGGCTTCCTCATTAAATTCAAAACTCGAAATTGCTGAAGAGAACTCGGAGACAGCTCTTTCAGTTTCACGATGAAGAAGAATCCTAATTTCTTGCCATGTATCGTCACTGCCTCCTTTAAGAAGAACTTCCACTGGACTATTTAGTGCCTCTTCTAATTTTGTCTGCAGACAATGCATATAAGTTAATTGATTAATTAAGGGCGAATATCACCATATAACGTACTTAGCTTGCTGGTGCAATTTGGTAATTATGATTTCTTGTCGGTTTAGATTATTATACTATGTTCCATGGGCACTCTTGGTAATTTAGTCGATATGTGTTTGCCTTGTAAAAATGTTGATGTACATGAAAATTATGTAATTTTGTTTACTTTTTGTTAGAAAATTCGTGTAGGGTGTGTGATGATCCTGGATATCTTACTAGAATCGTGTTGAGTTCACTTTCCGTATAAAGTATTTCGACCCTATTTATGCCTGGGTTGCACGAAATCTTTATCGGGATAGTTCTAGAAGAGAAACACTTTGTGTCTAGGCACAAGATCACAAAGCAGGAACAAGAGAGGAATTGTATCTGTTTTTCGTATGTTAGAATGAGACTATGAATCTGTTAATAAATAGATTCTAAATGACGGTAGCAAGGGGCTTTGCCCCTTGACCTTGCAAGGGGGTGCAACCCCCTTGACCCGTGCATTTTCGTCATGGTCAAAAACATATTAGCTCAACGAGTGTGCACTCCACACTTTCCTAACTCGTGTCCGAGCCGAATATGAAATCTCATTAGTCTCTAGTAAATCGTCATTACCTAAATGGCCATCGATGACACTAAAATCACCGACACTTTTACTATTTTGGTACGTACTTTCACATGATAGAAATGTCATTAGCTTGCTGGTGCATTTTGGTAATTGTACTTAATACCTTTTTGGAATGGGAAATCATGTTTCATTTGTATTTATTTTTCTTTTTGCATAAAGCTAACAATAATAGCTATTATAAGCTTATAAATACTCATTAATATTACCTCGTATAGTGCAGTAAGATTAGAGAGATTGGCAGTTCGAACTTCAAGGATATGTGAAGCTAATTTGGCTGAAAATGTATCCCTTACTTTAGCCAAGTCCCATTTCTCTTGCTCGATGGCAATATCTGCAGATTCAGTGTATCGATCAGGAGCACAAATAGAAGTGAGATGGATGCTTAAGAAAATCGATGTAATGCTTGAAGCATCTATAAATTAAACATTTAAGCATGCAGCTAGAAAATTAGTATTTCTATGAACTGACAAAGTGACACTTTTCTTTTTGAACGGCTTTTTAGTTGTTAGTGGTTCAGGTCCAGCAGTGACATCCAATTGGTCAGTATGCTGACCTTGAGACCTGCATGCACCTCCTTTATAGCCTGAAGGGATAAAAAGTCCCGAGTGGGACTCGAACTAGAGACCTCCCCTAGCCAAACATTCCCTCCCCAAGGCACCTTAAGGAAATCTTGGTGGCCAACTGAGCTAGCCCAGTTGGTTACCGAACAGTGACACTAATTCACTAAATAGCACAATACCTTGACACTGTTCATCAAATAGGGTCATGAACTTTTGAGTGCAGTAGCGAGCTGCCATTGAAATTCCTTGCCCTTTAATCAAAGCATCATTTAGTTCTTTTTTGAAGTTCTTCAACGTCCCAGATGTTATGTGTTCCAACATGAGTTTGATAGTCGGTTGAGCAAGCTGAAGATAATAAAAGATATATAACTAATGAGTACAACTAGCAAGCTAGCCCCAGACAACAAATGAAGGAACACTGATCACACTTAGCAAGCTAGCCCCAACTAACAAGAGAATTACTTGGATCAATCTATCTTGCAGTTGCTTTCTCTTTGCGTTTTTACCACTTTCATCAAAGTAAGTCGCCTCCTTATCGTAACTAAAAGCAATATAACATGAAACACAAAAGTTGGATTATATAATGATGTGGGGACATATCAAGCGAACAAATATTTTAATACCTGGATAAAGACATGGCAAGCAGTGAGCTAAGTTTCTTTCCAAAGCCTGGGACAGCTTTAGATTCTACAAGCTCTTTTAGTTCCAGCCATTCCTGCATATAGTAAAAACTTAAAGTTTCAACTAAATATTAAAAGAGTATTGTGATAATTAATTACTGCAATTACTAAGTTATGAACCTTGTTTGCAACAAAAATGGAATATTTCTCATTAGCGATTTCTTCACATCGTATATTCGCCACCAAAACCTGTAAATTTTAACCAAAACCTTCAACATCTATATATACATACCGTCATCATAGTTTCTATCTGAGTTGTCTACAACAAATACCTTGTGAGCTGGTAGATCAAGGTCTTTATTCTCCTTGATAACTTTCCACATCTTTTGTACACTGACGGAAAAAGCTGAAGCAGGAACAGCTCCTCGCCTATCACCCGCTAGACCACCAGCTTCAATAGATTTGAAAAACTTCTTCCGGAAAATAGCCACCTTCCGACACACACACAAAACAGCAAGTGTTATGATAGAATTGATAAGTCTATCACGTACAATGAATCGCTAGAGTACCTCCTTTTCAAATTCTTCTTTCTGGTACTTATAATGAGACAGTGCTTCCACTTGAATCTATTAATCACTCGATAAATGATAAGCTATCAGTAATAATTTTTGGACCTCCCACTATATACATGATTAAATATATGTTGACTCTTACATTAAAAAAATCACTCAGTGGGGTTTGTTTGTGAGCTTCTGGCTTAGGAATAGCATCCCATATCTACATTTATATATTAACATGATATCAGAACTAGCTAGTGCGATTGTGTAACTGTCTGAGAATATTAAAAATTATATATGAGAAACGGACATAAAATATATAGGTACCTTTTGGGTGTCTTCCCTCAAGAGACTTTCTAGTTTTTCAAGAGGAGTCTGTAAGGAGTATAGGAGTATAGTAAAAAGATACTTGAACCAATCATGCTTGATACTTATAAGATACAAAACTTACATCCGTTTTATCACGTATAACAAACATTAAAGTTGTTTTACGTGGAGTAAATAATTGCAACATGACCTGCAAAGCCATAACCGGTATAGTATGATCAACAACGGGACCATGCATGAAAAAATGGATAGATTATTGATACACATGTATATAATCATATAGGTGGCACATAACAAACATGAATACATATGTGCAACATAACCTACAAAAGCTTTTACCGTAAGATCAACAATCAGACTGTTTTTTTTTTCTAACCATGGTTTCTGATCTTTTAGCCGACTAATCCATGGGGTTTGTACCCACGCCACACAGACTAAACCGGGTTAAGCTCTCCCTTTTCAGGAGGTTGGCGTGATCACTTCAAGGTTGTTTGCACCTAGCAAGAATTGAACTTGAGACTTCACACATCTTAGAGTGATAGTGACAAATCCTTTTGTCACTAGGTCACCTCTAAGTAATTAACAATCAGACTGTTTACCAATAAATAAATGTGTCCAGTGATTACCAAAGAGACTGTGTATCATTAGTACCTCTTGTTGTGTGAAAATTTTCAACCAATTGGTTGTGAGTTTAAGAACTACTTCGGATATGCGCGATAGATTTATGATGTATATATTGTGAGATAGCTAGTTATCGTTAAAAGAAAAACATATTCAACCATTTCTTTTATTTACATGAGATCGGGTGGTAGATGAATAAAAAAAGAAATAAACATGGCATCCAAATTGTATTAAGCATAGTTTAGAAAAAGTGTGTTTACTATTTTACATAGGCATAATCATCTAGAAATGTAGCTAATTTGTTCTTTTTTTAGTTGTGTATTCATCTTTTATTTTTAGTTTTGTATACTGTACACATACTTTTGAATTTCAGACTTTTGTATACTGTGACTATTTTAAATTTACAACACTCTCATTAACACGGCAGGAGTAAAATGGTCAAAAAGTACACACAAAAATTGAAATTAAAAAGTATGGGTATATAAAAACAAAAATAAAAGATGACTCAACTTAAGAAAAATTGACAAGTTAAATACATTTTAAATAATTATCCCTATTACATAAGGGTACATGTTCATAAACTATGAATGAACATAAGATGCCATATAGAAATGAGATGATATTGATGATTATAAAAAAAATGTCCAAAAGTCAGCCCAAACTCATACTTAAAAGTCACATGTTTTATTCGGTGCACTTGCTTAATCTGGCACCTCTACACGTAATATGTACCTGGAATACAGTTCGGAGAAGAGGTTTATTTGATGCTTGCTCGCGCCCAATATCATTACACCACCTATGTAACACAAAATATATACAGCCAGCAACAAAAAGTTAATTGAGACCTGCAAAAGATTATCCGAAGCTAATAGCAAACAAACTTACATGTTTATAAGCACTATATCTGAAACAGCAAGTGCGAAAAGTGCAATTTGTTTCTCGAATGCAGTATTATCCTGAACATGTAACATGATATTAGTAAAGGAACAATAACTAACACATATTCATAAAGATGTCAAAAGAAATAAAATAACCTCTCCTCGCTCTCTTCCATCGTTGCCCTCAAGATCCATTATAATAGTGCAAGGTTCTATATCATTACACTTTGCCATCCATACACCTAGAGTGGTCTGAGACCTGATCATAAGGTAGAAAAGGAATTGAAAAATGAAAGAATTGCAAATCAAGAAAAAATAAAAATAAAAAAGACCAGATCAATTAATGCCTTCCATCGTGAGCAATCATTTCCTTGAAGTTGGTACGAAAAAGATGATTCATAAGTGTGCTCTTCCCTATAAAAAAACACATAAATGTCAGAACCTGCATACTCCGTATAATGCAATGGCTATTTCTCGATTAACTATTTTATGAATAATGACTGTTGTAATAGCATATTCAATCTACGACAAGGTGTAACAATAGACAACATCACTTTTGATTTTTGATAACGTAAGGGAGATATACCACTGCTTTGTGGACCCATGATCGAAACAACAGCATAAGAAAGTCCCAGTTTTTCCATTTTGACTTGTTTGATAAAGTAATCCAGTCCAGCTCCATTGAAAATGCCATCTCCATATATGAGGTGAGTGGAGCAACATTCGGTTTGTTTGTCTGCGAAAAGAGATCACTTTCATATGATTACAAAAGAGTGACCTTCTAGTTTTCCCAACACAACAGTTGCCAGATAACAATTAATTAATAACGACACAAAACTACGAAGAGACCTTCTTATTAAAGAAAATGTTTGGGTGATCCACATTCTCGAAATTAACCACAACTAGATCAGTTACAAAGAATTAAGTTTCGCTGAAGATTCTTCCGATAATAATTTTTCCACAACAAACCACAAACATGAGATTAAAATTTAGTCAAAAGTCTATGTTTAAACTTTAGTTTTCTGCACGATAAAAAAAAAAAAAAAAAAAACTACTAGGCAAACGCATCCAATTAAGACTATCAAATGAGCGGCATGCATGATTATGCCGCGTTCTTACAAATAATCTTGTGCTCAAGTTAAAGAAGAAATTTGATGCTACGTATGTATCAAGAATGAAGTATAATAACCAATAATATAAATCATTACAAAACATAGTAGTATTTTATAACAAACAAATTGCACGCATACCTGCCATGAATAGTTTTTGAAGCTGCCACTTGATATTTGCTTTTAAGGTTGGTGTGTCTTACAATGCTATGATGATACCTCTTTATATAGAAGCATAGATTCGTTAGCGAGAGAAATAAAAAAATACAATTGAATTGGGCAACTACATCGTCTACACGGCAGTGGAATAATGGTATTTTTTCCTATTTTTAATTAGCAATCAATTATCCTTCTAGACATTTAATCTTAACACAAAATATTATATTATAAAAATAAATTAATAATCAAATACACCGTCTACACTGGTTTTTGTATTATAGCTGGTAGGTCGCTGGTTCGATTCATACTATCTAAGATATTTTTGCTTTGGTTTAATTTATTGCAAATATGTATATTTTATTTTAAGTTTAATCTCTTTTTTATTTGATGTACTTCTGACTATTAAATAACTTTATACTACTAATAAAAATGTGATGCATAAAATTCGAAATTATAATGCATTATTGCCCTTATGTGCCACCAAGAGTTGAGACGAGACCCCAAATTTATTGCAAGTGGTATTTGCAAAAAAAAGTGATATTGTATGTCTTTATGTTCGAAAGACAATAGAGGGTACGCTTGTGCCAGGAAATGTTACTAGATAGATTCGCGAAAGGTGTTTACTTTCGAAACCGGCCAACTAGCTGATAAAATCCTCTAAACTAATTCAACAAATGCATTGCAATTTACAGGCGTTTACTAGGCTCAACAATGCATTGCACTTGATAGGCGTTTACTTTTAAGTTTACTAGATTCCTTTATGTTCGAAAGACAATATATAAAAGATGAGGATGAAACCAGCTGCCTAGCGCAGTTGGCCACCAGCTACCTTAGAAGCCAGGCCCAGCCATGTGATGTCTTGATTCAACAAAGGACGCGAGTTCGAATCCGTTCCGCAGCATGGTTGGGTATTGGGTGGAGGTATTTCACAGGCATCAAACCTTTGCTGGGTAGGGTTGATGGGTACCATTATGGTACACAGGGTTGAGGTGTCCGTGCCAATCTACACTTTTTGATCCAAAAGATGAGGATGAGAATACCCCCCAAACAACCTGCCCTAGTTGCAACCTTATAGTTAGTAGCTAATAAAATCGGAGTATATATATGTTGACTAGACCAACTTGCTGTGTCAAAAGTGATAATTAAATTTCTGTCGAAACTGCGACATCCCGGCCAGAAAAGTTTTTACAATAAGCAATCTAAGACACCCAACTGTTTTTCATATATGCATACGTACAAGGGTGTAGAACTAGAAAGCTTGACGAGATATATAACTCGCAGACTACTTGGGAATGACTTGAAAAATATTCGGAATCAACTTGACTAAGAGTGAATCAAGCTCAAGCTACTTGAGTAGAGTTTCAAGTTTGGCTCTAAACATACTCGTCTCATAAAGATCACGAGTCTTACTGAACTTGCGTTTCTTTTCATTTAGACCATTTTGTAAATGTATATTTACATGCATTTCATACTAAATAAGCAACTCGAATCAAAGTTATATACATTATTTAAACAATGATTTATAATGCAGTTCTTTTAGCTTATTTAATTGTCTGTCAACTTGGATGAAACTATCAGGTTGTTCACCAATAACATATACAGATATACTCCGTAGTCCGTATTATATTGTTCTTGTTTGTCAGATAATGACGATAATATATCGTCCTTTACAACTTAATTACGACGATATTTCCAGCAGCTTAAGCTGAAATTTCTTGTTACTGAAAAGGTCATACATCAAGAAATATATATATTACTCCGTAATGTGTATGAATGTGTTGACTATTGCCCGTTCGTCGCACGACATGTTAGATGATGATAGATATATTAGTCAGCTTTATTCTTCGGTTGATTGACTTATTTGACGTGTAGGAAAAATATATTTGTAATTGTTTGGATCATAATCTCATCAAGAAAATATATAAGCACAACCGATTTTATTTTAAAGGTTTGTCTAACGAGTGCTCTTAAGACATTGCTTAAAGTGCATTAATTCATCCCGAACTTTCCTTTTAATTGAAAAATGCATTTAATACATATTAATTGATCTTATAATTTACCTTAATTATTCTGATTTTGTAATTAATAAACTTAAACTCTCCTTATTTAATCATATAAACTAGGAGCGTTTGCATATATATCCTTCCAAAGATGCAAAATTGTATATATATCATTTGCATTCATAAAAAGCATTGTACCATATGAATCAAAAATTTGTACAAAAGATATATATGCAATTTTGCATCTTTGGAGGGATATATATGCAATTCCGAGTGCCCTGAGCGCATTCATTAGAGGAGGTTAGCAAATAACTTAGTACTATCAGGTATGACTTCAATTCACGAGTTCAAATTCGGGGAGGGGGTTAATCTTGTGGTCATACAGGTTCAGCTATGCTAACATCAGGCTATTAAAAGGGCAGTCGGCTCGCCATGTCGAACCGCAAAATCAAATTAAAAAAAAAATGTATGACTTTATTTAACAATAAAAGTGTATATACTGCAAGTTGCTAGATAAATATTACTACCTCCGTCCTAAAATTATAGTATTTGTTTGACTTTTTCTGTCTTTCTTTTTCAAATTTTGACCTTAAATATCTTTGTTTGTGATATACAATAGTTGATGAAGATTATACCAAATGAAAATAAATTTAAAACCCAATCCATTCATATATATTGCATCAAGTATTATATAACACAAACAAAACTATTTAAGGTCAAAATTGTAAAAGAAAGACCGAAAAAGTCAAACGGGGACTATAATTTTGGGACGGAGGGAGTACAAGTATTCTACTAAGTAATATTTTACAAAGTTGAACACTACTTGTAAGGTATATAACCTGTGAATTATATAATCTAGCTACTTGTAAGTAAATAATACGATAGCATCAGCTACATGTAAATTGATTACGCTTTCAAAGTATGATTTAGAATTATACAATGTGATAGTGGTCCAAAATCTATGATAATAATTAAGTTAATAGCATCTACTTGCATCCCAAACGCTATATATATAATGTTATAAACGTTATATACTCATTATTTTATGCAACTTATACACTAATCATAAATATAAAATTACACTACTACAAAAATGAACATAAAACTCCCTTAATAAAGCCCGATTCTAATGAAACACGGGCTCGATCTAAAGAGATTTCGGGTTGTGAAAAAGGGTATAGAGCCATGTTTTTTCATAAACCGGGCTCTATGTTGGATAACGTTAGAGCCGTGTTTTTTGCTTAAAAACCGGGCTCTATTCCTCGTATAGAGCCATGTTCTCTTTAACAAAACCGGGCTTTATGTTGAAAAGCATTAAAGCCATGTTTTTCTCAACAAAACCGGGCTCTATTCCACTAACTGCTCAACCAAAATATTATAGGCGGTTCTTTAAAATGAAACGAAAAAACTTGGATGTTTTTAGGCGCGTTATTTTCCTCCTCAGTTTTCATTTCTTTAACAAAACCTTAAACTTTTCCCCGTTCACTTCCACAAACCCTAACCCTCTAACCTTCACCGCCGCTTACCACCACCACTTAGCAAATGTCGCACCTCAATGCCGTCACAGGCCACCTTCACACAAGAACAAGCAGCCAACAACACTAAGCTAATTCGGAGGTACCAAATTGCTACAATTGATGTTGTTGTTCAGTTTACCTGTTTAATGTATCTCATTAATGTTGTTGTTAGGTTTGATTATGAAATAAGTTGTGTTTCATTATATGTTTTTTTGTATTGTTAGGTAATAAAGTCTTGATTAGAATAAAAGTGTTGAATCTAATTATTGTTGTGTTTAATTATATGTTTTTTTGTATTGTTAGGTAATAAAGTCTTGATTAGAATAAAAGTGTTGAATCTAATTATTGTTGTGTTTAATTATATGTTTTTTTTTGTATTGTTAGGTAATAAAGTCTTGATTATTGAATAAAAGTCTTGACTCTGTTATTGTTATTGGTGGTGGCGTTGCTGGCATAGTTGCCGCAAGAGCTCTCTATGATGCTTCATTTAGGGGTACTTATATAATAAAAATTAGTTGGTATAAATCCTTTGTCAAAATAGCGTTGTAACTGCGATATTTATTAATCTCACTTACGTTCTTAGGTTATTTTATTTTACTCATTTGGTTTTCCTGTAGACTTTGGGGCATCATGGTGAGGACTGATTTCACAATATCGACTACTATGAGATATGTAGATTTATAATATGGTAGTTTTATATTCATAATGAATTTATTTTTTTGGTAATGTTGCAGGTTGCACGGAGTTTGCAAAGAGAATCCGTTGGCGCTTCTCATTGGAAGGCTCGGATTGCCTTTATATCGTACAAGTGGTGATAACTCAATGTTGATACACACTTCCAAACCAAAACCCTAGTTTTCATCACTACTCTGTAAGTCTCTCTCTATCTGTTTATGTTTTTAGTTACTGTGATTTGTATTAAATAAACTTATTTGTTTGATAAGTAGCTGCATTTTTGTATTATATTGTGAAATGTTGTTATTATATATGCTTTTAGGAGATTGTTTAGTTACAGTTTACGCGCTTCTTTGCAGTTTTTATCTAGGACTAGATAACTAGTTTTGACTTTTGAGTGTTTGGATGGCGAAATGTTGTTTCGAAATAAGGTGTTTGGGATTGTTTATCTTTTTTTCTTGTTGCGTATTTGAGTGTGAGACCACGGACTGATAGTTATTAGGTGAGTTTATTGAAAGTATACAAGACTTCTTTCTTTCAAAATAAGCCGAGTTATATAAGCTCAAAAGGTTAAAAATAAGCCAGAAAAAATGGACTTACTGAACTTGCGTTTCTTTTCATTTAGACCATTTTGTAAAGGGCTAATTCCCAAAAAGGGACAAAAAGTTGGGTATTGATCACTTTGAGGTACAAAAATAAAGTATCTTCCCAATTTGGTCATGTGCGAATGTGCGAATCCATTGAATGTGCGACAAATGTCCATTTTTTAATAATAAAGTACAGTGGTAGGTGGGTGTTTTCCCAAATATACATTTTTTTCTTATTATTAAAGATGTTAAAAGACCAAAATACCCTCATATTTAATATAAAATAACTTCTCACCACTCTTCTCTCTCACTTTTTTTCCGGTCACCAATTTCTCTCTCTTTTTTTTTCAGATCAACACCACCGTCACCAAGAACATCACCATCACAATGCTCGATATTCTCTAATATCACACCGAGCACATTAACCACGGTTACCGTGTCGGTTACACCAACAATCAACAAAAACATCACCATCGAAGCACTACTCGACCCAAAACACTAACCAAAAGGGCCAAGACTCACGTTCCACAAGGACTCAAGCCAAAAACAACCACGAAAACATGGTTAACAACGGAAATAACACAAACTAAGCACGGGTATACACGTGAGAAGTCACGGTAACACATGCAAGACAAAAAGCCAAAAAGTCCGAAACTTAAATTTTAGATCTAGGGCGCGTCGGTGGGTTTCACCGCGCGTACGTACCCAATGTTAGAATGATCACCTTTCGACGATCTATCGTTTGGTATAGGTGGTGTAATTTTCCGGTGGCGGGTGGCCGGAATATTGGCCGGAGAAGACGGCGGTGGTGGTTTCCGGTCGCCGGAGAAGACGGCGGTGGTGTTTGTCTATTTGACACATATTGTACTTATAAAGTGGATAATAGGCCCAGGCCCCCATACATACAATTTTTTCTTCAAGGCTACACTTTATCTGTAGTTTTTCTGTCCATTGTTTTATTTTTTGTGTAATCATGATGGTAGACTTTAAGCAATTTGCTGTTTATAACCTTTATCAATGTCTACAATGATCACGTATTATGAACGTAAAACTGAATGACAGGAGAGAGAGATATGTGTGAAAAAGTGTGAGAGTGTGTGTGTTGCTGGTACGATTACAAAGAAATAATAGTTACTACTTTTATACAAGCAACAATTTATTTATATAAATGAGAAATGATGGCCGGAATTTTTGAGAGAGAGATGGCCGGAATTTTTGTGAGAGAGAGAGGTGGTGATGAGTGTGTTTGGTGAGAATTTATTTATATAAATGAAAAATGATAAAATTAAAGTGAGGGTATATTAGACTTTTAATACTCTCAATAATAAGACAAAATTCACCTACCACTGTACTTTAATACTCCGTAATAAATAAGTGAACACGTGTCGCACATCTAATGGAGTCGCACATTCGCACATGACCAAATTGAGAAAATGCTTTATTTTTGTACCTCAAAATGACAAATGCCCAACTTTTTGTCCCTTTTTGAGAATTAGCCCTTTTGTAAATGTATATTTACATGCATTTCATACTAAATAAGCAACTCGAATCAAAGTTATATACATTATTTAAACAATGATTTATAATGCAGTTCTTTTAGCTTATTTAATTGTCTGTCAACTTGGATGAAACTATCAGGTTGTTCACCAATAACATACACTCCGTAGTCCGTATTATACTGTTCATGTTTGTCAGATAATGACGATAATATGTCGTCCTTTACAACTTTCGACGATATTTCAAGCAGCTTAAGATGAAATTTCTTGTTACTGAAAAGGTCATACATCAAGAAATATATATATATATATTTATATATATATATATATATATATATATATATATATATATATATATTACTCCGTAATGTGTATGAATGTGTTGACTATTGCCCGTTCGTTGCATGACATGTTAGATGATGATAGATATATTAGTCAGCTTTATTCTTCGGTTGATTGACTTATTTGCCACTAGCATAGTACTCACGCAAAGTAGCGGCGGTATCTAACATGTAAGTTTTTCTCGTACATTGATCTTTAAGTGGTATGTAATGATAGTTAGTATTTGACGGTTTACCCGTTTGATAGTTTGAAAAGAGCAAATGCGTATTTGAATTTCCGTAAAGTATATCAGTAAAAATATAGATATACATACTTATACTCATTTGGACTTTGTATAACTTGAATGTTTATGATAAAAATTACAACTATAAATTTGTATTATTGTAAGTTTGTAACATTCATTTTAATACTAAAATTTAATATATCATTATATTGTAGAATTTAATTATATGAATTATTAATTATAATAAGATGTGTAGGCTTAAAAAATTAAGATTTCCTTATTTAGAAAATCCTAAATACATTATCTATACTACTATATAAAACATTTGGGACATGCTATTAATAGAAGGCTTAAAAATTCAGATTCAACAAATTACTTATAATGGAAAGCAAGTGTTTTACAAAGGCTATTAAATCAATACTTCAATATACTTTTCAATTTCGCGTAACATATGGCGTGGATATTAAATACACTTTTCAAATTGTCCATTTACATAGTGTTCCTTTCAGCACACACCAATTCAAAATTATAACAGCCCAATTTATTGTTTTCGTAACTGACCACCAGACTTGTAACAGATGCACAAAATCATCATTAGAATTCAACAAGCCTGCCACTATAAGAACATGCCCATAACTCTTTTACTAAAAACTAAAACACACACCACTGAAAGCAAAACAAAACAAAACAAAATCATGTCATCCTACCACTGAAAGCATAAGACCAATATATGAGTTACAAACCTATTCAGAAATACAAGAATGAAACACAAAGCATAAGAGCAAAATATGAGAGCCGATGTATGGTGGTAATGAGATATGTGACTGGAAACGGTGTCGTTTTCACGTTAGGTCCGTGTTGGGCTTGATGCTATGGATTTAATCAGCCCAAGAATATGTCTCGCGTCTGTCCAGTGTGTTTGCCATTTTTTTTCGTTTCATCCATATCAAGAGTACCCACTTTGCAGCATATTTGGTTGAAAAAACTGGGCAAAGAAACGTCTATACAAACAACAAAAACAAGAAACATCCCTTAACTCTCCAACTCACAATCTACATCCTACTTTACACAAGAACGAAACATCAAAGATCTCATATTCGTGTTTGTTGTTATAAAATATAAAACAGAATCTTTAAAGATTCAAAAAACAATCTCATCATAGATCTTTAAAAAAAATGCACCTTACCCGAGACCCGTGTATAGGATCTTGAAGCCAACAAATGTTTGTGCTCTTTGTGGGTTACTCGAAACCAAGAGATTGAAAAGGGTTGTTCATTTCTGTTTGGTGTTCGAATAAACAAAGAGATACGCGATTAACATAGGTATCCTAATGTGTGTAGTGGATCGGTTTTTAAAAGGACGAATTATCTTGACTTGAAAAGTTTAATTTGGTGGCTGGGGGTTTCGTTTGAGAGTATGATGGCTGCGGAATTTTTGGGTAAATAAGTTTAGGGTTCTTAGTTGTTGAGACGTTTTAGGCAATCAAAAGGAGGTCGTGTGTTTATTGTGAGGATTTGTTAGTATTAAGGTTGGACTTGGACTTCAACAAATATGGTTACCTATAGATTAGGCTTTTATAAAACTTATAACTTGTACTCACGAGTCTTGATTAATAGCAATTGTAAAATGAAAAAAAAAAATATATATATATATATAAAAGCATATGATACTACACAGTAATATAAAGTTATAAACTATTTACCACTTGCTTTTTCTAAACAAATTATAAAAGTAATATTGTCAATAATCTTCATAAATTTTAGAATGTTTATATTTTAATTATTTTCTTAACATGTACAAAGACTATAAAACTTGATATTGTGCAAAAATTTAATAGAAAATCGTATTAGACAGTTAAGATGTGTAGATTCTTGTATGGTATAGAATATGGGTCATGTTATACAAACTCCCTATATGGGTCAACTGTACAACTCGCGAAGCATATAGTACAACATCGCAATGCACATAATACAACTATTTGATGCGTGTAATGATTGGAAACCCCCTATAAGGGGGCCATATAAACTGCCTCATTATCAGATTTTCTCCTAACCATATACGACTAGAAGTCACTATTTTAACATAAATAGTTTGTTTTTGTTTAAACTTATCCCAACAAAAATTATAAAATTAGTGTATACATTAGTGTTTTGCTTGATTACTCTAGGTTTTTGCGATCGATAAGAATTTTAGGGTTTATTGTTCTTAGTTTTCTGTTAGGGTATCGCATAGGACTGATTTTATCTGATAGGGTTTTGTTATAATTCTGCTCTCAATTCATTATTCTGCTTGCTATGGAGGATATCGGTTAGAGATGTTGTATGGTTTTAATGCATGCCTAAGCTTTGCTTAGGACCTCGTTGTGAAGATTAGACGATTGCTCTTCGTGTTTTTTTTGTTAATTTTGGTTTTCTTGGTTAGGGTTTTGTTACTTCTTGTTTTACGATTCTATTTTTTATGGCTAATATAGGTGATCGTAATGAGCAAGAATCTGGTAGTATTGCTACGTCCCAGCCACCTAATGATCTACTTGGAGCTGCTATGTCTGCGGATACAGGTACACGTTCGTCTCTGCCAAACCCTGGTACACCGTCGGGTAAGGGTGAATCTGTAACTGATTGAACTAATAAGGTTGTTATTGATGATGTCTTTTGGGATGTTGGACCTACTGGTTTTGTTAGTACCTTGAATAATATGGATGAGTCTGTGGATATTACTAGTACTTTAAACATGCATGATTACCCGCTTCTTAATGCTAATATTCGTACAAATGTCTACGGTGTCGATGACACCACTAGGGGTGCTAATCTTCCTAGTGGTGATGGTATTAGTGTAGCTCCTAAAGCTGGAAGGATTCATGTTTCTCATTTGCATACGAGTTATGATTCTTCGCCTAAGGACAAATTAACCGGTCCAACTGTTGAGGTAAATACATTACCTAGGTCGTATGTTGGTGCTACAAGTGGTACTAATTCTGCTAATCTTAATGGTGCTAAGCCAATTGATTCGACGAAGCGCAAACCTATTTTTCGTAGGTTGGAGTGTAGTAAAAAGTCTAATGGGGTGGATCTCTCCGTTCCTATGAAAGTCGTTGAGGAGGTAAACTCTAAATTTGAGAATACCCTTTATGGTTATTTCCTTGGTAAACGTATTGCTTTTCCGGTTGTTGATTATTGTGTTCGTAATACATGGGCCAAGTATGGTATTAAAAAGGTTATGATGAATGCAAAGGGATTCTTTTTCTTTAAGTTTTCCACTCGTAATGGCGTTGATGATGTGCTTGATAACGGACCGTGGATGATTAGTAATGTGCCAATAATTCTTAAAACGTGGACTTTGAATACTAATCTGCTTAAAGAGGATTTGACTAATATTCCGATATGAGTTAAATTCCATGACGTGCCCCTTGCTATGTTTTCTGATGATGGTCTCAGCCTCCTAGCTACATTGATTGGTACGCCAAAAATGTTAGATTCTTATACTAGTCAAATGTGCTTGGAATCATGGGGTCGCAGTAGTTTTGCTAGGTGCTTGATTGAAGTTAGGGTTGATCAGGTCCTTAGGGAGAGCATCACTGTTGAGATACCATTACTTGATGGGACAAGATCTACTATTGAGAAGATTCGGTAAGAATCGAATGGAAACCGCCTCGGTGTGATACGTAAATTGTTTGGCCATACCGATTGATTGTCCTAAATCTGTTCAACTTCCTACCAAGCTTAAAAGCTGGTAATGATGGTTTTCAAACTGTCACTAACAAGTATAATGGTAGGAATGGTGGTCCAAGTGTTACAGGTAAGGGAGGTTTTACTAAAGTGGGTCCTAAATTTAGGTATCAACCTAAAGCGCCTCCTCCTGAACCCAAAAAGGTGGATAGTGCTAAGAAGAAAGCCACTGATGTGGCTAGTTCGAGTGGGACGAAGATTGCTACATCTAATCCTTTTTCTGCACTAAATACGATCGATTCTGATGACTGTGGCAATCCTACTGATGTAGAGGTTTCTAGTAACGCAATGGAAGCTAGGGAGGTTGGGTCTCTCGAGACAGATAATGTATCACAAGATCAGCTTGTGAGTGATTCAATGAAAGCTAACGCGGTTGGTCCTACCCCGATTGTTGAGAAAATTGGGGAGTTTGAAAGGCTTCTTATCGATGGGAAAGCTACTCTTGTTGATGATAATGGTAATCCTATTAAAAAGGTTGATTATCAGGGTTATAATAAGGATTTACCAACTACTTCTTTCACTAAGAGGGTTAACCCATTCACTAAGGTGGGGGATATTATGGATTCTGATAGTGATGATGAGGAGGTTGTGAACACCTTTGATGAGTCGAGTAACTTATTTGGTGGTGATCATGATCGAGAAGATGACTTTGATGACTATGATAACTATGCGGATCAGGTTTACGATCTTTCAGGTAATTTGGATGCCTATTATGACACGTATGGCATCAAGCTCCAAGGCCTTGGCAGGAAGTAATGTTATCTCCATAGGAGTCTGATGATATATTTTGAGTAGTAGTTTATTTTCTTATATAGAGAATAGGAAGTATCTTGTTATGTAAGCTTTTCGCCTATGTAACGGGCTGAGATATGGGATTCACCCATATCCTTTGTACTTAAACGTTTTTTGGAGTAATATATTTACTGGGTCATTGACCTTTTACCCAAAAAAAAACACAAAATACAAAAATTATAAAATTCCTCACATACAATATATATTTAAAGGGCAAATGATAAAAAAAAATTATACTTGACACCATTTGCTCTTGTGGGTAGCGAACAAATTTTTTTGCTTTTGTGGGTACTATACTTTCAAATTCATCCTCTTTAGGGTATTTTGCGAAAATTTTAAACATTTTTGCCCCTCTTAGCTAATAGAAATTTTTTTTTTCCGAAGGGCAAAAATGTCACATAGTACCCTAAAGAGGATGAATTTGAAAGTATAGTACCTACAAAAGCAAAAATTTGTGTTCGCTACCCACAAGAGCAAATGATGTCAAGTATATATATATATATATATATATATATATATATATATATATATATATATATATAATTTTTTTAATCATTTGCCCATATTTAAATCACATTATTTTTCAAAACTTTTGATTTTTAGGCAACCGATATTGCAACACGCGGGTACATTGCTATTAGATATTCAGTAGGTTTGTTGACCCCTCTCAATGCATGTCGTTGTCCCATACTATGATCGTTATATTAGATATCATTAATTTGGTTATTAACTACAAAATTATCGACGACATAATAACAGCTTGGTTCAAAGCCGTATGCGATAGTGTGAGATGTTCAACCGTTGCACATAACTTCAAAGTTTTAAGGGCCTTAAAATTTATAATCTTTTATATACTCGGGGATCAAAAGTTCGATATTGCTTGAAGTAAAATTCTCGCCACTTTTAAAGTTTGTATGATCAAATAGTATTCTTATAGGAAATTTAGCTTTAGGGGACCCGCCGCCGCAATGCGCGGGTACCCTGCTAGTAAGGTAGTATAGATGTAGGAAAAATATATTTGTAATTGTTTGGATCGTAATCTAATCAAGAAAATATATAAGCACAACCGATTTTATTTTAAAATTAAGAGTAAATTGTTAGTCGATATTCTTGCTGGGCTCAGGCCCGTGTCAATTCTTTGCATTTCTATTTATTGTACCGAACATATTCATTAATGATCGACTTGCAACAATTCATAACTGACATGGTATCACAACCACTCTAAATCCACTGATCCCTAAACCCTAATTTTTTTATCTTTATTTTTTAATGTCATTCCCTAAACCCTAAACTGTTCTCTATTGTTACAAGTCGACCTACACGTCGATCGTTGGTGGTTTTGTTACAAGTCGGCACCAGTTAGTCGACCCTAGTTTTTTTTTCCTTTTTTTTCTATGTTTTTTGTTTGGTTACCAGTCGACTCTAGGTCAGTACAAGTCGATTGTTGGTTCTGTCGTTCGCATATTAGTGTGTTACAAGTCGACTATAGTAAACGTCAATCGTTGGTTAAGTACTTTCCTGTGCTACTTTTGTTTGTTACCAGTAAACATCACCTAGCATGTTACTTGTTCATTGGTACATCACCAAAACCGTAACCCTAATAACTCACCATGACCGTTACTGCCAATTCACCCGTCATCCTTCTCTCGCACAAGCTTCTCACTGTTAACAACCTTATAACCCGAGTTCCCGTTACAGTGAATGTCGATAAGTTGAATTATTCATATTGGGTGTACTTTTTTAAAAACCTTTGTAAAGGTTTTGAAGTTTTGAAACATATTTTGGGTGAGTCAGCTGATGAAGCAACATCAATCAACCCGTTGGCTCCCACTCAGGAGTGATTCAAGATCATTCCCATTGTCCTCTCATAGATCTTCATGATGTTGGAAAGCATAATCCAATTAATCTTTGTATGATAGTATTAAGTTAGTTTCTAGAATGAAAGCCATAAACCTCCTGTGTTTAGGCTGCAAATCGACACAACAGCAAGCATTCTGGTTTGGGCCAACAGGCTAACAAACCCATTAGGCAGTTAGGCAGTTAGTTAGTTATTCAGGTTTAGGGATATAACGTTTAAGAAACATTGCAACGTTTAGTTTTATTGAATCGACATGTCTCTTCTATCAGACATATACACATCGATTCATTAGTATAAATAGGATCCATATTTTGTAATTCAAAGTAACCCATTCGTTTATATCATATATATTAAAGGGTTCAGCCCAATCTCCCATGCAAAAGGTGATGCCATCGCAAATGTAAATCTATATATAAAATTCGATTTTTCTGCATTTAAAGAGGTAGACTTTTAGAGAAAAAACCTAAATCGTTTGTAGTCCAAATTGGACAGTATCTTAGGGTCCCATACCCTATTTTACATATCGAGATAAGTCTTTTAATCCAAAGTAACATTATGTCTATCCCGAATTCAATTGATTGTGTGTATGCTTGCTTGTTTACCATGTCTAGCTAAATTTCTTGTGTGTTTGCTTAGATCTATGAAACCTAGTTATTGATTATTGTTAGGTTGTTTCTTATCTTAATTGTAAATTGGCTTAGGAGTGCAACTAGGCATCATTCGTTGTATTTAATGCTTGAGTATGCTTTATGAATGTGTGGCTTATGGATGAAATAGCTTAGGCTTGCCGACTTCGTATGTCATAAACGAGAGATAACCTCAAAGAACTAGGGACTACGCATACCCTACGACCTTAGGAATACAACGCGTTAAGATAAGGTGTGACAATTCAACCGACCAATAAAAGATAACTAAGGAGTAATAGTATCTAGGTAAACACATTTTTAATCATCATACTAGCACACATCAAATAGACATAGCTACCCGTAGTAATTAGATAACTAGATAATTAGATAAGTAGGAGTAATCGGTAGAAGTACCACCCCCCAAACCAATTGCTCGGAGATTCTACCTTAGCTTTCTCAAAACTATAAAAAGATAAAAAAAGAATCATCCTCAACCTTCACCTTCTCGTCATACATTTCTTACTAGCATTCCTATTCCCCTAGAGAATGATATCAATCCCCGAGGCTTACCCAATACTACACTAAAACGATTAGGTTCACTGCCTAGGAGGTTGAAAAACTTTCTCGAAGAAAAAAAAGTTTCCTTTGACCCCGAACACGCTCCGTACGCGCATCAATAACTGCATGTTGTGTAGTCCCAAGTGCCTTAGTTAGCACATCAGTAGTTTGATTTTTGAACCAAATTTCACAGTCTCAATTAACCCTGATGCCACCTTTTCTCTAATATGATGAACATCAATATCAAAATGCTTTGTCTTTTCATGCATAACAGGATTAGCAGCTATTTGCATAGCTTACTTGTTATCACAACACAACTTAACAGGCAACAAAGCCTCAGTCACTCCAAGATCTTTTAAGATCTTAAGTATCCACATAATCTCACAAGCAACAGATGCCATTGATCTATATTCAGCCTCAGCTGAGGATCTACACAAAGCAGCTTGTTTCTTACTTTTCCAAGAAACAATATTACCATTAACAAAAACACAATATCCTGACACAGATCTCCTAGTAACTGGACATTTAGCCCAATCAGCATCAGAGAATGCCACAACACTAAACTTCCCACTATTTTTCTTAAAACTTATACTATTTCCTGGTGCAAGCTTAAGATATCTCAAAACCCTTAAACCAATGTCAAAATGAGACTGTAAAGGAGCATGCATATACTGACTCAAATAATGAACAGCATAAGCAATATCAGGGCTGGTCATAGTGAGATATATAAGTTTTCCAACAAATTTTTGATAACTTGTTATATTATTTAATAACTTGTCATCATCAGACTCCTTAGAGTTCAAAACAATGTTTTCAGGTAATGGAGTCATAACAGGCCTACAGGCAAGTAAACCATACTCATGAAGCAACTCCAAACAATATTTTATTTGATTCAAACATACTCCATTACTAGTTTTTAAAACTTCAATACCTAAGAAATATTTCAACTCACCAAGATCTTTAATCTTGAATTTGTTATTCTGAAACTTCTTAAAACTTTCAATTTCAACTTCACGATTACCACAAATAACAATATCATCAACATAAACAAGAAGAAACAACACTGTACTTCCTTTCTTCTTAATAAAAAATGAATGATTATATTGAGATTGTTCAAAACCAGCTTCAAACAAAGCTTTTGACAGCTTATGATTCCACTGTCTAGGAGCTTGTTTCAAGCCATACAAAGACTTCTTTAAGACTTCTTTAACTTGCAAACCTTAGTACTACCTTCCTTATGATAGCCTGAGGGAGGAAGCGTATATACATCCTCACTCAGGTCAGCATAAATAAAAGCATTATTCACATCTAACTGAAACAACTTCCAATCATTCTGAATAGCAAGACTAATAAGACATCTAACAGTGCTCATTTTCACAACAAGACTGAAAGTTTCATCATAATCAAGACCTTCTTTTTTAGTTCAACCTTTAGCCACTAACATAGCTTTGTATCTATCAATTTCACCACTAGCTTTATACTTAATCTTAAAGACCCACTTAGAACCAATAGGAGTTCTCCCATAGGGAAGATCAACTTCAATCCAAGTATCATTTTCATATAAAGCATGTATTTCATCATTCATAGCATTTCTCCAATGAACATCTTTAGAAGCCTCAATATAGGATGTAGGCTCACTAGATTTATTCAGATTAGACACAAAACAACAATTTTCATAACTGAGCAAAGAATGATTGGCATACTTACCAACACCATACCTAACTTTATTATCAAGAATAAAATCATTCAATTTAGCAGGTAATCTAGAAGACCTAGAAGATCTCCTAGTGGTTCCTTCCTCTATTTGACTTTGAAAAACATTTTGAAACCCAGACTCATCTGAATTAAGATCACTGCTTCCCTCAGACTCATGGTTTTCATCTAAATGAGTTGCTGACTCTTCCAACACTGGTTGCTGTGAACTAGCAGGTAGTTGTATCTATTCAAAACTATCATCCTGCTTAATGTTCACAACCCTACCAAGTTGGGAAGAACTACCTTCTCTACCAACAGATGCACTTTCTCTATTTACACTTTCAAAATTTGCATCATTGGGAATGGGACTATGAGTTTTGGTTTTTGACTCACACTCATTATAATAAAAAAAAGTTTAGATGAGTAACTTCAGAAATAGACTCTGAAGTTACATTCTGATTCATTCTTAATGGAAAAATTTTTTCATAAAATTTCACATCCCTTGAATAAAGGACTGCTCAATTTTCTAAACTCAAAAGTTTATAAGCCTTTTTACCACTAGCATAACCAATAAGAACACATTTTTTAGATTTTCAGTAAACTTATCAGACTCTTTAAAAATAGCAGCGCAACACAGACACCCAAAACTCCTAAGATGAGACAAACTAGGTTCCCTACCATATACAAGAGAAAAATGAGATTTCCCATTCAATACAGAGGAAGGTAACCTGTTGATCAAATAAGTATGTAAGACACATTCAGACCAAAACACAAGAGGACTCCCCCCTGAAACATAAGACTTCTAGCAACATTAAGCAGATGTCTATGTTTCCTTTCTGCAATACCATTCTGTTGTGGTGTATATACACAACTAGTTTGATGAATAATACCTTTAGTATTAAAAAAACTCATTCATTTTATTATTAACAAACTCAGTACCATTATCAGACCTAACAACCTTGATTTTTTTATCAAATTGTGTAAAAACCATGTTATAAAATGACACAAACATGTCAAACACTTCATCTTTCTTTTTTAACATATAAACCCAAACAGACCTAGTAAAATCATCCACAACAGTCAAGAAATACCTATACCCTTCCCTACTAACCACTTTATAAGGTCCCCAGACATCTAAATGTATGAGTTCCCCAAAAACTTTAGACTTATGTTCAGTTATAGGAAAAGGATCTCTTCTTTTCTTTGCCTTATGACAAATCTCACAAGGACCATTATGATCAATGTTTGTTAAATTTAAAGATCCTTTAAGCAATTTCAAAACTTAGTTAGCAGGGTGACCCAACTTGTTGTGCCAAACTTCTTTAGTCACAAAACAAGACAAAAACTCATTTTTAACAACATTAGAAGACATATCAGTAGACTTATCAAACAAGTATAGACCACCATACTCACTACCAGTCCCCAGCACACTCTACTGATTCAAATCCTGAATGTAACATTTAGTTTCATCAAAACCAACTCTAAACTTGCTATCCTTAATCATTTTATTAACAGACATCAAACTGACACAGTATTCAGGCACAACCAAAACATTAAATAACACAACATTGCAATTAAGTCTCAGGTTCCCAACATGAGTAATTTTAGCTAAAGTCCCATTAGGATGACCAACAGTTAGCTTTAAATCAGAAATATCAACCAAATTTAACATGTTTAAGGAAGAATTAGTTAAATGTTGATTGGCCCCTGAGTCAATTATCCACCCCAGATGATAACTAACTCCATTAAGTCTCAAGTTGGCACAAAAAAAGTTGATAAAAATGCTTATTAAAAAACACACTTACATTAAAGAAAGAACATGAAGCACTACCTGCCATATTAGATTGAGCAGAAATGCCAGGTTTCTCATTAATAAGACTCATAAGCTTCAGAACCTGTTAATTACTAAAATACAAGTTGCCAACAGTAGTTTTAGACACATTATTCATATTAGAAGTGCCCTTGGGATCATTGGTTTTATTAAAACTATTTGCAGGTTTTAGATTAGGGTTTCTCTTAAAACCAGGTGGATAACCAAATATCTCAAAACACCTCTCAACAATATGTCCTTTTAAACCACAGTGTGCACAACAAGTTATCATAATTTTCTCTATTATTATTACCACTAGTGTTACTATTACTATTGATTCTTTTCCAATTAGTATTTTTATTATCAAAAGTTCTAGAAACAAAAGTAGAAACCTGTGCCTTCTCAGATTTCATAGAAGTGGTAGGAATCCCTCTATGGGATTCTTCCCTAGAGATAATAACAAAGGCATCCTTGACCTCATGAAGAATTTCCCTGGTCAAGAGACTACTTCTTATGGGTTGATAAATGTCATCAAGTCCTATAAGAAACTGCATTAACTTCAACAATTTACTATGATCACTAAGCTCTTGCCTAGCCTCACAAGTACAATCAGGCAACTTAGTGAGAATATCAAAATCTCTCTACAAAGAATTCAACTTATGATAATACTCAGAAACAGGCAAACCACCTTGCTTAAAACTATTAATCTTTTGAAGCAAGTTAAACACAACAGAACCATCTATTCTATCATAAGTATCCTTTAAGTCTTTCCACAAAACAGAAGCATTATCAGAAAACACATGACCAAGATACACATCTTGAGAAAAAGAAGTTAAAATCCAATTCAAAACAACTGCATTGCACCTGTCCCATTGGGCTTCCAATAGGAGACTAGCAACATAAGAAACCCTGGTACAACTACCATCTAAAAACCCCATTTTATTCTTAATTTGAATAGCCAATTTTATAGAACTTACCCATATTCTATAATTCTCTACTCTTGTCAACTTATGAGTCACTAGGATGAAGATGTAGAGGATTACTATGATCTAAACTACTTATCATAATAGCCATACTGACAAAACAAGAAATACACAAACAACCTAAACAATAAAAACTACCAAACAAGATAAACATATATACCAAACAAACAACTAAATTGCCAACAACCAAACTACCAACAAACCAAACAATATCAACTTCCAAGACTACCCAAAACCTAAACTCCAGCGACCTAGACACAACAAACAGAGAAAATAAACCTAAAACTAAATACTCACACCCAAGACTAACTTGGATAAAGCCCAGAGGATTGAGGTTGGCTAGAGCAGGTATTCGTACCACTCTTGGGTGGCAAATCAAGATGTTAACCAACCTATTTGCACCCCCTGAACTCTAAACCAGTTAATCTTAAAGGAAGAAAGAAGACTTACAGTGCTTTCAATGATATGCAGCGGAAATAACCAACCAATTATTCTAGATTCACTTAGTCTAGAACAATTGACCAAGAACAAGCCCAGAAACACCATAGAGTCACAAGATTTCCAAGAACCCCAAATCAGAAAATTAGGGTTTCAAGAAAACCAACCAAGAATCACTCAATAGCACCAATTCGTTCAACCAAACAACTTCAATTGCTCAGAATCAAACCAGAACCAAAAACCACCAAATTCTAGGGTTTCAAGAAAAAACCCTAAAATTAATCAAACCCAAGAAACTTCAATTGAACCGTTAAGAGCCACGATTCAACTCCCAAAACATTGAAACAACTATTCCTAAACCAAGATCGAACAAGAACCCCAAAAAAATCAACGGCTAACAACTGATCAGAATCTAAGTCTTTGATACCATGTCAAAATGGTACCAAAACACACAAGTACTAATCACCCAACCAACCACCCCTTGGCGATTCTCTATTACAACAATATACACAGAAGGTAAGTCCCTAACACAGGTGCTTACTAGTTACAATACAAAGATACAATCTGTTGTCCCTCTACAAAGGTGCAACAGTAATACAACAACTCACTCACTAAAAACAACAATCCAAACTAATACTGAGATCAAGATGATCTAAACCAATACACTAAAACTACACAGAAACCCAAAAACAATCAAGACTATCAATACACACTTGAGAGAGATTTGTAGGTGAAAAGTTGTGAGAGGTAAAACTTAATAATGAAACCCTAGATCCGAATGAGAGCTTATATAGCTGCTATTTCCATTTTACACCCCTGCACAATATAAACACTCAAAACAGAAGGAAAGTAAAGGTGAAGCTACTGCATCTAAATGTGATCTTTATATCCAAGTTTCAATAAATACTCGACTATTAAAACCGATGAACATGTTGTGGCATATAGAAAGTGGAAGTAATTTCTTGTTAGCTTCTCTAAAGGGCCGCGACATATCGTGCAGTAGAGATGAAATGACACTGATATGGAAATATCTCACAAGTCGAAAGGTTCCCATTTTGAAAAAGCATGAATAATACTTGTAAACGCGACTAATTAAGAGCCTCCCCAGATATCTTATATCTATATACTTGTATGTTTGGATGTTATAAATCATCTCCCATCGAACAAATATTAAGAAAAAATTATTTCATATTTTGTTTGGTTACAACTCTGAGTTATATGATGTGAAACTGAAATTCGCCATAACATTGACCAAAAAAAAGGGAAAATGAGGCAAATAGACCAGGCGCCCTGAGGCTTATCACTTTCTGGACCACGCCTTTTTTTTAATTTCAAACTAGACCAGTTGCCCACCGATTTTCTTGGACCCAACTAGGGGCTGTGTTGGGTTTTAGGTTTCTTGGATCATGAATTATTCTAAGTGTGGGAACCACGAACAGAGTTAATGAAACCACGGACAGAAGAATGAATCCACTCCTGAAGATAAACCGCGGCTAGTAGTAATGTGAAACCACTGATATTGTATTGTAACCACTACTAGTCTTGTATAGTCGGTTTAATATTTTGTATTAGATAAATATGGAAAAGATATTTATCTTATAGGTTCCGTATTGTATTATGTAAAGGACTCCTTAGCCTATAAAAGGAGGTCCTAGGTTAGATTAGATACGTATGTTTTATATCTAAGGTCGATACACTTCAAGGTTGTAAAACCCTAATCCTGGTTAGAGTATTCGTATTAATAATAATATTGAGGTGTTGAATGTTTATTGTTCTTCTTCTTAAGATTAAGTATTAAATTCCGCGTGATACTTAATAAGTCTTTGTTAATTCAGTTTCTATAAAGGATCGTTTGCTCAACTGGGATCAACAAGTGGTATCAGAGCTTGTGATCTAGAAACTGAAACCAAGAAGAAGTTTAATTAAGTTCTATTCAAGTAAGATAAGATGTCTGACGAAACTCACATGGTTACTGCATCAAAGGTGCCCATGCTCAAGCAGGGTGAGTACCAATTTTGGAGATTACGAATGAGGCAATACATTTGTATGATTGATTACACCATCTGGGATGTTGTTGAAAAGGGTGATACTCTTCCTAAGAAGGGTGATGATGGTAAAGAGATAGCCATTGTTAGTGAGGTTGACAAGGCTAGAAGGAAGCTGGAGATCAAAGCTCATAGTATTCTCTCCATGGGAATACCTAATGAGTATGCTTTGGACTTTGAACATTATGATTCTGCTAAAGAGTTAATGGATGCTATTGAAACAAGGTTTGCTGGTATTGAAGCTACCAAGAAATCAAGGAAGAATATGTTCAAGCATCAGGTTGAAAACTTCACTGCTCTTAGTGGAGAAAAACTTGATGGCACTTATAAGAGACTTCAAAAACTTATTAGCCAACTGAAGTTAGTGGACTACAAAGTTGCTCAAGAAGATATAAATTTGAAGTTCATCAGAAGTTTATCACCTGACTGGGCTGTGCACACAGTTGTGTGGAGAAATAAAGATGACTTTGAAAAGATGACTCTGGACAATCTCTACAACAACTTGAAGGTTTATGAGTCTGAAAAGAACATAGCTGGATCATCTTCATCACCACAAAACATTGCTTTTGTGTCTATAGGCATAGGAATTCTCAAGATATTTCCACTGCTGCTTATGAAGTAACCACGGCTATTGCTAACAATACCACTATTGGTGATAATATCAGTGATGGTGCAATTTGTGCTTTTCTGGCTGATTTAACTACCAGTGTTACTGTTTTGAATCAAGATTTAGATCAAATTGATCTTGATGATCTTGAAGAGATAAATCTTCAATGGCAGATGGCAATGTTGACTCTCCAAGCTAGGAAGTTTTTGAGAAGAACTAGAAGGCAAGTTAAGTATGATGGTCAAAGGAGAGCTGGATTTGACAAAAGCAAGATGGAGTGCTTTAACTGCAAGAAGAAGGGTCACTTTGTTAGGGAATGTCGAGCTCCCAAGAGGATTGAAGGAATCAAGAAGACCACGGAAGAGCCTGCTTCTTCAAAGATTGGTTGCTCAAGATGGTATTGGTGATTATGACTGGAGTGATCAGATTGAAAAAGGCCCCAATGCAGCTTTTCTGGCTAGTGAAGCTTCTAAAGAGCATAACTTTGCTCTTATGGCCTATGCTTCATCTTCTGATTCAGATTCTGAGATATCTAATGATTCTAAAAATTATACTTGTTCTTTTAAATCATGTCAAGATAACTTAGAATCACAAAAGGCTATTATTGCAAGTTTGAGAAAAGAAGTAGATAGACTTTCACTTGATAACTTAGGTTATAGAGTTAGTCTGGAGAGTGTTGAAGAAAAGCTTAATTTCTATATTAAATGTGCGTTTGAGTATGTAGATAAGATTAATATACTAGGTGGTGAAATTGATCTTAAGGACAGAGAAATTAAGATGCTTAAAGAGAAACTAGAAGAGGCAGAGAGTGTAAAACAAGAAGCCCTAGTAGAAAAAGAAAAACATGTTGTTAGGGTTGCTAAAACACAATTTGCTTCTGATTTGGTTCATAAATCAATAGATTGTCAATTAATGAAAAAGGGTTCTGGGATAGGTTACAACAATATGCCACCACCCTCTTTAATGAAACATGCACCACCTACAAAAGAACTGTCATTTAGTAGTGAATTCAGTTTTAACAAACCTGTAGAAGAGATTAGTAAGACTGAAACAACTAAGACAGGTTCTGTTAAGACAACTGATGCTCCCACTATTGAAGACTGGGAATCAGACTCTGAGGAAGATAGATCTTAATCAACTCAGCTTGAAAAGATAGAAAATGTAAAGAAAGTTGATTCTGAACAAGCCAATCTTGTGCCTAGATTTGGAGCTCAAATTGCTAAGAAAGTTGTAAAGTACAAGAAGATACCTAGGGAACAGATGAAAAGATATGTACCTAGGGGAAATCAAAGAAACTTCAATGGACTAATTTCAAACAGATTAGGAGATGAGTTTCAATGTGTTAAGAAGGCTTGTTTTGCATGTGGTAGTTTTGAGCACTTACAAAGAAACTGTTATAAAAATCAACCACAAGTTTGGAATCATTAGAGGAGGGTAAATCATCAAAACTTTTCAAAGAAAACAATCCCTCATCCTAACAAAAATATGATTCCTAGAGCAGTGTTAATGAGGAATGGTAATACAAAGTCAATAGTCACTGCTGCACCAAAATGGGTTCCAACCACTGCTAAGCAAAATGTAAACACGGCTAAGCAAAATCAATCCACTGCTAAGCAAAACAATCACCTCTGAAACAAAAGAAGTTTTAAAAATTCCAAAGGTGATAACTGACACAGTGGTTGGAAACCATTTTTATGCTGTTATGGCCTCAGCTAGCTGGCAATGGAAGCCTAAGATCAAGGTTTTACATCTTGTCAGCTGTGCATCAATGGACCTAAAGAAATTTGATTATGTTGATGCACAGGGCAGACCCAAGTCAGTATTGGCTTGGGTCCACAAAAGGAACTAATTTGTTTAAATTCATGTGCAGGGTAATCTACAAGATGAGCTAAAAGACAAAGGAATTTTTGATAGTGGTTGCTCTGGGCACATGACTTGGGATGGGAGCAACCTGGAGGATTTTGAAGCTTTTGAGGGAGGATATGTGGCATTTGGCAATGATCCAAAGGGAGGAAAGATACTTCGCAGAGGCACAATCAGAACAGCAAAATTATACTTTGAAAAGGTCTATCTGGATAGGGATGATTTGATGAATCTTTGGAAGCTTTATAAGAATAAGTTTGGTAATGTACATCCAGATGATTATCATGAGAGAATGGTTTATGATAACTTGAAGATTTTGTTTGAGCCTACTCATGATGAACCTAAATGGAAAGGACTCTACAATGGTCAAGTTAAAAAATGGTTTTTATATCAAACTTGTGGAGTTCATGTGCTAACTGTGTCTGGAGAAGTTATTCATATGCTTGTAGAAGGTGATTATCCTAAATTGAATAGTTAACCAGAAGTTATTACTAAGATGGTGAAGCCTGGTGGTTTAAAGATGTTGATGCCCTATGATGATCAAGCTTACAGTTTATTGCTGAAGTATGAGACATTTCTTAAAACTAGTAAGTGTTTGGATACATCCTCCAATTCAGGTTTTTTGAGCTTAAATGAAACTTGAGAATTCTATTCGAATGTATCAAGTTTAGGGGAGGATTGTTGGGTTTTATGTTTCTTGGATCATGAATTATTCTAAGTGTGGGAACCACGGACAGAGTTAATGAAACCACGGACAGAAGAATGAATCCACTGCTGAAGATAAACCGCGGCCAGTAGTAATGTGAAACCACTGATATTGTATTGTAACCACTGCTAGTCTTGTATAGTCGGTTTAATATTTTGTATTAGATAAATATGGAAAAGATATTTATCTTGTAGGTTAGGTATTGTATTATGTAAAGGACTCCTTAGCCTATAAAAGGAGGTCCTAGGTTAGATTAGATATACGTATGTTTTATATCTAAGGTCGATACACTTCAAGGTTGTAAAACCCTAATACTGGTTAGAGTATTCGTATTAATAATAATATTGAGGTGTTGAATGTTTATTGTTCTTCTTCTTAAGATTAAGTATTAAATTCCGCGTGATACTTAATAAGTCTTTGTTAAGTCAGTTTCTATAAAGGATCGTTTGCTCAACTGGGATCAACAGGCTGCCACATGGCCGACAACTTATGACAGAAGTACGTGTTTTGAAAGTATATGTCATGTATTGTTTTTTGGGCAACTTATATAGTTTTTTGGGCATCTTTATATTGTTTGGCAACTTGTATTTATACACGATGATACTTTGGTCATTTTACATTTTAAATTAAAAAAAAAATCAAACGCCCACACAAAACACAGACTCACACACCTCTTGTCTTCCACATAAACCATCACAACTAACACCACCACAACCACCCAACAACCCGACGCCACCACCATCCGGCGGCACCACCACACACGCCACCACCATCCGGCGGTACCACCACACAATTGAACCTTCTTGTGCAGTGGCCTGTTCTTGTTACAGGTAATTCAAATCACCTGAAGAAATCTTTTGTTATTATCTACTTTAGTGTCAAAAAATGAATCCTCTCAAAATTGCTCGTATCCAAACACAATCTTTTATTATTATCTACTTAATGTGTTTTATCTTCGATTTAATCTGTAATTTTAGTTAAATTTGCATTTGTGGTTGTTCCCTTGACGAAAGTCAAAATTAGGGTTATCACCCCTAAACGTAAATTCAGGTTTTGTAAATTTCTTAACTTGATGCAGTTATCTTCTGCTAAAAAACATCTGAATTAGGCTCGGTATTGATTATTGTATCTAAATTATTATATCTTGTTTTATACTCTAGATATATTTAGGAGGAATGGTGTTCTGAATGTGAGACATTGATTTGCAAATGGAGCAACTATAGCTTGTTAGGACTTCTTTTCTATGATATTTTAAGGTATTGTTTGAATTGATTTTCTCTAGCATACAAGTACTTCTAACCTTTAAGCTTTTATATCTTATCTTAAACTTTTCAAGTAGTTGTTGAAGTTTATATCTACTATTTTCAGTCTAAAAGGGGCGTTTGGAGGTACTTTTTATATGTCCGCAGCACTTGGATGTATGGGTTGATTTGATGTGGCTGTTTAGACCAACCGATGCAGATTGGGCTTTGGCAGGGTGTAATTTCTGCACTCAAATCCTAGATGGCAAAATGCGTACCACTTATTCAGATGGCACAACATACCCTATGGCTTGTCGAGATGTTGAAATGGTCAGTTTGGCAGACTCTTACCGTACAGCACTACAGTTATAAAAAACTTATAATATTCTGCATTTGTTTTATATGTCAGGTGTAGTTTCCCGTGATTGAAACTGGAAATCACTGGGTACTCGCTGTGCTCCATATCCGCACTCGCGTTGTTTACCTTTATGACTCTCTGTCACCCGGAAGAGGTGCACGGTGGTGGCGAGGTTTGAAGAGAAAGTTACAAACACAGCTTAAATTATACCTAACAAAGGCCGGGTACCATGGTAAGGGCATATCACCGGGGATTATATAATCACATACCAGTGTCCAAAAGTCCCACAACAATCAGACTTATATGGCGATTTTGGAGTATGGGTGTGCAGTATTTTGTACAGATTGCTCCGTAACCAGCTAGAAAAATGAAATTATGACTTGGAAAAATCTAAAATAACTAAAGAGAATTTTCAAAACTATTTTTATATTTTTCTAATTAATTTTGTATTTTCTATGAATTAAAAACTATTTAAAACTACTTAATTTGCTTAAAAATACAAATTTAACTAAGAAAAATCTGGAAAAATATTCTTTTGACTTTTTATATTTATCTTAACCTAGGAAAAATGAAAAATTATTTTTTTGAAACTTTTCTGAATTAATTGAATTAAAAGCTAATTAAAATGGCCTAAAAACTGTTTTTAATTAAGAAAAATAGCAAACTGACTTGGAAAAATCTGAAAAATTCAAGATAAGTTTAAAATAATATTTAGAATCTAGGAAAAATATAAAAACATGGGGTTGTGTGTGGGATTATGCAACTGCAATGCAAAGTGCTTATGGATAAGCACTTTGAAATAAGCAAATGAAAACCACAAGCTACCAAACTGAGACAGAAACTGTAATAAGCTACAAGTACTCAAATGAAACAAGTCTCAACTACTCTTAACCTCTATTTTGCTGATTGTACAGATTTGATGTTTTGAGATTAAGTGCTTAAAACAGTTTTGAGGTACTAAGTTAGAGCTTAAGCACAAGCTACTCAACTAGCTGAAAATGAAAAACAGAAGTTGGAACTTGAAATAGACCTGGCCAAGAACTAGTAAACCAAAAATGAGACCTAGACAAGCTCTATTGAGCTTTGTGCAAGACTGCAAGACCTCTCGTGTGCACTGTGAATATGAGTCAGTGCACAGGGCACTTTAAGCCCTTTTGACAAGCCATTTTCAAGCTTGTAGAAAATTCACAAAAATTTACAAAAATTAGATTAAGAAAATAGACCAGTAGAAGTTATTAAAACCAAAATCCGTTGACGGCTTGCAATTTGCCCAAAATTGTATGGTGTTCAGCTCACCATATCCTTAAAAGTGAAGAGTTGGCTAGCCCGCAAGTTTATGGCTTGTGGTAAAGGCAGTGGAAAAACCATAATTGGTAATCGACTCACCAAAGATAATACTGATAATTTTATCTAAGAGTTGGCTAGTCCAGAAGCAAACGGCTTCTGGTAAAGACAAATCAAACCGTTGAAAGCTGGTGATTTGCTCAAAATCATTTGGTTATCAGTGTACCAAGGTTCTTACTTGAATCAAAACATTTGGCTACTCGAAGTAATGGCTTTGGTAAAGATATGAAATCCATTAAATTTTTCTCAAAACATTGCTAGGGACTAGCAATATCTTAGTGTGGGGGATTGATGAGTGTCTAAATACTCATCATTTTTGTACCATTTAAACTGCAAAAACATCTGAAAACACTCAGAAATGCATCAAAATGATAAAAATATCACAAATAAGTGTTTTATGTGTTTTAAATGCAAAAATATCAAAATCTAGTGAAAAACGTATCAAGTTTGCATAATTGGCAGTTTTAGTCCCCCAAGTTTCAAAAGTTGTCAAAAACAGTCCCTGGTAAATCAAAATAAAGAAAAATATCATTTTAAGTCCTTAGGGATTCATGAGTTGTCAAAATTAGTCCTTGAGATTTAAAAATTGCAAATTTACAACTTTAGTCCCTCAAGTTTTGAAATTGTCAAAAATAGTCCTTGGAAATTTGAAAATTTCAAAACTGGTCCTTGTACTATTGGAACTTGTCAGTTTTGGTCCTTGTGACAACTTTGGAGAAATTACAGGTTTGGTCCCTCTAGTTTGGCAGAATTACAAGAAAGGTCCTTATCATTAATAAACCAAGCCTTGTCAAAATAGAATTGGACCCCTGCCATTATACACATTTTGACCCCCACATTACTGCTTTTGGACCCCCGTCAAATCCACCAAACAAACACCTTCCCTCCACCTTATCTCCTTCCCCACCACTTGCCTGCAATACCTTCTCCCAACACCTCTCCCATCACCTCACCTTATCCCTTATCCCCTCACCTCCATCATCATCACACCTATCCCCCCCCTAGTTGCAGTTTCAGAGCCCCACAGGTCAAATTAGTCTTTCCCGCCAAAAAAAACGTGGACGGCCTAGATTACTCAAAACTCATCCATTGGCCAAGATTATTAGTAGGATTTGCTCAGAAGGACACGTGGAAGCTTTTTGGTGCATAAAAGAGGAAGAGAGACAAGAGAAGAAGGTAGTAGTTAGTTTTTAATTCTCATTGTATGTCGTTTTTTCCTTAAACTGTTTTAATTAGCTTTTAAAATGTAATCTTAAGCTTTTATGTATTAAACATAAGCTACTTAATCATTGCAACTCATTTCAAGTATCAAGTTAAAGTTCAACTCAGTTTCATATATTTTTGGTTTTACTGTTGAAGAAGTCAGTTCCATGCTCTTAAATTAAGGCTTATAGTAGTTTGTCTTTAATCTCAAATAAGCTTAGTTAAGCTAATTATAGCTTTTGTTAAGCTAACAAATCAGTTTTAAGCAATATTGATGTATGGTCAACAAAAGTCAACTGTGAAGGAATTTTGGTTCAAACAAGCATAGAAATGGTGACAGATTGATGCAGTGCTGTTTTGGGGTTGGAAATGGATTAGAATAGGAGTTATGGTTCTGGTTTGAATGGTTAATAAGCTAGAATGCATGTGAGTATTTCACTTGTTTCATTAATAGTGTAATTCTTGCATAATCTGTATCTGGGGTTTAGATTAGTTTTTACCTATTGATTAAGTTATATTTAGATTAACCAAACTCAGTTTGATCAATATTACATGCTAGTTCAGAGTTTAGCTCAATTTTAATTGCAAATCTGTTTCTAAAGTGGTGTTTGGATTAGTAGCTCAACTGAGCTTGAGCCCTTGTTTGTACTTGATACCTGTCTACTTAGTCTCAACAAGAACTACTTGAATCACTCTAGTCCTTATTTTGGGTCTGTACACTTTAAAAGTCAAAATCACAATGATTCAGTCCTCATTTCATATCTGTCAAAATTTTGATAAAGCAAAAGCTTAATCTGTGTTAGGATATCATTAAGATAGTTTGCATTAGTTTCATTTCACCATATATCATCAACATCTGTCCTTAAATTAGTTGCAAAGCTCATGAAAGTCAAAGTTTCAAACCTCACAAAGTCAAAACAAGTGAAAACTCGCTTCACATGCTTCCCGCCACTTGTGAATGGCCAACGTGAAGAAACTTCTTCAAACAGCTCGCACACAGAATGCAATGAAGATCAGGAGAGTATAGTGTTTCCCCAGGTCGTTATGTCCCAAAGAGCCGTATGCAGAATAGTCAAACGTGTAAGTGATCGGAGGATTTGAATGGAAAAGAGATATGATTTGATTATACTAAAAGAAAAAGTTTATAAATTACAGGGGCTTAAATGCAAATTAGAGAAAATTAAAAAGATAAACTATATTAAATAAACGCTATCACTATATGCAAAATGATGTTTTTGATTTTTCTTTTTATAAAACTTAAATTAAAAAACTACGCGACGCATAAAAAGAAAATGTGAAACTAAAGCAATATAAATCCTAAAAATATGAAAATGACATTTTTAAAATCCTAATGATAAAAGAAAATTTTTAGAAAAATAAAATTATTTTTAAAACTATTTATCTAATTATTATTAATTAAAATCTATTTTTAACTATTTAATTATACCTTAAAATACAAGAAAATATGAAATAAAGCTAAAAAAATGAAATTATGACTTGGAATAATCTAAAATAACTAAAGAGAATTTTCAAAACTATTTTTATATTTTTCTGATTATTTTTGTATTTTCTATGAATTAAAAACTATTTAAAACTACTTAATTTGATTAAAAATACAAATTTAACTAAGAAAAATCTGGAAAAATATTTTTTTGACTTTTTATATTTATCTTAACCTAGGAAAAATGAAAACTTATTTTTTTGAAACTTTTCTGAATTAATTGTATTAAAAGCTAATTAAAATGGCCTAAAAACTGTTTTTAATTAAGAAAAATAGCAAACTGACTTGGAAAAATCTAAAAAATTCAAGATAAGTTTAAAATAATATTTAGAATCTAGGAAAAATATAAAAACAGGTGGTTGTGTGTGGGATTATGCAACTGCAATGCAAAGTGCTTATGGATATGCCTTTTGAAATAAGCAAATGAAAACCACAAGCTACCAACCGAGACAGTAAACTGTAATAAGCTACAAGTACTCAAATGAAACAAGTCTCAACTACTCTTAACCTCTATTTTGCTGATTGTACAGATTTGATGTTTTGAGATTAAGTGCTTAAAACAGTTTTGAGGTACTAAGTTAGAGCTTAACAAAGCTACTAACAACTGAATAAAATGAAAAAATGGTTGGAACTTGAAATAGACCTGCCAAGAACCAAGAACCAAAAATGAGACCTAGACAAGCTCTATTGAGCTTTGTGCAAGACTCAGAAGATTCCTGCACTCAAGAATAATGAGTCAAGCAAAATGTGGCACTTAAGCCCTTTGACAAAGCCATTTTCGCTTGTAGAAATTCACAAAAATTTACAAAAATTAGATTAAGAAAATAGACCAAGAGAAGTTATTAAAACCAAAGTTTCACTTGAA
>OU343220.1:320730812-320741471 GCA_910596185.1 Chrysanthemum makinoi | reverse complement strand
GATCTTATGGTAAAAGCTTTTGTAGGTTATGTTACACATATGTATTAATGTTTGTTATGTGCCACCTATATGATTATATACATGTGTATCAAAAATCTATCCATTTTTTTCATGCATGGTCCCGTTGTTGATCATACTATACCGGTTATGGCTTTGCAGGTCATGTTGCAATTATTTACTCCACGTAAAACAACTTTAATGTTTGTTATACGTGATAAAACGGATGTAAGTTTTGTATCTTATAAGTATCAAGCATGATATGTGAAATTGGTTCAAGTATCTTTTTACTATACTCCTATACTCCTTACAGACTCCTCTTGAAAAACTAGAAAGTCTCTTGAGGGAAGACACCCAAAAGGTACCTATATATTTTATGTCCGTTTCTCATATATAATTTTTAATATTCTCAGACAGTTACACAATCGCACTAGCTAGTTCTGATATCATGTTAATATATAAATGTAGATATGGGATGCTATTCCTAAGCCAGAAGCTCACAAACAAACCCCACTGAGTGATTTTTTTAATGTGAGAGTCAACATATATTTAATCATGTATATAGTGGGAGGTCCAAAAATTATTACTGATAGTTTATCATTTATCGAGTGATTAATAGATTCAAGTGGAAGCACTGTCTCATTATAAGTACCAGAAGGAAGAATTTGAAAAGGAGGTACTCTAGCGATTCATTGTACGTGATAGACTTATCAATTCTATCATAACACTTGCTGTTTTGTGTGTGTGTCGGAAGGTGGCTATTTTCGGAAGAAGTTTTCAAATCTATTGAAGCTGGTGGTCTAGCGGGTGATAGGCGAGGAGCTGTTCCTGCTTCAGCTTTTTCCGTCAGTGTACAAAAGATGTGGAAAGTTATCAAGGAGAATAAAGACCTTGATCTACCAGCTCACAAGGTATTTGTTGTAGACAACTCAGATAGAAACTATGATGACGGTATGTATATATAGATGTTGAAGGTTTTGGTTAAAATTTACAGGTTTTGGTGGCGAATATACGATGTGAAGAAATCGCTAATGAGAAATATTCCATTTTTGTTGCAAACGAGGTTCATAACTTAGTAATTGCAGTAATTAATTATCACAATACTCTTTTAATTTTTAGTTGAAACTTTAAGTTTTTACTATATGCAGGAATGGCTGGAACTAAAAGAGCTTGTAGAATCTAAAGCTGTCCCAGGCTTTGGAAAGAAACTTAGCTCACTGCTTGCCATGTCTTTATCCAGGTATTAAAATATTTGTTTGCTTGATATGTCCCCACATCATTATATAATCCAACTTTTGTGTTTCATGTTATATTGCTTTTAGTTACGATAAAGAGGCGACTTACTTTGATGAAAGTGGTAAAAACGCAAAGAGAAAGCAACTGCAAGATAGATTGATCCAAGTAATTCTCTTGTTAGTTGGGGATAGCTTGCTAAGTGTGATCAGTGTTCCTTCATTTGTTGTCTGGGGCTAGCTTGTACTCATTAGTTGTATATCTTTTATTATCTTCAGCTTGCTCAACCGACTATCAAACTGATGTTGGAACACATAACATCTGGGACGTTGAAGAACTTCAAAAAAGAACTAAATGATGCTTTGATTAAAGGGCAAGGGATTTCAATGGCAGCTCGATACTGCACTCAAAAGTTCATGACCCTATTTGATGAACAGTGTCAAGGTATTGTGCTATTTAGTATCACTGTTCGGTAACCAACTTGGCTAGCTCAGTTGGCCACCAAGATTTCCTTAAGGTGCCTTGGGGAGGGGATGTTCGGCTAGGGGAGGTCTCAAGTTCGAGTCCCACCCGGGACTTTTTATCCCTTCAGGCAATAAAGGAGGTGTAGGCGGGTCTCAAGGTCAGCATACTGCCCAATTGGATGTCGTTGCTGGACCTGAACCACTAACAACTAAAAAGCCATTCAAAAAGAAAAGTGTCAGTGTCAGTTCTTAAAAATACTAATTGTCTAGCTGCATGCTTAAATGTTGAATTTATAGATGCTTCAAGCATTACATCGATTTTCTTAAGCATCCATCTCACTTCTATTTGTGCTCCTGATTGATACACTGAATCTGCAGATATTGTCATCGAGCAAGAGAAATGGGACTTCGCTAAAGTAAGGGATACATTTTCAGCCAAATTAGCTTCACATATCATTGAAGTTCGAACTGCCAATATCTCTAAACTTAATGCACTATACGAGGTAATATTAATGAGTATTTATAAGCTTATAATAGCTATTATTGTTAGCTTTATGCAAAAAGAAAAATAAATACAAATGAAACATGATTTCCCATTCCAAAAAGGTATTAAGTACAATTACCAAAATGCACCAGCAAGCTAAGGACATTTCTATCATGTGAAAGTACGTACGAAAATAGTAAAAAAACAAAATTACATAATTTTCATGTACATCAACATTTTTACTGGGAAAACACATATCAGAGTAAATTAGTGTTCCACGGTTTAACTCAGTGATGGCCTTCGATAGGTAATGAGTGATTACAGATGATACAACTCTTAGTTTCGATTTCGCGCTGGATGAAACGGATTGTTTTGGACAGAAGTGTGGAGTGCGACACTCGTTGAGCTAAATGTTTTGACCAAAAGGGAAAATGCAGAGATGTCAAGGGGCAACAGCCCTTTGAAATCGATTATAGAATATGTTACAACTATAAGATTCATAGTCTCATTCTAACATCAAAACAGATACAATTCCTCTCTTGTTCCTGCTTTGTGATCTTGTGCCTAGACACAAAGTGTTTCTCTTCTAGAATTATACCGATAAAGATTTCGTGCAACCCAGGCATAAATAGGGTCGAAATACTTTATACGGAAAGTGAACTTGACATGATTCTAGTAAGATATCCAGGATCATCACACACCCTACACGAATTTCTAACAAAAAGTAAACAAAATTACATAATTTTCATGTACATCAACATTTTTACAAGGCAAACACATATCGACTAAATTACCAAGAGTGCCCATGGAAAATAGTATAATAATCTAAACCGACAAGAAATCATAATTACCAAATTGCACCAGCAAGCTAAGTCGTTATATATGGGATATTCGCCCTTAATTAATCAATTAACTTATATGCATTGTCTGCAGACAAAATTAGAAGAGGCACTAAATAGTCCAGTGGAAGTTCTTCTTAAAGGAGGCAGTGACGATACATGGCAAGAAATTAGGATTCTTCTTCATCGTGAAACTGAAAGAGCTGTCTCCGAGTTCTCTTCAGCAATTTCGAGTTTTGAATTTAATGAGGAAGCCACAAAAGGTATGATTTCAGATTTGAAGAATTATGCAAGTGGGCTAGTTGAAGGGAAGGCAAGAGAAGAAACCGCCAAAGTTCTGTACCACGTCAAGGAAAGGTACAGTATGCTTTCGTGCATATTAGGAAGTTCTTATTTAAATTTAACTATCATTTTACTATATTGTAAATCTGTTAAATCACACAGATTCATATTCATATTCAACCATGAAAATGATTCAAAGACACGGGTCTGGACTGACAAGGAAGATATTAAAGAAATAACTAAAACTGCCCATTCTGCTGTAAGAATCACTTTTTAATTAGGAGATGATGATGATGCTTAATATTGGATCTGTTTTAGTCTTTAACATGTGGCTCGTATATTATGTTAGTGTTTAACGTTGCTCTCTGCGCTGGCTGCAATACGTTTGGATAACGGCACTGATACAATCCGGGAAAAGCTATTTCTCGCATGGGATCAAGAGACAAGTCAGATTGCACAACATACATTGGCATCAAGCACATGGGAAAAGGTATTATTGGTGCTTTTGGCATTCGTTTTTTTTTTATGCATAAGAACATGAATAAAGTATTTAATCTAAATACATGACAATATTCCTTGTGCGCACAATTTTATTTGATAACATGTAGATTCCAGCGACAATGACACTCATAACACCTGTTGAGTGCATATCAGTGTGGAACCAATTTCGAAGGGATACCGAATATTGCATCATCCAGGCTACTGCTTCGCAGGTATATATCTATGGATTTTTGTTCATTTTGTTGACCACAAATGTTGGATTTTTTTCTTTGCTATTTTGACTTTTGTTGACTACTTTTAATATGGATGCATGCTTATGATATTCAGGACACATATAAGAAGGCCGAGCTGGAGCGTAGCGGCAGGCTGATGAAGGAATGCCCTGGTGCGGGTGAGGTTGCCTTAAATATACTAGAAAGAGTGTTTCTTCCATATAGTATATATCGTGCGTTCACGACAAGGCGTCAAGATGATTAATAAACATGATCGACAAACTACCGCCAGAAAAAGTCTTCATCGTAGCATCTCAAAATTTGAATTTCGTTTACGTACGTTATGCTTTTGATTATCTTCATTTGAATAAAATTTGATTGCCTTTAAAAAAACATTGAATTTAAGTTGTAACTAGTAAAATATGTTGAAATTGTTTCAAGAAGCGGTGGACTTGTATGAACTTGTGAAGTATTTTAAGACTAATAAATATGATGTTTGTGAATGTAATTTGAATTATATCAATGTGCCTTGTTAATTATAACATTTTGAGTTTATTGCAATAAAACCACTACTGATCATGTACATTTGCATAAAGAGATTTTTTTTGTCAATGTTATGGCGAATTTCAGTTTCACATCATATAACTCAGAGTTCTAACCAAACAAAAATACAAAATAATTTTTTCTTAATATTTGTTCGATGGGAGATGATTTATAACATCCAAACATACAAAGTATATAGAAATAAGATCTCTGGGGAGGCTCTTAATTAGTCAAGTTTACAAGTATTATTCATGCTTTTTTCAAAATGGGAACCTTGCGACTTGTGAGCTATTATAGTCGAGTATTGGTTGCAAAACTAGTCGCGTTTACAAGTATTATTCATGCTTTCTCTACTGCACGATATGTCGCGGCCTTTTAGAGAAGCTAAAAAGGAATTACTTCCACTACATGTTCATTGGTTATTATAGTCGAGTATTGGTTGCAACATGGATAGATCACAATTAGATGCAGTAGCTTCACCTTTGCTTTCCTTCTGTTTTGAAAGTGCCCATTCAGATTCTTTGGGGCTTCTAACCACACCCCAGCCAACCGTTATCTGCATATAATCAAGAATCGGGCTGCAATCATCTTTTTACATATACGAGGAATTGAGCTTTAGCAACTTAAACAACTAAAAATCTTTTCTTTACGTATAGATATGCTGCATATAGGTTACAGTTGTCTCAGTTCTGGAAATTACTTCTCGTCCCACCCCAACACCTTCAACTGAGGTGGCTTCAATTCAATGTGCTTTCCGAACCTGCCAATAAACAGAAAATACGTGGTCAGTTTATCAAAAGATCTACTAGAATATAAATCCATCCTTTTTACAAAATTAGACATGATTAAGGAAGTTCACTTGGAGCACAAAAATCATACTGTAAGAACATATGGGATGTGTTCTGGTGATACAGGAACTTATGGGGAAGGAATAAAAATGTGTTAATACTTACAGAAGATCTCGTGGAAGCCTGAATGCTCCAACATGTATCCGTATCAGTGAGTAAATCTGAAATGATATGAAACAAAACAAATTCAAGTCAAATATGTATCCATTTCAGTGAGGATGATTTGTACATATATCAAGAATCAAAAGTATACCTGAAGTCCAGCACTTTTGACAACTCGCGAACTTCATGATTTCTCCCCTCATGAACCTACAGGCAATTTATTCAACAGAATTAGAATTACCCAAAATGTCCGGCTACACTTATGCACACGTCACTAGTGTATCAGATTATAACACGTGTTGGTCGAAATAGACGTTGGACTTACCATGATGGGAAGGCGATGTCTTGATTTATCAGGCTGTTGTGGTAATAGTTCCACATCATCTGGAATACAACGAACGCCATCAACAACTGTCTCCTCACTAATGGCTATCAAGTGTTGTTTATTCACTGGTCCATCTATTGTTGCAATGCACCTCGAGCCACAAAAAGAATTGTGCGTCATTCAGGCCTTATAATTAAATGATAAAGATTAAATAGAAAACATAGCCTCTAACAATTCCTGGAATTGCAATATCATCTAGCATTTAACAAAAGCTCATATCAAAAGCACATCAGAACAATGTTAGTGACTAAAATCATAAGTCACGAGTAACGTCACATATCTCAATTTTCCTAAAGAACATAAATCCTCATCTAGTCATCTCTCCTGTATATAAAACATTGGCTACTACTTAGTAACCATGTTAGCAATATAAAAAAAAGTAACGCCCAATGCCGTCTTCCACGGGTTATGGGTACCCAATACCGTTTCCGGTGTATGGGGGAGGTTAAGATGTAGCCTTACCTAAAGTAGAGAGGCTGCTTCGGTTCTAAAGGTAGAAAGGCCTCCATTTTTGTAGGGAGTGAGGATCGAACCCCTGACCTCTCGGTGCTTCATTTATATGTTAGCAACATAAATATATACATTAAATATTACTCCGTGCTTCCTTTATCGTAACACTATTGTCCACTTTTTCTGTCCAGCGTATCTAAAATAATTGTCCGCTTTCGATTCCAACTGATCTAAAGACTTTAGAAAGACAAAGATAAAATGATGTAATAATGAATTGTTTCACTGGTTGTGTTGGAATAGATATCATTTTCAATTCAGATTATTATGGAGTATAAGTGAAAGAGGCAATAAAAAAAGACAAGTGATTAGAAGATAGAAAGCCAGAAATATGCTAAAGGCCGTTCTAGCTCAGTTGGTAGAGCGCGTGGCTTTTAACCACGTGGTCGTGGGTTCGAGTCCCACGGATGGCGTTGAATCTTGAAGTGTCTCTCGTTCTAATATACGAGCGACAGTTTTGTTATACTTTTCATATCGTAATGTCACAAACCCAACGTGGTCTCAACAGACTCGATACGTTATAGAAGTTCCAAAACAGTCCCAGATTTTTTTTTCGGTCTATGAGTTTCATTCTTGAAAATATTTAGAAATCGGTCTGATTATTATTAGATTTGTTATTGTTTCATTACTAACTTCTAGATAACTAATAAGTGTTTTTGTTATAGTTGCAAATTATCATATTAGTAACACATTTTATTGAGCTAATGGCCCAACGCCTCAAGCTTTTGGTGAAAATGGTCACAGTAAAAAAGTTAGCAGAAAATAAAAGAGGGAAAGAACCAAAAAGAAAAAAATTGTCACTGCAAGACCTATTTTATCTGGAACATTTTTCCAACAAATCACTTATTGACAAAATATTTCATTTCAAATTAGGCATCTATAGTCGAAAAAGTGATAACAAAATTTGGTATACCTTAATGATCTTGCGTGTTAACCCTTGTTACTAATTGTGTGTTTACCTTCATTTAACCATAAAAAAAATTTGGTAAATCTTTCCCAAATGACACCGTTCACTTCCAGAAATGTGTATATAGATTATAATATGTTTTTGGAATACTAACTGTTAAGAGTAATAAAAATGTTGTAAAAGAGTAAAAATGATAGAGTTTGATAGGTTTATAAGCTAGTTTGTATACTACTAAAAGTTAAGGAGATGTCAAAGTATAAAGCTTAATGGTTAAAAGATGGAAAAGATAGAACTTAGTTTCACTTCTTAGTACATACTCAAATTTAGTATCTTTATAAGAACACAAATAGATATTGTCTAAAGTGAACATTAAACTGAGAGAACCTACGCGACATCGGACAAGGATGACTCGAGTTACTGGTTGGTGGAAGGTCCAGCACGATTATCAGGAGCCTCAGGAGGCATCTGGAGATGGTTGAACACGCGAATCATGGAGTGTTGCAACCAATTGATAGTGCCTTTCATGTTGGCTATGTCTTTCTCCAAATTCGTGACATGAACCGATATTTCAGCCATGGCGGGGTCCCTCTCCTGAGTGGTGGAAGGTCCAGCTTGATCATCAGGAGCCTCGGGAGCGATGGTGGGGTCCCTCTCCGGAGTGGTGAGAGGTCCAGCCTGATCAGGAGCCTCGAGAGCCATGGCGGAGCCCCTCTCTTGAGTAGGTTGTGCCTCTTCTTCGTCCTCATTCTCGCCCACTCCCTTGTCCTCTGGATCCTTTGAATCCCATGGGTTGAACAATGCGAGTACCCTCGATCTCCCTCTGTATAAAATATTCATCCTTATTAATGTTGCCTGATCAACTAGGGTCATTTTATGCCATTTTCTCAGCTTTCGACGAAGCGCCTTTGTGAAAAACGGTAGGATTTTGCAAAGGCGGGTCACAAAATGACCGCCACATATGTTGACCGTCCTAGTTTTCCCTGCAGCATCAATGAGGTAGGATGCTAGGCAGTGTGCAACATTGCAGTGCTTGTCCTTGTTGAGGAAATTGAATAAGTACCAAAGGTCCTTTCGTGTGACGATACATGGGTCTGATCTACCTGTGAAGGAATAGGCGATCATCCTGTGAAGGATCCGGTGTATTGGACTACGGATGTGGTACTCTCTTGACTGATTTGTGACATACTTACTTTCTGCAATTGTTGACCAGAATCTCGCATAATCCCATGCTGGTGCAACTTCCCCACTCTTTAGAAAACGGAGGAAGTTGTTGTTGTCGGCTAGTGCTTGAGGATAAAGTCCATATACGTAACCCAAATTCTTTCACTGAACAACGGTACTTTGATCCTCCCAGTCTAAAAGTCAAAGCCTTATCATCAGTGTAATCACGGATCTTCTCATTGAATCGGTATGTGGCATGAAATTCCCGACAAAGCTCGGATAGATCGTCCGTCGAAAAAAGGTTAACCCACTCAGGTGATTTAATATTTACTTCCCCCTTGGTGTACTCAATCCCTAAGAGACCCCGGATCTCATCTCCTAGCTTGAACTGTTCAAGAGCTCCCAATCCACGATGCTCTCCTCCGACCCTTTTGAACTGTTTATTAGCGGGAGCCTCTGGTGCTTCAATATTGGCATCCATAATTGCGCATGAGGACGAGGAAGTATTAGCTCCAGCCTGTAAAATACAAATAAATGATGAGATCTTTATCTCATTTAGGGTACAAATGAGAAAACTAGAAATTTCAAACCATTTTTATCTGCAGCAAAGCGATACTATTGTAAAATGAACCCATACCTTAGTTGAGATGTGTGGAGTTGTGTAACATGATGAGATTTTACGCTTTTTAACTTCCTGAAAAACACAGCAAGAAAAACATTAACAACTAGGAACCACAACCTGCTTATAGTTTTATTTAATTATCAAAGGAAAGAAAGTGAAAAGGTTTACTCCCACATTGTGTTCTTGAGTTTTACTTAAGGAGGAAAATGAAATGGAAGTAAAGTTAGTATGATTTGTGTGATTTTGGAAGTAAAGTGTTTCCTCCTAAAAGTGGGAGGAAAATGTTTACTCCCACTTTTACTTCCCTTTCTTTAATGAAAAAACTCGAGAACACAAAGGGTCAGGCAATATCACATATGACGTCAAAATTATACCAAGTTTCTATATATAAAGATGATACCTGGGAAGCAACAGCTTGAGCGATGGTATCTTCGGTTTCTCTCCGAAATTGGTTCCACAATGATTTACACTGAACAGGAGTTATGAGTGTCTCTGTCGCTGGAACCTGAACGTAAATTAATCAAGTACAAATAAATATGTTGATATAATAAAGATACAGCATTTATGCGGATAAAGGAGCATGTATCCCATATAACACATGATACCTCTTCCCATGTTGTTGAGGCCAACGGGTCCTCTGTAGTGGTACTCTTACTGATGTCATTATACGGACTCATTAATCTGAGAACAAGTGTATCTCCAATAGTATCAGTGTCTTCATCCAAACGAATTGCAGCCAGCACAGAGAGCAACCTCAAACACTGAAAGATAAGTTATAAAATCACATAAGTCACGCATCATAAGATTAATAGAGTTTAATGAAGTGATTCTTACAGAAGCATAGGCAGTTTTAGTTATAGCTCCAATTTCTTCCTTTCCAGTCCAGACCCGTGGCATTGAATCATCGTCATAGTTAATAATGGATGTAAATCTGCGTAAAACTGCAAATTAGTTGAAGTAAGATAGAAATGGGATTGATTTTATATATACAAGTAGAGAATACCTTTCCTTCATATGATACAAAACTCTTTCAGCTTCTTCTCTTGTTTTCCCTTCAATAACTCCTCTCGCATATTTCTTCAATATTAAAATCATATCGTTGTTGGATTGTTCATCCATTTCGAAACCAGAAAGTGAGAAATAAAACGCGGTAATAGCTGTTTCGGTTTCATCATGAAGAAGTTTCCTTATTGCAACCCAGGTATCATCACGGCCTCCTTTTAGAAGAGCTTCCACAGGACCATATAACGCCTCTTTTAATGTCGCCTGCAAAGGTGCATATATTGATTAAAAGCTTTTGAAACTACAGAACGCAGTTGATTTATTGATTCAAAATTGTTGTAAAAAAGTTAATGTTACCTCATATAATGTAGTAAGTCCAGATAGTATGCTAGTTTGAACTTCAACAATATGTGATCTTAAATTGAGTTTAAAATCATCCCTTACTTTATCCGAGTCCCAATTGGAAAGGTTAATGACGGCATCTGTAGATTAAAAACTTATACATTTTCAGCATCTAGATAAGAAAATTGTTTTTAAGAAACGGCTTGTTAGACATACCTTCACATTGTC
>OU343220.1:320703396-320730712 GCA_910596185.1 Chrysanthemum makinoi | reverse complement strand
CGTCAAATAATTTCAAGAACTTTTTAGTGCAGTCACGAGCAACAACTGCAAACCCTTGCCCTCCACTTATAGCATGACTTAGTGCTTTTTTGAAGTTATCTAGTGTCCCAATTTGTATGTGTTCCAACTGTTGGGATTTTATGCTCATAACAATTATATAAAACAAATAACATCATCAAAGCATGCAGCGGAAGTAAATAGGAATAATATATGTAAGTAATTAACCGAATAAGAAAACGCGTACCTTTTAGCAATTCAAGAATCAAACATTGATTGAACAAGAACCAAAAACCCAAAACCCTAACTTTAGGATTTATACAAATCGACCCAAACAAGAAATCGACCACCAAGGATTACAAGCTCAAGTGTGCTTGTTCTTCGTTCTTGTACACACGTACTAATAGCGATTTGATGTGAAAAGCTAGTTCCTTGAATCACAAATAAAACCAAACACTTGTATCTTTGAGTTAAGCAAAATCGAAAACCCTTGGGGTTTGGGAGTTCGACCGGCCACACAAAGAGGGAGAGAGGAGGAGAGAAATTAGGTATATTGGTGATCAAAGATTAAGTTATGAATGAATACAAGGGTTTGTATTTATAGGTAACTTAACTTGGTGACCAAGTTTGAGTGGGATTGGGTTTGGAATAACCCCAACCGATCGGCCTAGTCTCCCAAAAGGATTCTAGAACCTTCCGACTTCTAATTTCATTCTTAGTCCTTCTAGTTAATATTTAACGACCGTTAACCAAACCTCGTTAATTATTTAACTATCGTTATGTTTTATTTCGTGACTAATAAATAATAATAATAACGTTTTATTTATATTAATTATTTATATCAATTCTCATACGTAATGTGTGCAATCGAAGTCTCGAGTTGAATCGGACATACATATATTAAAATATCCATAAAACCTTTCAGCTCCCACTTGGATATTACTAAATATAGTAATGACATTGGTTAGTCTAGCACCGCATGCGCCCCGAGATCAAATCGAGTATGGTCTACTGGAAAAAACCATTTAATGATTCATCATTTTTACTTATCCTTTTGTTACTAATATTACATTAACTATGAATATGGATCAAGTCATTTCATAAGTTAACATTATGTTTCTCGTTGTTTTCGATTGAACAAGATTACCAAATCATCTCGAGCGTATTCGGATAGATCTTGGGTATTGCCATACAAACATCTTGTCAACCCTACGAGGGGCCCAAATATAGTATTATGCTTTGAAACAAATTCAAAGGAACAAATTCTCTTGACTACAAACATAACTCATGAACTTTGCAACACTTCTGAAAATAGCCCTTATAACTACCGTTCACGGATAGCGTTAGACTATCTTACACAAATGCACTACATTCATATCAGTTATCGGTATCTCAAGTCGAGGATAAACACTTCAAGATATACTTAATGACAAAGATCCATAAAGTATCATCATGTAAAGTTGGGATGAGTCCTATATTCAATTCATTGAATATCATGTGAATCTGGTATGTCCCACGCATCAATATACTTTAAAAGTATATTCTACCAAAACTCATATTTGTCTTAATTCAATGACATTCCCACATCATTGATCGACAACGGACTATTTAGAATAACATAAGTTATTCACGGATTAAACATGCAAATATAGGATATAATATTAAGAAAATGAAAAATAAACATAAACAACTATTTTATTTCATTAAAGTAATATTTGTTCATAACATCCTTTATCCAAATACTAATCACAGATCTGCATGAAACTACTAGCTAAACGAAGTCCTATCCCATCAGCATGGTCAGTAAGTTTTTCCTTTGGCAAAGGCTTCGTAAAGGGATCAACTAGATTATCATCTGTATGAACTTTGAGTAGATTGATTTCACCTATGTCGACTTGTTCTCGAACATAGTGATATCGACGAGGAAAATGTCGGGCGCCCTTCATGACTCCAGGCTCATTGGCAAATGTTATTGCAGCAGAGTTGTCACAATACACATTTAAAGGTAATTCGATTGAGGGCATTACTCCGAGTCACGAAATGAATTTCCTAATCCAACGACTTCCATCGCGACTTCGAAGCGACTATGTACTCAACTTCGTAATAGACATCATAACCGTTGTTTGCTTCTTGCTCTTCCAGTCCTTTGCTCCTCCATTAATGACAAAGACATAACCGTTGCGAGACTTGTATCATCTTTATCAGTTTGGAAAGACGCATCTCAAAAACCTGTAACATCAAGTTCTGCATCTGGATTTCCTCCATACACTAGAAATATTTCTTTAGTAGCCCTTAGATACTTAAGAATGTTCTTAACAGACTTGCGGTGTTTCACACCGGGTTCGTTGATACCGACTGGTAATGTTTTGTGCAAACGCCACATCAGGCCTTGTACATCTTACAGCATACATGATAGATCCTACAGCCGAAGCATAAGGAACTTTATTCATGTATGCCACCTCTTCAGTGTTGGCGCATAGTTTATTACTTAAACCATGTTCAACTTGCATCGGCAAAAATCCCTTCTTGGAATTTTGCATATTGAATATCTTCAATATTTTATCAATGTAAGCACTTTGGTTCAGTCCAATTAACCGCCTTGATCTATCTCGGTAGATCTTGATTCCCAGAATAAATGCTTCTTCCCCTAAGTCCTTCATAGAAAAGCACTCTCCAAGATAAGACTTTACATCTTGCATACTTGGAATGTCTTTTCCCATGATCAATATGTCATCGACATATAAGACAAGGAAAATAACATTACTCCCACTAGCTTTGTGATACACACATGGCTCATCAAGATTTTGAGTGAAACCAAATTTCTTGATTTCTTCATCAAACTTCTTGTTCCATTGCCTTGATGCTTGCTTCAACCCATAAATGGATCTTTGAAGTTTGCATACACGCTTCGGATACTTTGGATTCACAAACCCTTCAGGTTAGCCATAGATGTCCTCATCTAGGCGACCGTTTAAGAAGGCAGGTTTGACATCCATTTGCCATATCTCATAGTCATAGTACGCAGCTATGGCTATAAGAATCCTAATAGCTCTAATAGCTTTATAGGTGTGTGCATTGCCATCCATGTCAGTCTTTATCTTAAAGAGCCACTTACTTCCAACTACCTTAGCATTTGGAGGTAAGTCAACCATGATCCAGACTTCGTTATCTTTCATGGATTGCATTTCCCCATTCATTGCAACTTGCCATTTTTCCTTTTCAGGACTCATCATGGCAGATTTATAGTTAGCAGGTTCACCAAGATCCTAACATATTTTCCCTTCTCACGTTGAGACATAGGCGCTTCAGTGCAGCGTAGCCCTTGCGGATCTACGAATGGGAACCACTTCAATCTGGTGGGCAGACTTCAGGTTCTACTTGGGGTTGGCTAGTGTTTTCAGAAGGTGTTGTATCTTCTAGATCATCTTCCAGATCATAAACTCTCCAATTCAGAATGAATCCCTTCCGAGAATTCTCATACCTAACCAACAATTACTTTGTTTCCGGTGGAAAGTAAAGTAGTAACCCATAGTTTCAACCGAATATCCTACCAAGATACTTCGCAGGAATTTCGCGACTTATCGGCCAGTCACGTTAACAAAGCGCCTCCATTTGAAACCTTTAAGTAAGACAAGTTGGGGCTTTCCCATACACTTCATAAAGTCTTATCAACCTTCTTAGTTGGAACCATATTCAATATGCGAGCAGCGGTTTCCAAGCGCAATCCCAAAGGATAAAGGGAAGAGTTGTAAGATTAAACATCGATCAGCACCATGTCTAGCAATATCACGATTCCTTCTCTCGAGATACACCATTTTGTTGTGGGTATATGGAGATGTGAGTTCTTTGGGCGATACCACACTCAGTTAGATAATCTTTAAACTCTTGGCTTAAATATTCACCACCTCTATCGGATCGAAGAGCTTTAATCTTCTTTCCTAGTTCCAGTTCTACTTCACTCTTAAAAACCTTAAATGTTTCAAAGACTTCATGTTTATGTTTAAGTAAATAAACATAACCATAACGGCGAAATCATCGATAAAAGGTTAAGAAGTAGCTAGCACCCTTTCTTGACACATGTCTTAGTGGTCCACATGCGTCAGTATGTATCACACCAAGAAGATCAGAAGCCCTTTCTAAACTATTTGTAAAAGGTTTCTTGGTCATCTTCGGATATGCAAGATGCATTTATCAAATGATTCATCATTGATGTCTTGCAACTTGACCCATCGTGTTGCAGCGGTTTGTGCATCGTTTGGCCTATATGAGCAAGTCTACAATGCCAAAATGAAGAATCCAAATCACCTTTGATTCTTTTTATTATTGATGCTAAAATAAAATTTATTTTATCAATCACATTATCATGCAAATCAATTTCAAACACAAATTTCTTTGGAATAACATTAAAGTAAAAACACCATTTAAAAGAGCGAATTCTATAATCGGTAAATGTATGATGAAACCAATATCTTTTAACAAGGAAAACGAAGCGACACCGCAACAATGGAAGGTCGCGTAATGACAATCGTTAATAGCGATACTAAACCCGAAGGTAAAAACTAAATCAAGCGTGCCTAGCTGTGTTGCATGTGCTCCGGCCTGCGTCGCGGTATTGCTGTCCATAAACAAGCTTCCTTGCTCCTCTAAGTCCCTGCCGTGTATTACATATGTGAATACCACATCGATTATCATATACCCGGGGAATTTATGAGGAAAAGCAAATAATTCTATCATCAAAATTTTACAATCTTGCGGCCACGGCGCCAGTATTTTATACCTCTTATTCGCAACTCATCAAAGATGCGTGGACCAATTCCTCTTCCGGTGTCCAACCTCGGTGCGGTGATGACAAGCCATATCCTTCTTGCCGGATTCTCAGCGCCTTTTTGGAAGGGTACTTTTTGGGTTCTTGCTAATAAGTCATAACTTGTTTTCCCTTATCAACTTTACCCTTACCTTTCCTTTTTCTTGTTAAGCTAGCGGCTTATTAGGCTTAGAAATTCTACCCATACGGATGGTCAAAACCGCAGGTGTAGAGGCCTTCTTGGGCAAACCTTTTTAGTAATCAATGAGCATTGCATGTACCTCAACATTGTCTTCCCGATTGCAATGCATATTGATAAGGCCAATTTAACTATGTATGTCATTAGGGTAGACATAGTTAAGGCGCCTCAAGCTGGTCCATGTAACTCATCATTTCCGGCGTGAAACTACAGGTTTCCCATCCTTGCTTGCAACTATGAAGAGCATCAGATCAAGTCATACTGCTCTGATCCGCGGGATTTTCAAACAACCTTTGCAATTCTTCCGGCATGAGATTAGGGAAGTAATTCTCAAACTGCTTTTGCAAGCTTGAGTTCATACTCCCGAGCATAATGCGGGCGACCTCATTATACTTGTCATACTTTCAGTTGCCATGCGTACCGTGCCAGCTGATAGCATCAGGCTGCGGTTGGAGGACAAAGGCGTAGTCAAATAATTGAGTCTTTTGGCAACCCTCAAGACAATTACGAGTTGCCGTACAATCATTGAAATTAGCGCTACAGTCAATTTCTCGATCAAACATAGATTTGAGCAGCGAGGCTAGTCGCGATGGATTACGGCAGAGCCATTTCTCTGAGAAATAAAAGTTCAAAAGTTAGTACTTTCGATAAGTAACCATTCAAGAAAATAAAATACCCTTTGGTCAATATTCATATTAACCATAGAATTTTCCTTGAATTTTGGATCCTCATTATCATAGTTTCACGCACCAGTTGATGCGCTGAGTGGTGAAAGTATAGAATAGTGTCGTTGAAAAGCGATAATTGACAAACAAGTTTTCAATTCCAAAAATTATGGGATTTACAATTTTTCCAAAAACAATTAATGCAAAACGTAAGCATGTTTCATCCCATCTCATGCCTTAAGTCATAGGTCTCACTAACTAACTTAATTAAGTTGTCTAACAAGCTACCAAATCATAAAGTGAGGTCTCACACAACTAAATAATTCACCTTGTTATTGTAATCTAGATCAAGGTCTCACATAACTAAATTACAACTTCAAGTGTTTCATATCATTAGATGGCATAAACTTAAATTAAAAGGGTACAATTTTTGACGTGTAATCAAAACTTATGTATAAAGAAGCATGCATACAACTTTATAACATAAAATTTTTGAAAAAACTTACATTCAGATTTTAATTGCTAAGATTGAATTCTACAAAGTTTTAATCGATACGTTGAGAAACTTACAACTTTGCACTAAGATGCTTCGTACATTGAATGGTTATACTAGGTAGCTCAATCGAACTCCGCAGAGAGAGGACGGTGTATAAAGCATAACCTTAGACATCCTTCGGTGAGGTGTGCTCACTTCTTAAACAACCCCTTTATAGTTTGTTCTAGTGGATGAGCCGTTCTAACCATTTAGTATAATTACATCGGTCGATTAAAAGTTCAAAATTATTCTTAGATAACAAATCAATTTAAGCATTATTTAGTCCATTTAATTTTCTATTCAAAAAAGCCCTTTTTGCTTACTAACATGTCAAACAAATTATAAACAAAAAAGCACTTTAATAAAATTAAACACACTCAAATAATATAAACATATAACTAAACAATTTTAACATATGTAAAACAATTAGCCACATGCATAATTATTTCAATAAACTCTAATAAACAATTCTAAGTAAAATTATGCATATATTAACTAGGGCTTTCAACTGCAAGGTAGATGAGCCACATACATCGACAAATTCGATTAAGTAAAGCCAAAGTTACTAATATACCAATTAGAGCGTAGAATTTTTTAGTTATAATTGAGGTCTTCCCCAATTCAATAATTATTAAATAAATAGAACATGTGTGTATCACTTAACAATTAATCAATAAACAATAAACAATACTCCATGGCAAAACATGCATGTTCCACCATGGATTCCATTATAACAATTATCACCGAAGATATGCATATTACATGGCACATAACAATTATTCATTAATTAACCACATAAAATTAGCATGCAATCCTAGGGTTTCTCCAAGTTTTACAAAATTAAAACCTAATTAAACAAATAAAAGGGTAATCGACCCTATTAAATAAAATTAGGGTTTCGAATTCAAAACCCTAGAAACCATAAAAAGCATGCATATAATCATAAAGATTCAACTTTTATGTGTTTCGGTAATTAATTACATCATATTAACGGCGTGATGCCCTTTGTTGGGATTTTATGCTCATAACAATTATATAAAACAAATAACATCATCAAAGCATGCAGTGGAAGTAAATAGGAATAATATATGTAAGTAATTAACCGAATAAGAAAACGCGTACCTTTTAGCAATTCAAGAATCAAGCGTTGATTGAAAAAGAACCAAAACCCAAAACCTAACTTTAGGATTTATACGTCACCCAAACAAAATGCGACCACCAAGGATTACAGCTCAAGTGTGCTTGTTCTTACGTTCTTGTACACACGTATTAATAGCGATTTGATGTGAAAAGCTAGTTCCTTGAATCACAAATAAAACCAAACACTTGTATCTTTGAGTTAAGCAAAATCGAAAACCCTTGGGGTTTGGGAGTTTCGACGGGCCACACAAAGAGGGAGAGAGGAGGAGAGAAATTAGGTATATTGGTGATCCAAGATTAAGTTATGAATGAATACAAGGGTTTGTATTTATAGGTAACTTAACTTGGTGACCAAGTTTGAGTGGGATTGGGTTTGGAATAACCCCAACCGATCGGCCTAGTCTCCCAAAAGGGATTCTAGAACCTTCCCGACTTCTAATTTCATTCTTAGTCCTTCTAGTTAATATTTAAAGACCGTTAACCAAACCTCGTTAATTATTTAACTATCGTTATGTTTTATTCCGTGACTAATAATTAATAATAATAACGTTTTATTTATATTAATTATTTACATCAATTCTCATCGTAATGTGTGCAATCCGAAGTCGAGTTGAATCGGACATACATATATTTAAATATCCTAACCACATCAATTGGTAGGCGGTTGAACAAAATTTGAGATATAGTCGAGGACGAAAAATGAGGAGCTACTACAAATAAATAAACACTAATCACATTTATAAATTACCGTATTTACTATTTAATCAACCAACAAGAAACATTACCTGCTTCAATTTATCTTCCAATTGCTTTACATTGCTTGAGATCTACTTATTTTTCTTCAAAGTAAGTAGTCTCTTCATCATAGCTGAAAAAACACAAAGCGTTATTGTACATACAGACAGATCTTCAAATTTTGCATATCGTAATTTACCTCGATAAACAATTATAAACCAGTGAATTAAGCTTTTCTCCAAAGCCCGGAACAAGATGAGATTGTGCGGCCTTTTCTAGCTTGAGCAGGTCACGCAACACTTATTTTAGTTCAAATGTCTATAAAAAATTGTGCCTGGCTCATTAAGTACTAAATTATGAACCTCATTTTCAACAAAGGAAGAATATTTAAATTACACCGTTCGTCCCTGTGGTTTGGTCGAAATCACATCGCAAAGTCCCCGACTTTCATTTTTGCATGATGAATCCTTATAATGAAGTTTCGTCACACAATTCGTCCTTATCTCTAACACCATTAGTCTGTGTGGTTTGGCCGAAATCATATCGCAAGTACATCGATTGTTAAGGATAGGGATATATAGTGTTACAAAACTTCATTATAGGGATTCATCATGCAAAAATGAAAATCAAGAACATTATGTATGATTTATTACTCTGAGAACTACTAAAAATAATTCTACATCATTTATTACATAGTTTTTTATTTTTGTTTATGATTAAAGGACTTGTGTTTGATGGCTGAAGTGCGTATGATGATAGTAATTTTTATTTGGTTGGTGTGATATGAAGATTGAGGTTGCGATTTGGTTGAGAGAAAAGTGTAGACCGGAAGAGTTTGGTGACTGCGTTTGATGTGGAATGAATTAGGGCCACTTGTGAGAGTAATTAGGGAACTATATAACGTTTATTTAGGTTGTGGTGTTGGGCTAGGATTTGCTATTGGGTCAAGGCGTACAAATTTCAACTTTCAACTAATTTTGTTTGGGCTTTTATTGTCTATCCGAAAATTTATTAAGCTGAAATGCTTTGATCCGAAAATTTGTGAATAAATGTTTACGTTTTATATTTGGTATGTTTAAGTTTTTAATAGAGTTAACTACATTTTTGGTCCTTGTGGTTGTACCTGGATTCCACTTTTGGTCCATTTGTTCAAAAAGTTGCGATTTTAGTCCAAAATGCATAGTTTGGTTCCACTTTTGGTCCATTTTTCTAGCAGTTAGTTGATTAGTTAACTTCGTTTGCAGCGTTAGTCCTTTATAGCGATTAGTTTGCAGCGTTAGTCCTTTATACCAAGATCTTTTTGCAACATTTGCAGCGTTAGTCCTTTCGGTCGGTTAGTCTTTAAAAAATTCTAAAAAAATTAGGAAAAAAATTCTATAATAAAATTGAAAAAAATTTGAAATATATTCAAAAAAGAAAACTTTTTCGAAAAAAAATTCTAAAAAGAAACTTTTTTTCGAAAAAAAAATTTTTCAAAAATATTCGAAATATATTCTAAAAAAACTTTTTAAATTTTAAAAATATATTCTAAAAAACTTTTTCGAAAAAATTTGAAATATATTTCTAAAAAACTTTTTGGAAAAATTCTAAAAATATATTCTAACTTTTTTTTTCCGAAAAAAATTTCAAAATATATTCTAAAAAAAAACTTTTTTTTTTCCGAAAAAAATTCCAAAAATATATTCTAAAAAAACTTTTTTAGAAAAAAATCTAAAATATATTCTAAAAAAACTTTTAAAATGTATATACATTAAAAAGCGTTTTTTTAAAGTATATACATTGAAAAAGATTTCAGTATATTCTAGAAAAAATGTATATACATTTTAAAAAGCGTTTTTCAATGAATATACATTTTTAAAAAAGTTTTAGAATATATTTTGAAATTTTTAAATGTATATACATTGAAAAAAGCGTTTTAAAAATGTATATACATTGAAAAAAATTTAAAATATATTCTTTTAAAACTTTTTTTAAAATGTATATACATTGAGCGTTTTTAAATGTATATACATTTTCTAGAATATTTGAAATTTTTCAATGTAAATACATTTTAAAAAGCGTTTTCAATATATACATTTTAAAAAAGTTTTTTTTAGAATATATTTTAAATTTTTTCGAAAAAAGTTTTTAGAATATATTCAAATTTTTGAGGAAAAATTTTTAGTATATATTTAAATTTTTCAAAAAAAGTTTTTTAGAATATATTCGATATTTAGGAAAAAAAATTTTCTTAGAATTTTTCGGAAAAAAGTTTTCTTTGAATATATTCGAAATTTTATTTTGAATTAGAATTTAGAAATTTTTTAAAGGTAGCGTGAGAAGGACTAACGTGCAAATGTTACAAAATCTTTATTGTAAAGAAAGACTAACGTTACTGGCATTTCGATACATAAAGACTAGCGTTACAACGACAACTGGCGAACTGGCGTTAGAAAAATGGACAAAGATGGAACCAAACTATGCATTTTGAACTAAAATCGCTGGCTTTGAGACAATGGGCGAAAAGGAATCATTCTGACTACAGAGACAAAAATGTAGTTAACTCTTTTTAATATCTATGTAACATTTTTATTAATTTAATGAATAAAAGTTTTACTTATGTTTATTTCTTTCGGTTGGACATTATGTTTATTTGGATATAAAATATTTTGCATTGTTATTGGTTAAAATTATTTTAATTTAAATTATTATTCAATTGTACAATTATTGTTAGAAAAAACGTTATGTAGGAAAATAATATTTCTTTAGTAAAATATAGTCCGCAGGATAATCATTCCAGCATTCGTGAATACATATAGCTAGTTAGTTTATAATAGAGTAAATTGCAAAAATCGTCCCTAAAGTTTGGCCAAATTGCACGTTTCGTCCCCAAGCGTTTGGAAAGTCAGAGGATCGTCCTGTGGGAAAGTTTTGGGGCAAAAATGAATCCACGGCCTAGATCAAATGCCTAAAATACCATTGTCTCTATATTACCTTCGGTTTCTTGCGCCAAATGGTCCACGTACTTGACTTTGGGTTACACCCAATTTAGTCCACTTTTTTTTTTTTTTTTTTAATTTAGCTATTTATATTAGTAATATTTTTTATCGTTTTAATGTTATTATACGTTTTTGTGGTTTTAACTTAAACTTTTGTCCGTTTTCTCATGTTTCCGTTTTCATACGTTTTGTCCGTTTTCTTCGTTTTTTGTCCGTTTTGTGAACCTCGCGTTTTACCCGATTTTTTCGTTTTTAAATGCGTTTTGTGTGCCGTTTTTCTTACGTTTTTGTCGATTTTTTTCCGTTTTATTACATTTTAGTCCGGTTTTCTTACGTTTTTATCCGTTTGTCCGTTTTCCTTACGTTTTTGTAGTTTTCTTACGTTTTGTGAGTTTTCGTTTTACCGTGCGTTTTGTCCCGATTTTTTCTTCACGTTTTTCGTTTTGCATTTTCTTACGTTTTTTCCGTTTTGTACATTTTCCTCCGTTTTTGTCCGTTTTCTTACGTTTTTGTCGGTTTTTCGTTTTAAATGCGTTTTTGTCTAGTTTTTCTTACGTTTTTGTCGTTTTCGTTTTAAATGCGTTTTTTGTCCGTTTTTCTTACGTTTTTCCGTTTTGTCACATTTTTCCTAGCGTTTTTGTCAGTTTTCTTACGTTTTTGTCAGGTTTTGTCAGTTTTCGGATTTTACATTGTATGTTTTGTCCGTTTTCCTTACATTTTAATACGTTTTTGTAGGTTTTCCGTTTTCGTCTAGTTTTCTCACGTTTTTGTATGAAATCTGCGTTTTCGTGCAGCGGAAAAAACGTGAAAACAGTCGCGTAAGAAAAAAGGACAAAAGCGGTTTCGTTTTAACTGAAAAGCGAGGAAAAAGCTGACAAAAGCGTGAAACGGTTAAGCGTAAACGGACGTAAAACCGGACAAAATGTGAGGAAAGCGGACAAAGCGGAAAATGAAGCGGACAAAAAAAGCATCGGAAAAACAACAAAGCGTAGGCGGTTAAGCGGACAGCGTGCAGCGAGCGACAAGCGTAAGAAGCGGACAAAGCGTAAAACGGACAAAAGCGTTGAGGCACCGGGCAAAGCGAACAGCGTAAACGGTAAACGCATCTGGCGTGACAAAGCGGAAAACGGTTTCTGGCGGACAGCGTCGCAACGGAAAAGCGAACAAAAGCGTAAAGCCGGACAAAAAGCGTGAGGAAAGCCGACCAAAGCACCGGAACTTAAGAAAACGGACTTCGCAACGAGCTGACAAAATGTAAGAAAAGCGGACAAAGCGTGAAAAAGCGGATAAAAGCGTGCAACGGAAAAAGCCCGACAAAGCGTGAGGAAAGCGGACAAAGCGGACAAAGTAGAAGAAAGCGGACAAAAGCATGTAGAAAGCGGAAAAACATGAGAAAAAGCGAACAAAAGTGTAAGAAAAGCGGACAAAATGTAAAATACTTGATGAAAGCATTATAAAAAAATATTACTAATATAAATAGCTAAATTAAAAAAAGGGACTAAATTTGCGAACTTCATGATGCAGGGACCATTTTAAGGCGAAGGTAATATAGAGATAAGGGTATTTTAGTCATTTGATCTAGGCCAGGGACGATTTTTGCCCCAAAACTTTCCCACAGGGACGATCCTTGCACTTTCCAAACGTTTGGGATGAAACGTGCAATTTGGCCAAACTTTAGGGACGATTTTTGCAATTTACTCTTTATAATATGTAAACTCATGGACTACTTCCTAGTGAAATCAACGAGACGATGTATAATGATTGGAAAATGATTTAGATGCCTAACTTATGTGAAAGGACTAGATTATCATATTGATTTCCAACTTTATATTAGTTTATATTTATTGTTTAAAAACTAATCCATGACTAGTTTATCATATTGAAAGGACATAAATGTTTGGATGCTCAAGACCCCATACTCGTCATCTAGTCATCTCTCCTATATATAATACATTGGCTACTACTTAGTAACCATGTTAGCAATATAAAAAATATACATTAAATATTACTCCGTACTTCCTTTATCGTAACATTATTGTCCACTTTTTCTATTCCGGGTGTGTCTCAAAATAATTGTCCGCTTTCAATTCCAACTGATCTAAAGACTTTAGAAAGACAAAGATAAAATGATGTAATGAATTGTTTCACTGGTTGTGTTGTGTTGGAATAGATATCATTTTCAATTCAGATTATTATGGAGTACAAGTGAAAGAGGCAATAGAAAAAGACAAGTGGTTAGAAGACAGAAAGCCAGAAATATGCAAAAGGCCGTTCTAGCTCAGTTGGTAGAGCGCGTGGCTTTTAACCACGTGGTCGTGGGTTCGAGTCCCACGGATGGCGCTATTATTGTGCGGTCTTTTAAATTAATAACATGAAAGCACTGTACATTAATTTTTTTTTATAACTTCAATAATACATGATTCGATTAATACTTATTTTTATCATTTACTTTGATGATCTTATTGTTATACTTTTCATATCGTAATGTCGCAAACCTAAGTGGTCTCAAGAGACTCGATAGGTTATAGAAGTTCCAAAACACCCTCAACCTTTCTTTTCGCTCTATGAGTTTCATTTTCGGAAATATTCAGATACCAATCTGATTATTGTTAGATTTGTTCTTGTTTCATTCGTATCATTCACTAATAAGTGTTTTTGTTATAGTTGCAAACTATCATATTAGTAACACAGTTTATTAAGCTAATGGCCTAATGCCTCAAGCTTTTATAAGTTTTTTTTTTTCTTTTTTGTTATACTTGGTTTCCGACTCTACAATGCGACCCGACTAATCCCAGAACGGCTACACTTTTGGATAGCCCGGAGACGGCGAAAGAAAAAAAAGAGAATTGTCGCTGAAAGTCTCCAACTCAAGACTTATTGATCCGGAGCTTAAACGAATTAGTTCAAATTAAAGCTTAGTATTTTAATATTATCTAAAAGTTGATCAAATTAAATTTACATATATGTCAAGCTTTTGGGTGTTAATCCATTATATTTTAAAGGTAGTTAAGTAATTTGTCTGACTATAAGCTCCTATAATCTCTCATAAACTCGTTTTAGTTGGTTTGGGCTTATGGGGACTTATAGCTTATAAGAACTTTTATAAGTTTGTGTAATAAACAAAGGTTATTATATAAACTAGATTATTTTAAAATCTCAAGGCCTTATAAGCTCTTAGTCGAACACAAGGCTTTATCGAATCAAAAAGAGTAGAGTTGCGTAGCGGAAACTAAATGGCGATGCAAATGCTCCCCCTTGGCGTATGCTCGCCCTTATTGAAGACATCAAATAGTCGAGCTATGAAGACGTGCTAACAAACAAAGTTAGTATACAATCACGAATAATAATCAACAAAGATCACAACCACAACATGTTGGTACACAACCAACAATGATCACAATCATAACATGTATGTTCCCATGACAAGCAATGCATGAGTTTAAGACATACTACAAACATATATAGATCTTAATTCTATTATAAGAGAACAAAGATAAAATCAAAAGTAGAGTAAATTGCATTTTTGGTCCTTGTAGTTTGGCCAAATTGTAGGTTTGGTCCCCATCCTTTCGAAAGTGCAACGATGGTCCTCATTTTGAAGTTTTGGTTGCATGTTTGGTCCTGGCCAAAGTTAAATGACTAAAATATCCTTGTCTTCTTCCCCTTTAATTTTCATATTACTTTTTCTTTTTATTTACTCATCCAATAACTGAAATTTATTCTTAAAACAAAACCACTCAACTTTCACACACAAAATCAATAATAAAGCACAAACACTCTCAAAAACAATTTCGGATCATAAAAATAAACAAAATACAAAAACCACAAAACCCCCAAAAACAATTTTGATAACAGAGACATAGCCAATTCGTGGAACCATTGATTACATTATGCACAAGGTAGACCATAGATGTTAATCATCATAAAAGACTATATTTTAATGAGAGAAATCAATTTTAAAGTGATCGGATAGCTCATATGTATATATATATATATATATACGTATATATATATATATACGTATATATATATATATATATATATATATATATTCTATAATAATGTGTGTGTGTGTATTATTGTGTGTATTTTACCTCTTTAGAATCGGCACCACCACATTGTTGTTTAACCCGAATCTTGTATTTTGCAAAATTCTCCACCCATCGAGCGATCGAGAATCATGCACTTCGGAAAGATAGGCAGGATGAGTCTTTGATTGGAGTGCAGGCGAGTCAAGTTTATCACACAAGTCAACCACTTGTGAATGGTCAGCAAGTAATAAAATTAAAAGCAGTCTAAAACCAATGCAATTTCCTTGGAATATAATGGATTCAGGTCGTTAAGTCCCGCAATTTGAATTGTGTTTAAAAGCGTTGATGTCGAATGATCACTAAGGATAATGATCGGTAAGGATTTTGATTGGAAATTATACTCTTGATAAAGTTTGTAAATTCTGAGTGCTTAAATGCAAATTAAAGAAAATTTAAAAACTAAATTATATTAAATAGCGCTATCACTATTTTTAAGATTTGTTTTCTTGATTTGTAAAACAAAATAACTTAAATAAACTATTTAAATTAAAGCGTAAACCTAAATTATCAGCGTGACCTAGAATGGCGTCGTTATATATAAAAATTGCAGCGGCCTTAGAAAAATGTAAAATTTGTGAAATAAAAGTCCTACGAGTGTAAAAACAATTTTCTTACTTAATATATGACAAAAGAAAATTTTAGAAAAATATTTATATTTTTTACTTTATATTTTTTTATTATGAATTAAATACTATTTTAAACTAATTAAATGATTAAAAATACTAAAACTATTCAGAAAATTCTGAAACTTTTTTATAAAATACTTTATAACAATATAAAGCTAAGAAAAATACAAAATGTGTGAAAGCTTGTTTTAATAAGCTGTAAATAAGCTAATTGGTTCATATAAGCTAAAATAGAAAACAAGGGGTAAGTATTAAATGTTGCAAGGTATAACCAGTCAAAGTCCCAAGGGCAGTTGGTGAGTGTGTTGTGTGGTGAGCTGGTGCTTGAGGTTGAATCTGACCTTTGGACTTTTTTATTTTATTTTCTTTTTTGGATTTTTCTTTCTTTTACAAACTAATTAAGCACAATGAAATAAGCAAATTTTAAAACTAGAACTTTTATAGAAAACAACTAATAAGCTCAAAATAAGCATTATTACTTATGATGGCCAAAATGAAATAAGTTCAAGATTTAGCCAAATAGCTAATAAGCTAATAAATAAACAAGAGTAGCTGAAAATAAGCTAAACTAATGATAATAGCTAATATGACAAGCTAGAAAGCATAATGACTTAAAATATAAGCACAAAATAAGCCACATGAACCCGGATAAGCAATCAGGTTATCTTGAATAACTAAACGGGTTTTAGGACAACTTTGGAGCTAATTTAAGCATGCAATAAGCTTGGAAAGGAAATAGGCAATGGAACTACAAGTTTACCAATTAAGCTTTCCAAAAGCTAAAGCTCTCAACTGTGGTGTTCACTAGAGAGCTTATAATGAGCTTATGAAAATCTAGTAAACACTGTAAATGATTAATGCTTTGGATGGCCCAGGTCAAAACAAAAGCCACTACTTAGGGCTTATCAAATAAGCTAGAGATTGAAAAATAAGCATAAGACTAAAGAGGCAGTGGGCTTAAAAGCTGGTACACAAGCTAGTACTCACTAATGAGCTCTGAATGAGCTCGTGAAATAGTCTAGCTCAAGCGTACATGAGGAGATTTTTGGAAAAGTACTTTAAAAGAAACAAAAGAAATAAGAGTTTATAAGCTAAGTATATATAAACTAAGATTTTTCTAGTAAAAATAAGCAACAAAATTCTAATATCCCAAAAGATTATGAGCTAAATCTTAATATTGAACACACAATAAAATTCTTAAGTTTATTCAAAAGCGCAATTAGGAAAATTTGACTTTTTGAATTATACTAAGAATGACTTTATGAATTTTAATTGATTCATAGTGAATATGATGTAATAATCTGATATTAGGTTATCTAGAGCTATAATAACAACTTTTAAGCATGTATCTTTGAATTTAGCAATCAAATTCTTGATTAACAATTAAGGTAAGTTTAAAACTAGTTTTGACTTTTTATTGAATAAGCACTAGATTTTATGACTTGAGGCGAGCTATATTGAACTAATATGACATGAGACAACAACAAACAACATCAAGCATAAAATTTGGAATACCAATCTAACGATAAATCAAACACCTCTATTGAAGGTTTTGAAGCTTAATGTACTAAAACAAATTTTTGACTAAATCTATTGATTATCTTATATGAACTATAATAAGGCGAGTTAAACTAGAATTAACAATATTTAAAAACTTATACTAAGAATTGCTAATTTTTGAAGAATTGCTTACAATTGAGTCAAGCACAAATGAAAATCAAGAGCCAATGACACAACCTAAAGCTTCCCAAGAGCACTAAACCAAAGGCAATCAAAATCAACCACTGCTCCAATGTCTTGATCATCTTCTCCATTGATTTTTATTTTAACGATTTTTTGTATATTTTTGGTGATTTTGCTTTTATACTAAACTGAGTTTTAAGATATCTAAGCTTAGAAAAGCTTTATAACTTGAGCTTAAGTGAACTTATGAGTCCAAACAACAACTAAAATAACATTGAACATATTGAGATTTTAAACGAAATGCATAAACTTGAAAATGATACATAAACTTGAAATTGATGTTCACAAAAACTTTATTATACACTAACAACTTGAAATACAAAGCTTAAAAGTTTAAACATACCTTTGGAATTTAAAGATTAACTATTTCGACATAAACTAAATTAAATTACTCTAGATATCTTCCACATTGCTCCTCTTTTGCTTTATAAAGATCTTTTAGGCTCTTGTCGACACCTCTGAGACTTTCCCACTTGATTCCAACCATTGGATCTTTAAAATCATGATCGTCCATTTGTCAATTTGAGGAAAAGTCTTGGCGAGTTTTCTCAATTAATGAAGTTTGGGAGGATGTGGAGGTGGAGGGAGTGGGTATCACGGTGTATAACAGGTGGTGGTGAGGTGGAGAGGTGGGGAAAACAACAGTTTTGGGTTTGAGCATGGTGAGGGAGATAAGCAGTGAACATGGTTTTGAAGGCGTTGACTGGTTTGACCGAGTTGATATTAATACGGGAGGGGTCAAATGGTATATTGAAGCTGGTCAAAAATGATTTTGGACTAGCTCGAGTTCGAGGGTTCATGGTTCAAGGTCAAGTGGTGTGGGCTTGGGTTTGCATTTGGGCCAACCGGTTTGTGGGTTTGGGTTTTTAATAACACAAGGGTCCGTTTGGTTTGTTTAATACACAAGGACCAATTTTGTAATTCAACCAAACTTGAGGAATTTGAAACGCCATTTTTCCAAAGTTAACACAAGGACCAATCCTGCCAAATATGAATAGTACAAGGATAATATTTGATAATTTTCCATTTTTAAATATCCAAGGACTATTTTTGACATTTTTCAAAGTTGAGGGACCAAAGTTGTCATTTTGCAATTTTAAACTTTGAAGGACAATTTCTTACAACTTGTGAATAAAAGGACCTTTTATGATATTTTTCTTTATTTTGATTTACGGGGACTAGATTTGACAACTTTTGAAACTTGGGGACTAAAAGCGCCAATTATGCAAACTTGATACGTTTTTCATCTGATTTTGGTATTTTTGCATTTAAAACACATAAAACACTTATTTGTGATATTTTTATCATTTTGATGCATTTCTGAGTGTTTTCAGATGTTTTTGCAGACTAGAATGGTACAAAAATGATGAGTATTTAGACACTCATCAAGTGCCTTTTGCTGTTTTGCATCCTTTAGGATAGAGAGATAATTTCATGTGTCAATTAGCGATTAATCATTAAAGATAGAATATTCTGATCACGTATCATTAGATTTCACATAAGAAGACCATAGATGTTAATCCCTAATTGGGGGTTTTGGGGGTATTGTATTTTTGTTTATCTTTGCTAGATCTGAAATTGTTTTTGAGAGTGCTTGAGCTTTTATTATTGATTTTTGTGTGAAAGCGGGAGTGGTTTTGTTTAAGAGTAAATTGCGGTTTTGTTTATTTGAGTTCTTGTTCATGATCTTGGTATTGGATGAATAAATAAAAAGATAAAATAATCTGAAAATTAAAGGGGAAGAAGTCAAGGGTATTTTAGTCATTTAACTTTGGCCAGGGACCAAACATGCAACCAAAACTTCAAAATGAGGACCATCGTTGCACTTTCGAAAGGATGAGGACCAAACCTGCAATTTGGCCAAACCACAAGGACCAAAAATGCAATTTACTCTAAAAAGTATATATGAAAATGAGACATCCTACTACAACTAAAAAGAAAATAAATCCTAATATAGTTCGAAGGGAAATTTTTGCTTAAAGGTAAGCAAGAATTTTTAGTTATGAGGGAAAGAGGGTGGTGCGGAAGTTGTGCCAAGGTGGTGTTGAAGGTAAGAAAACATAATGTTAATTATTTCTTTTAGCATCTGGATCTCCTCCTGGGATGTTTCGACAACATTGGCAATAGATGTCATGCATGTGTGGGAGGTCATATGGATTCAAGTATTCCATAAGACCTGGAGGAAGGTTGTTTTGTTGGTTATTGGTGAATGGTTGTGGGTTAGAACCCATGACATCTTGATGAAATTGATATGGTGGTGGAGGATAAAAAGGTCTAGGTGGTAACCCATCCAAGTTTCCAATGAATGGGTTGTGAGGTTGTGAGGTGGTAAAGGTGGCAATTTATTGTTTGCGGGAGTATTGAGAAGTCCTACATTAATAGGTGATGGCGAAAGGGCTTTTGGAGATGAAGGTGGTGATATGTTCATGTTTAAACGTGTCTTAGTTGGTGCTCTAGGTGAACTTGGTGATTGTGGTTTAGGTGAAGGAGAAAGTGTTCTCATGGTGAAATTATCTTCACTAGAAGATCTTTGTGGGAAACGGTGTACACTTTAATTAATGAAAACAGATTATCTTAATAATAAATAAATTAACAGAAAAGGTAAAACAGCAAACAGAATTGGGTAGAAGCAGAAGACAGACTCTATAACAATAAATATAAGCGAAGATTAAGTGAGCGAGGCTCGTGTTTAACGATTCCTTAAAAAGCAATTCGCGTCTGTTTCCCGAGGTACAACGTTCAATCTTGTTACCGCGGTCGGACGACAAACTTGCACGAAAATTATTTGAAAACTTGTGCTTGATCGAAAGAATTCTTTGGAGCTGCTGTAGTGGAGTTACATTTTCCTATCTCAAAGCTGAATGAGGAATGGTTTATTTTATAAGCGTAACAATGTCTTGGTCACCAAGGCGGTATATGCTAAAAATAACCACGATCAAATTTGTTAAATAAAACCGTAATATGCATATCTTTTATTTACACAAAATATTTTTATACTTCGGTTAACAAGTTTTAAATCTATTTCTTAAATAGATTCTGAGAAAATTCTAGAAAAATGAAACCGCATCTGTAGCAAAAGATGCGCATCTTTTGAGGAGAAAGCGAACCGGCCCATTTGTCACAGCGGCGCGTAGGTGTTAAGTAAAACCAACAAATCAATTTGAAGGTTCATATCAAGATTCCTATATAAACAAGGTTTCACTTCTTGTTTTGGGCGATGTGGGATACTCCCACTTTTCCAAATTTTGTGTTTCAAGTGCCTCACTTTGAGACCGCGATATCTCATTCATATCAACTCCATTTATGACACTCTTTAGCTCGTTGCGAAGCTCTCGTCGAGGAGAGCATAAAGCTACCAAGAAATTCAAATATATATAACATATACATATATTAAATAGTGTCCAAAATTTGCAAAACTCATTTTCCAACAATCCCCCACATGAATAGAAATCGATTGAAAACACCACGAAAGTTTCGGTTAAATTTCTGCGGTTAAGTCTTGCATAGGATAGGTAGGTGTAACCCTTTGAACCTTCCCTTGTGAGATGCACTTAGTCTCCTAGATCACGAGTAGGCAGCGGTGTCCTTGAACTCATCATCCATTTCGTGAGCGACATTACACTTCACACAAGACTCTCACGACAATGTCAAGTCCTCATAGTCGGTGTTAGTTATGGTCATGAACACTAGCACAGGTTCTGCAAGAGCTCTTAGGAATTAGCCCACATTTCCCTTCGAATCAACCCCACTTCTCTCTCACATAGGTGATTTCATCTTGAATCATTAAAACATATGTTTTGTGATTTCATCTTAAATCATTAAGCTTTATGATTTCATCATGAATCATTAAAGCCATATGTTTAACCTCTCAACAAGTCACATTTGTTATAGAATGGACTAGGAAATTTACAATATTTAGTAACTCCCCACATTGGCGTGACTTCCCCACATTTCTATGATTAGGTTGTCTATTGAACCCGGATCTTGGGATCTCAGTCAAGCGGGTTAGGTTTTCCTTCATAGAAACTCACCTTCCTTGGGGGCTTTAGTCCCATTCCTCTGAACGACTTAGTTACTAACTCTCTGCTTAAGCCTTTCGTAAGCGGATCCGCGATGTTATCCTTTGACTTCACATAGTCAATTGAGATAACTCTGTTGAGTAGTTATCGTATCGAATTATGTCGACTGACGGATATGTCGGACTTTCCATTATACATTATGCTATGAGCTCTTCCAATTGCCGATTGACTATCACAATGTATACTAATGGCCGTTACCGGTTTAGGCCACCTTGGTATGTCCTCTACAATTGACGTAGCCATTCCGCCTCTTGTCGCATTTATCTAAGCGATAAATTCGATTCCATTTGGACTTAGCTATAACAGTTTGCTTGGAAGACTTCCAAGATATAGCAACCCCTCCTAGTGTAAACACATATCCACTAGTCTATCTAGAATCCTTTATGTCGGATGTCCAATTAGCATCAGTATCCTCCGATACAATTTGGATATCGATCATAATGCGATCCATAATCGCTGGTATCTCAAATAGTGAAATACCCTAGTCATAGCTGCCCAATGTGCATAGCTTGGGTTACTAGTATACCTACTTAGCTTCTAACGGCATATGCTAAGTCGGTCGAATACACGTCATTAAGTACATTAACAAGCCAATAACTCTTGAATACTCTAATTGGGCAACACCTAAGCCTCTATTTTTAGATAGATGCTTCTTGGTGTCAATTGGAGTTCTAGCTAGGCGGAATCCCGCATTATGAGTATTAAAAATTTTGTCCACATAATGTGCTTGACTTAACACAAGTCCATTCTGAGTTCATATGATCTTTATTCCAAGGATCACATCAGCTAAACCCATATCCTTCATGTCAAACTTTGATTTCAACATGTCTTTAGTAGATTTGATCATCTTGTCGTTCTGCCAACGATAAGCATATCATCAACATATAAACACAAGATTACATATCCACTATTTGTGTCTTTGACATAAACACACTTGTCGCATTCATTAATTTTGAATCCACTCTCTAGCATGGCGTGATCAAATTTTTGATGCCATTGTTTGGGAGCTTGCTTTAAGCCATATAATGACTTAACAAGCCTACAAACTTTGTTCTCTTGTCAGGAGAGCCATGAAACCCTCAAGTTGATTCATGTAGATTTCTTCTTCTAAATCTCCGTTTAGAAATGCCGTTTTCACATCCATTTGGTGAACTTCCAAATTTCTTAATGCGGCAATAGCAAGTATCATCTGATCGAGGTTATAGCGAGGTGAATATGTATCAAAGTAATCAAGACCTTCTCGTTGTCTAAATCCTTTGATCACCAATCTTGCTTTGTACTTGTCAATGGTGCCATCGGCTTTCATCTTCTTCTTGAAGATCCATTTATAGCCTAGTGGTTTACAACCGGGAGGTAAATCCACGAGCTCCCAAGCATGGTTTTGTAAAATAGAATCTATTTCACTTTTAATGGCTTCTTTCCATTGAGGCCCTTACGAGGAAGTGCTTGCTTCGGTAGAAGTAGGTTCATTTTCAACCATAAAAGAAACAAATCGGGTCCAAGCGATTTCTCGGTTCTTGCCCTTTTACTTCTTCTAGGTTCAACCTCTTCTTCCTCAGTTTGATCTTGTCTCTCATCTTGGAGATCATTATCATCTCGTTGTCTCTTATCTTGGACAACTTCTTCATCTATTCTAGATGAACTTCCATTTCCTTTGTTAAACAAGGAAATATAGTTTCAAAGAATGAAGCATTCCTTGATTCCATTAATGTACCCTTTTGTATATCCGGATTTTTGAATCATGTACAATAAAGCGATAAGCACTGCTATTCTTAGCATATCCGATGAATATACAATCCACAGATTTAGGTCCAATCTTTTGGGCCTTGGGAGTCGGATATAGCTACCTTTGCTAGACACCCCCACACTCATAAGTCTTGATATGATGGCTTTCTTCCCATCCATAATTCATAAGGGGTCTCTTCTTTTCCTTACGAGGTATCTTATTTAAAAGATAAGTAGCCGTTAAAATGGCTTCCCCATGTCACAGCTTAGACCGGAACTTATCAACATGGCATTAACCATATCTTTCAAGGTATGGTTTTTCCTTTCGGCAATACCGTTCTGGCGAGGTGAATAGGGGCGATGAACTTCGTGTCTTATTCCATGTTTTGCACATAGGTCAGTGAATGGAGACACATATTCACCTCCTCTATCACTTCGGACCACCTTGATTTTCTTACTAAGTTGATTCTCAACTTCGTTTTGTATAGAACAAACTTGTCTATAGCTTCATCTTTACTTTTCGGTAAGTAAACATAGCAATACTTTGTACAATCATCAATAAACGTGATAAAGTACTTATTGCCACCTTTTGTGGGTAGTGATTTCAAATCACATATGTGAGTGTGTATCATATCAAGTGGTTGGTTTTAGTTCAACCGATTTGAAAGGTGCTCTTGTAAGTTTGGCTTCAACACAAGTTTCACATTTATATTTTGAGTCAATATGGAAATTAGGTATGCAATTAAATTTAATCAAGCGGCGCGCTCGAATTAAAATTTACATGTCCAGCGGCCATGCCATATTAGAAGACTCAATCAAGTAGCGAGAAGAATTCATATTATTGATATCTTTCTTAACAACCATTACATTGAGTTTAAACATACCATTCGGGGCATATCCCTTCCAACATACACTTGATTCTTAGAAAGAACAAACTTATCGGACTCAAAAACAAAGCGAAAACCAAACTTGTTCAACTGACCAACCGGACACAAGATTCTTGCGAATCTACGGAACATACAAGACATTAGTCAACTTGAGCTCTTTCCCGGATGTCATCTTCAAGATTACATCTCCCATGATTTATTGAGTTGCGAGTTGCCCATGTCGGCTTCTCTCCACTATCAGCCGCTCGAAAGAGTGAAATATACTCTTATCAGCACACACATGACGGGTAGCCCCAGTATCCACCCACCATTCCCTTTGTTTGGAACCTACGAGGTTAACCGAGAGATCATGGCAATGACATCGGACACCATAGCAATCATGTCCATCTTCATTCACCATATTAGCACGGCGTGGAGTCACCGCGCCCGGCATCTGATTAGCGACCGGTGACACGGTGGTCACAATTGAAACACACCCGGAACCGTTTCACAATTGCGACTTTAGGAGCAAGGTAATCAGACTTCCCTTTGCCCTTCTTGTCATTCTTTCCTTTTCCTTTGCCTTTAGCTTTGACATTGGACTTTGAAGATGACGAAACATGCTCAACCATATTTGCCTGCGAGAATGACGTATCACGTGTTTTTCGGCCAGCTTGTTGTCTGTTCAATACGAGGCGAACAACCAAGTCTTCAACACTCATCTCCTTTTGCTTATGCTTCAGGTAGTTCTTGAATTCTACCCAGCTTGGAGGTAACTTTTCAATAATAGCAGCAACTTGAAAAGTTTCACTCAAAGTCATTCGACATGAATGTCGTGTAGCAAAACGCGGATCTTGAACGACTCATCACATTCTTTGAATCATCCATCTTGTAATCCAAAAAGCGAGCTACCACGAACTTCTTTGTACCAGCATCCTCAGTTTTGTACTTGCGTTCCAATGACTCCCATAATTCTTTGGCGGTCTTGGTCTTGCGATTACGTTGTACAAAGAATCAACCAAACCATTGAGAACATAGTTGTGACACAAAAAATCGAATGTTTCCATGCTTCAAGGCTTGAGCGACTTTTTGATTAGAGGATTGACCTTCTGCGGGGCGTTCCACGTTAGGTGGGTTTTCTTTTAAGAACGCGCAAGGTTCAAAGTAGTCGGATAGAAAAACATCTTACATTTGCCACCTTTGAAATTCGCCCATTAAATTTCTCTGGTTTCTCGGCATGATTAGCATGTGTTGGCGGCGCCTGATTACGTTCACGGGAGTAGTCACGGGAGGGTAGTGGTGTTTGTCATCCTGAAAGATCAAACACAAACAATTAAACAAAATGTTTAAAATGGTATCTACTTGTACGGATCGATTCAACAAAACTCTAGCTTGGTTTTGATGGATCGATTAATCGTTTAAAAACTCTATCTTGGTTTCGTTAAAGCGATAATAAAGCGCTTTAAAAGCGTTATAGATCTGTAAGACCAAATCACGTATGTTAAAACTTGTTTAATCGAAGCTGATTTCCAAAGAAACTCAACAAGGTTTGACAGAAAGCGATTTATAAAAACTGTTAATTATTAGTCCGATTTCTTAACAAAGTGTAATAAATTCGGTTAAACCGAATCTGTTTTAAGACTATGGGAAACGGTGTACACTTTAATTAATGAAAACAGATTATCTTAATAATAAATAAATTAACGAAAGGTAAAGCGGTGACGAGAATTGGGTAGAAGCGAGAAGGCGGACTCTATAACAATAAATATAAGCAGCGGTAAAGGTGGTGAACGAGGCTTCGTTTAATACGATTCCCCAAGGTCGCCGTCTGTTTCCACGGGTACAACGTTCAATCTTGTTACCGCGGTCGGACGACAAACTTGCACGAAAATTATTTGAAAGCGTGTGTGCTTACGATCGAAGATTCAACAGGCTATGAGTGGAGTTCACGTTTTCCTATCTCAAAGCTGAATGAGGAATGGTTTATTTTATAAGCGTAACAATGTCTTGGTCACCAAGGCAGGTATATTACTAAAAAATAACACGATATGCAAATCTGTTAAATAAAAACCATAATATGCATATCTTTTATTTACACAAAATATTTTACTTCGAGTTAATAAGTTTTAAATCTATTCCTTAAATAGATTCTGAAAGTCTGGAAAAATGAAACAGAACGTAGCAAAAGATCATACTGCATCGAGGTTGGTTGCATTAGTGTCCTTGGTCGCATGAGTTGAAGCTTGAACCCATTTTGGCCCAATCTGCATCCCCTGCTTGGCGCGTAGGTGTTGGAGTAAAACCAAGCGCATGCGAGGCTTGGGAGCTGCATTCGTGTCCGAGGTCGCATGAGTTGAAGCTTTGAACCCAGGCCAGCCCAATCATCCCCCTGCTGGCAGCGCCGCGTAGGTGTTGAGTAAAACCAACAAATCAATTTAAAGGTTCATATCAAGATTCCTATATAAACAAGGTTTCACTTCTTGTTTTGGGCGATGTGGGATACTCTCACTTTTCCAAATTTTGTGTTTCAAGTGCCTCACTTTGAGACACGATATCTCATTCATATCAACTCCATTTTTAACACTCTTTAGCTCGTTCGAGAAGCTCGTCGGGAAGGCATAAAGCTACTAAGAAATATAAATATATATAACATATACATATATTAAAGTGTCCAAAATTTGCAAAAACTCATTTTGCAAAACTCATTTTCCAACAGATACAAGGTTAATAAAGACTAGTTGTCTAACCCGAATACAGGCGGGTTTTTCTCTTGATTTGTGTGGATGAAGAGTTTGAGGAGGTAGTTATTGCTAGTGAGGTTGAAGGTTTGAGATTTGAATTTTGAATGTGAAAGTAAAAATGTGTTACAGGATTGTGATTATAAGGTGAAAGAGGTTAAGTGTTTTACATGAAGGGTTTTGGAATATTGGAGGTTAATGTTTTATCCTAAATATTGAGAAGATGGATTATGAAAATGGTGTGAAAAATGCTAAAAGTTAAGGAAAAAAAAAGATATGCAAATCTGGTGACTGACAGATCCAATGTTAACAAAGACTATCCTTAAGTTTGGATAGCCAAACACCAAAAATGCCACGGAATATCTGCAAGTGTAGAAAAAGGCAAAATGCAAGCC
>OU343220.1:320509189-320703296 GCA_910596185.1 Chrysanthemum makinoi | reverse complement strand
ATCAGAAAATAAAACTGTCTTACAATTCCAAATTATCCAAATCCTAATTAACATACAGATTTACATGAGACAACTAGCTGGTATCAAACCAATACCCCTAGTCAATTTAGAATGCTTAGGATAAGATAAAGCCTTCATAAATGGATTAGCTAGGTTGTCATCTGTGTGAACTTTTGATATCTTCATGTCACCCATCTCAATGGTTTCTCGAAGATAATGAACTTTCACATGGTAATGTCTAGCACCCTTGGTGATTCCACTTTCATTAGCTATAGTAATGGCTCCAATATTATCACAATACATATTTATGGGTTCTTCAATTGTAGGAACAATTCCAAGCTCAAAAATGATTTTTTGAATCCATACAGCCTCTTTAGATGCATCATAAGCAACTATATACTCAGCTTCTGTAGGTGAAGTTGCAGAAATACTCTGCTTTGTGCTTTTTCAGTCAACAGCACCTCCATTTAAAACGAATACATATCCAGTATGAGATTTTAGGTCATCAGCATCTGTCAGATATCCAGCATCAGTGTAGCAAGAAACCCTAAGCTCTCGTTTTGTATCACCTCCATAAACCAGAAACATATCCTTAGTATTGCGTAAATACTTAAGAATATTCTTAACAGCAGTCCAGTGAAGTACACCTGGATTTTGTTGAAATCGGCTTGTCATGTTCTGAGCGAACGCAACATCAGGACGAGTACATCTCACAGCATGAGATTTTAGGTTATCGGCATCTGTCAGATATCCAGCATCAGTGTAGCAAGAAACCCCGAGCTCTCGTTTCGTATCACCTGCATAAACCAGAAACATATCCTTAGTATTGCGTAAATACTTAAGAATATTCTTAACAGCAGTCCAGTGAAGTTCACCTGGATTGTGTTGAAATCGGCTTGTCATGTTCTGAGCGAACGCAACATCAGGACGAGTACATCTCACAGCATACATAATAGATCCTATAGTCGAAGCGTAAAGAACTCTTTGTATGCACTCTTTATCAGTAGGTGTCTCAGCACCTTGTGATTTACTCAACTTAGGCTCTTTTTGCATTGGGATAGTTCCTCGTTTGGAATTTTCCATGTAAAATCTTTTCAAGATTTTCTCAATGTAAGCACTTTGACACAAACCAATCAATCGTTTAGATCTATCTCTGTAGATCTTGATTCCAAGAATATATGCAGCTTCTCCTATATCTTTCATGGCAAAACATCTTCCAAGATAGGATTTGACATCTTGTAACTATGGAATGTTGTTTCCCATGAGTAATATGTCATCAACATATAGAATTAGGAAAGTTGCATAACTCCCACTAGCTTTCTGATATACACATGGCTTATCTTGATTCTGAGTGAAACCAAATTTCTTAATCTCATCATCAAAACGTTTATTCCATTGCCTAGATGCTTGCTTGAGTCCATAAATGGAACGCTTTTTGCATACTCGGTTAGGATATTTTGGATTAACAAAACCCTCAGGTTGCTCCATGTAGAATTCTTCGGAAAGATGTCCATTGACGAAGGCGGTTTTTACATCCATTTGCCAAATCTCATAGTCATAGAATGCAGCTATGGCTATGAGAATCCTTATAGCTCTAATGTCTGCACAAACAGAAAAGGTCTCTTCATAATCAACCCCGTAGGTTTGAGTGAAGCCCTTTGCTATAAGACTAGCTTTAAAGGTGTGTACTGCACCATCCATGTCAGTCTTCTTTTTGAATAGCCACTTGCTGCCAACTATTATACAGTTAGGAGGAAGCTCAACTAATTCCCAGACTTCATTGTCTTTCATGGATTGCATTTCCACATTCATCGCATCAAGCATTTCTTGGATTCAGGATCCAGCAATGCAGCTTTATAGTTATTGGGTTCACCAAGATCCCCTAACTCATGTTCCTCAGCATCGACGTATAAACACATTCGATCTGGAGCACGACGTATCCTAGCAGACTTACGAATGGGGATGATATCACTTTGAGGTTTATCAATTTCTTGATCATCCTCATCATGATGTAAGCTAGTGTCTACAAAAGGATTTGTATCTTCATCTTGAATAATTTCAAGATCTTCTAGACTTCCACTTGCTTCTTGTCCAATATTTATTCTCAAAGAACTCAGCATTTCGAGCAATAATAACTTTGTTCTCTGATGGAAGGTAGAAATAATATCCCATTATTTCCTTTGGGTATCCTATGAAGATACACTTAATAGATCTGGGTTCAAGTTTGTCAGGTTTGGTAAGTGTATCACGTTTAACAAGTGCCTCACAATCCCAGACTTTTAAGTAAGACAGCTTAGGGGCTTGCCCATGCCATACCTCGTATGGTGTCTTATCAACCTTTTTAGTTGGAACCATATTGAGAATGCGTGCAAAAGACTCAAGGGCATAATCCCAAAAGGACTTTGGAAGAGTAGTTTGACTCATCATGGAGCGAATCATGTCTAGCAGTGTTTGGTTTTTCCTCTCAGACACACAATTATGTTGTGGAGTGTAAGGAGGAGTGCTATGGGCAATAATCCCATGCTCCTTAAGATGATCCAAAAACTCTTGACTCATATATTCACCCCCACGATCAGAATGTAGTGACTTAATGGTCATCCCGAGTTGGTTTTCTACTTCCTTTTGAAACACCTTAAATGTTTCAAACACTTCATGTTTATGTTTCAACAAGTAAACATAACCATACCGACTATAGTCGTAAGTAAAAGTGACAAAGCAACTTGCTCTTTGTCTTGACACAACTCTAAATAGGCCACATACATTGGTGTGTATTAGTCCAAGTAGATCCTTAGCCCTTTTCCACTTGATGTGAATAGGGTTTCCTTGCCATCTTACCAGACATGCATGATACACACTTTTCAAATGACTTAATGTCAGTTGAGTTGAGAAGTCCATCATGTTGCAACTTCTCCATGTGTTTCTTGCTAATGTGTCCAAGACGACAGTGCCACAAAAGAGTAGAGTCCAAGGAAGACTTGGCTCTTTTATTGCTAACAACAAACATAGAACTATCATTTGTATTAGATCAAGACATATCAATTTTATACATACCATCCCGATGGATAGCAGTAAAGTAAACAACATTATTTCTAGAAACTGAAATTGCATTATTCGATTCAAAACGATTAAAAACCATCGTCATACAAACAAGAAACTGAAATAATTCCTCTAGAGGGGGCATAATGACAATTGTTCACAACAACCACTAATCCACTAGGGAGACATAAATGAAAAACGCCTATAGCTTCAACTCTTGCCCCGTTTACCATTGCCCACGTACAAACTTAAAGGTCCAGGCTTCATCTTCCTACTTCCCCTGAGACCCTGAGTAGTATTACAGATGTGAGTACCACAGCCCGTTTCATAAACCAAAGATGTATTAGGAAAAAAATATAGTTCTATGGTGAAAATACCTGAAGTGCTAGCTCCTAGAGATAGCTTCTTATTTTTCATTAACTCGGCGAGATACACGGGACAGTTCCTTCTCCAATTACCTATTTCACCACATTGGTGACAGGTCTCGTCCTTAGCAGGATTATCCTTCTTGGGTGGTGGAGGAATCTTAGGCTTGGGAGCATAAGGTGCTTTATGCTTAGGAGCATAAGCCATCTTGTACTTACCCTTCCCTTGATTCCCCTTGGCAGCCTTAAAAGATTTTTTCCCATGGGTTTCTGGAGCTGCAACAGGTGCAGCAGGAATGGGATGCTCCAAATAATTTTCCTTATCTTCAACTGATAGGATAATGTGAAGTTGGTGATACCAGTCAATGAAGTTAGGTCTAATGAGTTTTTGTTTCTCAAAGAAACTCCAGAGTACCGTATTGTTTCCGACTAAGGTAGTCATCTACAATTTAGAAAAGTTCAAATAATTAGTATTTTCAATAATTAACTTCTTAATAGAATTAACTACCCAATTAATTACTAATAATAAGATCCATCTTGACCTCCCACTTATTACCAAAGGTCTGACCAATGTGTAAACAAGTAGGGCAAGAGGTAAGCGACGAGCGTTAATTGCATAAAATGCAACTCTTAGACTTATGAGACTGATCAAGGCATTAGTAAACAAGTAATAATGTCAAGAGCATGTTTAGTCTCATCTTATGCCTCGGGTCCAAAGTCTGACCAAGCATACTCGAAATAAGTCGACCAAATAGGAACATGCAAATATCACCAAAAGTCTGACTAATGAGCAAAATTCGCCATGGGTTGGAATGGCCTAAGGTTAATCGAACAAGGTGGCATAGACCAAATTCACATGGAATTCTTAGTTGGTTGAAGCATGCAAAACAACTTTGTAACACTTATTTTAAAAACTTTTAGTAATGACATTGTAGTGATCATCATGGTTCACGGTAGCTCCAATCGAACTCGCAAGGTGGCGAAGGACCCGGTCAGCGCGAGGCAATAACCGAAAATCCTTTAAGTGTGACTGTGCGCACCACCTTAAACCCCCCTTGTAGTTTGTTATAGTAGGTGAGCCGTACATCCCAAGTTTCCATAGCGTCCAGTCTTTAATTTCATGAAAAACTTGTTTCAATAATTAGGTCACTTAATTTTACAAAAACAATTTTCCACGAATCAAATAGCAGGTCACAATAAGCATGTATTTAGGCGTGTAAATTAAGACCATTATTAATGTCATGGTTTCGATATGTATTATTTCATATTGCATGCAATTAGGTGTGTAAATTATGAAACAATTATGCACATAAGGAATCACAAACATGTAAACAAAAATATTAATAAACACATATTGATCCGAGTTCTCTCGCGAGTCTTCCCCAAAGGGAGAACCATAAGACCGTCACTAGGTGCAATACCTAGATCGCCCCATACATCACAAAAAGCAATTGAGTTGGTCTTATAGCCGGAAAAAAAAAACACAAAATTAATCATGGCAAACTAATTAACTTTTAATTATGCAATTTTATGTATCTAATTTACCATTAATTCAATTTGTTTGTGTCTAGGTAATTTTTATTAATTATTGACAAGTATTGCATTATAGTTGTCAAAACAAAATAAAAAAAATAACTAAGCTAGATTTCATGCAGCCTTTTCGCGTGTTTATTAAAACGTGTAACCCATATTCACAAAAACGATTTGACTAGTGATGCCACTGTTGGGATTTTACAATCTAAGTTAACCATTAACTACGAGTACGCAGCGGATAATGGATCTAGTTTAGGTGATCATGTTAACACGTACAATAAACAAATAGAATATAAAAGGAAACAAGAAAACTAACCCTCGTAGTCACCCGCAAATTAATAACTAGAAACCAAGTAATCAACGTGATTACCTCTACGAGTGCTCACATACACGTAACCCGAATACGCCCGATATGCTAGTCGTGTCACGTTTACCAAACAACCCTTGTAAAAACTCTATACCATCGAACCAAAACAATACACAAACTACCCTTTGTTGTCCGAGAATAGTAACAAACCCGGGAACCAAACAACCCTTGTTATCCGATATCGGGTGAAAAGTACCCGATGTGTTTTCTCTTTTGCCCCACGATCATAGCAAACCAACACCCTTTGAATAGCTTCTATTCGACTAGGAATACACCAACAATCAGTAACTACAAACCCTTGAACAAGATTGGATCGATTAGATGCAATTAGGGTTTTGTATGAACAAACAAACCCGGTCAACTGAACAATGGTGACGATGAATCGATGTAATGTAGCTGTAAAAGAGGTGAGTGTTAGTTTATGGTTATAAATTAATACGTGTATGTACGGATTCTAACTCGAGACTTCGGGATTGCACACATTATGTATGAGAATCAATGTAAAATAATTAATATATAAAACGTTATATTTTTATTATTAAATCACTAAAATAAATATTTAATGGCCGTTAGTATTTAACGAATATTGACTAATGAATGTTAGAGGTTTAACAGATACGAATATATGGAAACAAGTCAAGAAGGATCCGGAATCCCTTGGGATCCATATAGAAGGTTCAAGGTTTCAAACCCTTACTTGGGCTCCAAGTTTAGAATACTATAAATACAAGGCCTCTTGTATTCATTCTATTCTATTCCTTGATATCCCTAACAACTCTAAACTTCTCTTCTTCTCCCCTCTATTGTGTTCAACCGAAATCTTATCCTAAACCCTTAGGGAGTCGATTTCTAATGAGCACAACAAAGTGTTTGGTTGTTGGTGATTCAAGAAGCTAGCTTTTCTCATTGATTTGCTAGTAATACGTGTGTACATTGAACGAATATCAAATACACTTGTGTTTGCATATCTTGGGTCGATTTCTTTGTAAATCGAATTACACAAACCCTAATTTTAGGGTTTTTGGTCCTTGATCCTAATTTGGGGTTTTCATAAACCCTAATTGCATGGATTGATAAAAGGTACGCATTCTATTTAAATTCGGTTAATTAGTTTACATGTATTTAGATCCTACTTGCTTCCGCTATTTTCTTTGATGATATTTATGTTTTATAATTGTTATGTATTCATAAAACCCAACAGTGGCATCATGAGCCGTTAATACTATGTAATTAATTACCAAAACACATAAAAATTGAACCTTTGTGTGATTATTACATGTTTATGGTTTCTAGGGTTTTAAAAGTTGAAAACCCTAATTTTATTTAATTAGGTTTTAGTTTTGTTATAACTTGTAGAAACCCTAAGATTTCATGTAGAATTTTATGTGGATAATTATGTGTAATTTTTATGTGATATAATTATGCGTGTCTTGGGAATTCATTAATAATTGTTATGTGAAAACCATGGTTGAACATGCTCGTTTGATCATGGTTTATTGTTAATTGTTAAGTTTATGCACATGTATTTTTTTGATAAATATTGAATTTGGGAAGACCTCAATATATCTAATGAATCAATTATGTGCTATGTGGTATATGATTAACTATGGCTTACGCAATCGACTCGTCGATGTATGTTGTAACGCCCCCAAAATTTCACAGCGGAAGCGTTCGGGTCATGGGGTGCTACTAAATCAATATACACAACACAAGGTAATAAAGAATGGAAATTCTATTCCATTTTCAAAATATAGATTGATTTAAGAAATAGTTTTACAATATTGTTTCAAAGTGCGGAAGTAAAGCCCATAAAAATATATGTTGTCCCATTAAAAGTTGTATTAAAATGTTGGGAAACACTTCGGATTCCAGTCTTCAACGAATGCCTTTGCCAATGCCCACGCCAATAAGTAAACCTGAGAAAAACATGCTAAAATGTCAACACAAAGGTTGGTGAGTTCATAGGTTTAAGTAATCAAGTTTTCAAGTTTTGACCACAGTTGCACATATAGCATCTCCGTGAATGACACTATATGCAAAAGGGCTATTACGCTAGTACCAAGTTCATGCGACCGAAACTACGCATACAGTGCATGCATCTAGAAGCATGATAAATAAAAGTCCAGCAAGTGTATTTCCAGTACACTCAATCATACGATATGATATAATGCTCGACGCTTGCCTATCCGTCAAACTCGAACGTCAACCCCAATAGATCTATTCATCATACAATCGCCCTCCCCAAAGGAACTAACGGTAGCATAGTTGGGATTCAAGGTTGTTTCATGTAATAGTGTTTTCAGTTTCAGGTCCGAAAAGAGTTTTGCATGTTTCTCACCCCATAATTTTATAAAGCAAGTAAATAAGAGTAAAAGTGGGGCTATAAACTCACCTTAGCATTCCGTGAATAAAGTATCAAGTATCAAGAGTGATACAACAATGCTCCTACCCGGAACCTAAGAATGAGATGGCATGACTCAGAATAATGATAAATGTTTGATTTACGACCAAAAGGAGAGAGTATTGAGTATATAATTCAATATAGCGTTATTAGCGTTGATTTATAAATATGACGATGTTATCGAGAGTTTGGTTTATTTACTTCGAGATGTGTCGGTAATTTATATTACTTTTGTTTTAAATATTCTCTTGTCTTTTAGTCGGGTTTTAGTATTAAAACGAAATGTGTCAGGAATAAATTATTTTGACATTTTTATTATTAGTTATAAAAATGTGTAAGTTTGGGGTCCAAAAATAGTTGTTAGGATGTAAAAGTATACAAAAAAAATGTCAAGTATTAAACTTGAGGTGTTAGAATTGTAAAGAGTTATATAAGTTATAAACTTTTATAGGTTTTAGGAAAAGTAACAACTCATTTAAATTTGGAGGGCTAAATTTGTCAAGGAGTGGAACTTGTAAAAATCACAAAGATATGGCAAAACTGTCAATGCTAGGATTTGAACTCAAGACCTTGTGGACGAAAGTATACGTCCCTCCCAACTGAGCCAATGGCTCTTTTTGTTAATTATTGCGACAGGTTTGTACTTAACACGTTTTATACTGTTTGAAAATGGCTTATGTGTTAAAAAAAGTAAAATCCTCTAAGCGACAAAAGAGGGATTCGAACTTGGGTGGGTTGTGTAAAAGTTGATCAACATCACCAAGTGAGCCAAGGGCTCCTTGTTGTTATGCTTTTCTGATTTAACCAAGTTAAGGGAGTTTTGTGTCTGTTATATTTTTGTTACATTCGCTCAGTGCACTGTGATAGTGTATATGCAATTACGCATGAATAGTTTCTGTGTTTCATTTCTTCTTCAAAATAGTTTTCATCTCTTTCGAGCACACGAGTTACCAGGTTCAAGAGTAAGTTAAACGTGAATAAAAACGAGACTAAGTAGTAAGCAAAACAAGTACCGACTCATTTGTGTTTTGAGTTTTAATTTTATCGAGACCCAAGAGTGAGTTTTAAAATAAACACGACATATGCTTTTAGATTAAAAATGCAACGAAGGTTTATAACGCAACACAAAACACATTAAGTTTAGTTGATATACAAATGTTTCTATTTGGTTTGTCAATGTTTTAGAGATCGTTAGCTTTAAGACACATTGTTATACGATTCGATCCTTTAGATGTATTAAACATGTATACGAGCGATATGGAGATTAAAATAAAAAGATGAATTGAGAGTGGGTCGAAAGAACTTACGACACTCTAGCGAGTGGTGACGAGATTTGAAGCGAAGTGAACGTGACCCAAGTGACTCAAGGTGACACCCTCGAACCTAATACTTAAGCTAAGCGACGAACCATGTGTTTTTCCTTCTTCCTTGCACGACAGTGAGGGAGTAGTAATGTGAATGTGTTTTTGCGTTTTGGATTTTGTGTTGCAAGTGTAAGTGTTGTGTGTTTAACCTAGTGTCTAGAAGTGTAATATATAGAAGGTGTAAGCATAGTTCTACTAATATTATATGTACTTCCTTTCTAGTTTCAAGGAGATGAAAGTGATGGGTGAGGGGTCCTTGCACATGCTTTCGACTGAACACAAATTTGGGGCATGCTTTGATGTTGTCTTGATCGAGTGAATGGGGTGGTCCAAGGGTATGCTTGAATCACATGGGCTTCACAGAAACACATGCAATGTGGTACCAACATATGACAAGCATAAGATTAGTAAAGTTTGTTGGGTTTGACATTTGACCAAGAATTGGTACTTTGTGTTTTTGCTTGTCTTGTACTCGATGGTCATAGAAACATGGTAAATACATGTGACAAATAATTGTGTTTCAATAATTTATGTGCTTGATTTGTTGTTTTGGTCTCACACGTATGATATAGTAGTAGACCAAGGTGATGTTTGAGATGCTTAGTGTTTCGTTGGGTCACACTTGTATCACTGAAACATAGAAGAAAATATATCAACTTCACTTTGCCAAGTTTTTATTTTATAAGTTAGTATGGAGTGTGATTTGTTTGCTTGGGTATTTTGTTGGTTCACAAATATTGGAGACACATATCTAAAATTTTTACATGCCAATTTTGTGTTACTAAAAATAAAATAGGGTGCGCTTGGATTGAAAAATAATAGTAATAATAAATAAAAGGCTACGCCCAAGTGACTTAGTTAAAGATGTTGGGTTGGATCGGGTTGAACATGCGAGCTCAATAAAATGAATTGGATCGAGTCGGGTTGGGCTTAGAGGCCCCGTAGATAAAAAAAAGTTTATATTTATTTTATAAAGTTTTTATTATCGAGGTCAAGGTGGAAATATATCCCGTGACTTGTCGTATTTAAAGCTTGAAAAGAAAAAGAAAAAAAATTCTATACGCGAAAAATCGGTAGGGAAATTTACGAGTTGTTATAGTACCTACCCCTTAAAAGAAACCACGTCCTCGTGGTTTAAGAGTCAGTCGCGAGGTCGATACGGTGACGATGCGAGAATATATACTTAAAACGCGGTCGGAAAAAAAACAGCTAGTCGTTCAAGAAAGATTCGGTGACGTGAGACGATAAGTGAACAACGGATAAAGGATTCATCAAACGAAATACAACGCGGTTTCATAAAAGAGCATGATAGTTGAGTTCAAAACAGAAAGAACAGAGTCGTATGACGTTACGAAGGATAGAGCATAAGAGTGCCATAAGTGGTCGTGACCAATGACAGAGGTGGTTTAAATACGTGTGCGAGAATCAAGTAGTTGTATGTTACATAAAGAAATAACATAGAAGCAGTGACGAGTTGTACATTACATAGAGAAATAACGTCGAGGTTGATACAGTGACGAGTTGTACGTTACATACAGAAATAACGTAGGGTCGATATACAGTGACGAGTTGTAATGCTACATACGAAATAACGTAGAGGTCGATACAGTGACGAGTTGTATGTTACATACAGAAATAAGGTAGAGGTCGATACAGTGACGAGTTGTATGTTACATACAGATATAACGTAGAAGCAGTTATGGAAGCATAGCATAGTGCGATATTGTAATAGTGGGCATGTTAAGCAGTTTAACATAGAGATGTAACAAGTATAAGCATTCGTAGTCTGCTCTACACTCTCCTTAAGTTAATTATTTCTTAATCTCATTAAGTTTGTTACATCAACATTATTCTCATTTAAACTTCGCGACCCAATCAAACAAGAACAGCCTTAAAGTTTAAATGTGAGTTAATTAAGAAACTTAATGACTTTGAGAAATAATTAATTTAATTCAAATGAGAGCTTATACGAACCTAAAATATAGCAAGTAACACATACAGCACGACTACATCGCGGTGTAACAAAGAGGCAAGGCATGGCACATCGGCAGCGTGTAGCGGCGTTGAAGTGTTTTTAGGAAAATTTGGTTATAGTTTAGGTTTTGAAAAATACCTAATTCTCTATAACCTGGCTCTGAATACCAATCTGTAACGCCCCCAAAATTTCACAGCGGAAGCGTTCGGGTCATGGGGTGCTACTAAATCAATATACACAACACAAGGTAATAAAGAATGGAAATTCTATTCCATTTTCAAAATATAGATTGATTTAAGAAATAGTTTTACAATATTGTTTCAAAGTGCGGAAGTAAAGCCCATAAAAATATATGTTGTCCCATTAAAAGTTGTATTAAAATGTTGGGAAACACTTCGGATTCCAGTCTTCAACGAATGCCTTTGCCAATGCCCACGCCAATAAGTAAACCTGAGAAAAACATGCTAAAATGTCAACACAAAGGTTGGTGAGTTCATAGGTTTAAGTAATCAAGTTTTCAAGTTTTGACCACAGTTGCACATATAGCATCTCCGTGAATGACACTATATGCAAAAAGGGCTATTACGCTAGTACCAATTTCATGCGACCGAAACTACGACAGTGTGCATGCATCTAGAAGCATGGTAAATAAAAGCCCAGCAAGTGTATTTCCAGTACACTCAATCAATACGATATGATATACGCCCGACGTTTGCCTATCCGGTCAAACTCGAACGGGGGTGTCATCCCCAATAGATCTATTCATAACAATCGCGCCTCCCCAAAGGAACTAACGGTAGCATAGTTGGGATTCAAGATTGTTTCACGTAATAGTGTTTTCAGTTTCAGGTCCGAAAAGAGTTTTGCATGTTTCTCACCCCATAGTTTTATAAAGCAAGTAAATAAGAGTAAAAGTGGGGCTATAAACTCACCTTAGCAGTTCGGTGAATAAAGTATCAAGTATCAAGAGTGTGATACAACAGCGGCTCCTACCCGGAACCTAAGAATGAGATGGCATGACTCAGAATAATGATAAATGTTTGATTTACGACCAAAAGGAGAGAGTATTGAGTATATAATTCAATATAGCGTTATTAGCGTTGATTTATAAATATGACGATGTTATCGAGAGTTTGGTTTATTTACTTCGAGATGTGTCGGTAATTTATATTACTTTTGTTTTAAATATTCTCTTGTCTTTTAGTCGGGTTTTAGTATTAAAACGAAATGTGTCAGGAATAAATTGTTTTGACATTTTTATTATTAGTTATAAAAATGTGTAAGTTTGGGGTCCAAAAATAGTTGTTAGGATGTAAAAGTATACAAAAAAAATGTCAAGTATTAAACTTGAGGGGTTAGAATTGTAAAGAGTTATATAAGTTATAAACTTTTATAGGTTTTAGGAAAAGTAACAACTCATTTAAATTTGGAGGGCTAAATTTGTCAAGGAGTGGAACTTGTAAAAATCACAAAGATATGGCAAAACTGTCAATGCTAGGATTTGAACTCAAGACCTTGTGGACGAAAGTATACGTCCCTCCCAACTGAGCCAATGGCTCTTTTTGTTAATTATTGCGACAGGTTTGTACTTAACACGTTTTATACTGTTTGAAAATGGCTTATGTGTTAAAAAAAGTAAAATCCTCTAAGCGACAAAAGAGGGATTCGAACTTGGGTGGGTTGTGTAAAAGTTGATCAACATCACCAAGTGAGCCAAGGGCTCCTTGTTGTTATGCTTTTCTGATTTAACCAAGTTAAGGGAGTTTTGTGTCTGTTATATTTTTGTTACATTCGCTCAGTGCACTGTGATAGTGTATATGCAATTACGCATGAATAGTTTCTGTGTTTCATTTCTTCTTCAAAATAGTTTTCATCTCTTTCGAGCACACGAGTTACCAGGTTCAAGAGTAAGTTAAACGTGAATAAAAACGAGACTAAGTAAGCCAAAACAAGTACCGACTCATTTGTGTTTTGAGTTTTAATTTTATCGAGACCCAAGAGTGAGTTTTAAAATAAACACGACATATGCTTTTAGATTAAAAATGCAACGAAGGTTTATAACGCAACACAAAACACATTAAGTTTAGTTGATATACAAATGTTTCTATTTGGTTTGTCAATGTTTTAGAGATCGTTAGCTTTAAGACACATTGTTATACGATTCGATCCTTTAGATGTATTAAACATGTATACGAGCGATATGGAGATTAAAATAAAAAGATGAATTGAGAGTGGGTCGAAAGAACTTACGACACTCTAGCGAGTGGTGACGAGATTTGAAGCGAAGTGAACGTGACCCAAGTGACTCAAGGTGACACCCTCGAACCTAATACTTAAGCTAAGCGACGAACCATGTGTTTTTCCTTCTTCCTTGCACGACAGTGAGGGAGTAGTAATGTGAATGTGTTTTTGCGTTTTGGATTTTGTGTTGCAAGTGTAAGTGTTGTGTGTTTAACCTAGTGTCTAGAAGTGTAATATATAGAAGGTGTAAGCATAGTTCTACTAATATTATATGTACTTCCTTTCTAGTTTCAAGGAGATGAAAGTGATGGGTGAGGAGTCCTTGCACATGCTTCGACTGGAACACAAATTTGGGGCATGCTTTGATGTTGTCTTGATCGAGTGAATGGGGTGGTCCAAGGGTATGCTTGAATCACATGGGCTTCACAGAAACACATGCAATGTGGTACCAACATATGACAAGCATAAGATTAGTAAAGTTTGTTGGGTTTGACATTTGACCAAGAATTGGTACTTTGTGTTTTTGCTTGTCTTGTACTCGATGGTCATAGAAACATGGTAAATACATGTGACAAATAATTGTGTTTCAATAATTTATGTGCTTGATTTGTTGTTTTGGTCTCACACGTATGATATAGTAGTAGACCAAGGTGATGTTTGAGATGCTTGGTGTTTCGTTGGGTCACACTTGTATCACAGAAACATAGAAGAAAATATATCAACTTCACTTTGCCAAGTTTTTATTTTATAAGTTAGTATGGAGTGTGATTTGTTTGCTTGGGTATTTTGTTGGTTCACAAATATTGGAGACACATATCTAAAATTTTTACATGCCAATTTTGTGTTACTAAAAATAAAATAAGGAGCGCTTGGATTGAAAAAAAATAATAATAATAAATAAAAGGCTAGGCCCAAGTGACTTAGTTAAAGATGTTGGGTTGGATCGGGTTGAACATGCGAGCTCAATAAAATGAATTGGATCGAGTCGGGTTGGGCTTAGAGGCCCCGTAGATAAAAAAAAAGTTTATATTTATTTTATAAAGTTTTTATTATCGAGGTCAAGGTGGAAATATATCCCGTGACTTGTCGTATTTAAAGCTTGAAAAGAAAAAGAAAAAAAATTCTATACGCGAAAAATCGGTAGGGAAATTTACGAGTTGTTATATATGTGGCTCACTTACCTTAGTAAGTTAAAGCCCTAGTTGATATATGCATTAATAATAAACCTAGAATTGATTATTAGGGTTTTATCGAACAGATTATGCATGTGGCTATTTGTTTTTACATATGTTAATTGTTATGATATATGTGCATTATTTGAGTTGGGCAATTGTTACTTTTGTTTATAAAATTGGTTGACATGTTTGTAAGCAAACGGGTATTTTTTATGAAAAGAAAAGTTAACAGGACTAAATAATGGTGAAATTGGATTTGTGTTTAAGATGTAAGTCATGAATTTTAAAAGACGGTTGCGACTTTACCAAATAGCTAGACCGGCGCATCCATTATGACAAACTGTGTGGGGAGTTTTAGGATGGGTACGCATTAAATTGTGACCCGAATGATGAGGGTTTTTAATATGCTTCGCGCTGACTTGATTCACCGCTCGCTTGTGCGTCATATTTGGAGTTACCAAGTATTCCTATTATATGTACGAAGCTTTCTAAGGCAAAGTGGTAAGTTTCTCCACGCCTCGAATAAAATTCTATTGATTTCATCTTAATAAATTTAAAACTAATGAGTAAAGGTTTTATAAATTTTATGTTATGAAGATGTGTGCATGCTTCTTCATACATAAGTTTTGATCACACGTCAAAAATTGTACCCTTTAAATTCAAGTTTATGCCATCTAATGATAAGAAACACTTGAAGTTGCAATTTATGTTATGTGACAAGGTAAATCTCCATGTTGTGTGAGACCTCAACTATAATAAATTTGCAGTTTCTAAATTAGACAACTTAATTAAGTTAGTTAGTAAGATCTATAACTTAAGGCATAATGTAACACCCCCAATTTCGTGATACGCATCGGAATTCAAACTGGGTGTTACTTCATGGCACAACAGTCATAACAATAGAAAACGAACTCTAATGGATTCGTTTTAAAAGATTTATCATTCGATTCATATAAATATCAGAGTTTACAAAAATGAGGTCCCAAATGGTTCCAAGTTTACAAAATACATTAAATTGGTTTTCGAATGATAATAAATATTATAGCCTTCTTGAATATCCGTGCTCCTCCGTGCCAGCCTCGTACAATATGGACCTGAAATACATGCTTAAAACTGTCAACACAAAGGTTCAGTGAAATTCATAGAGTTTTGGAAATCAGTTGAACACATAATGTTTGTGTGAGTTACGTTGTTATACACTCATAATGTTGAAAACAAAACAGTTATTATTGTTTGGTACGGCTGCCTCAAATTTATGATACTTGAGCCCGCTTTTGTTTGATACGGCTGCCTCAATACGTGATACTTGAGCCCGCTTTTGTTTGATACGGCTGCCTCAATACGTGATACTTGAGCCCGCTTTTGTTTGATACAATTATATATGCACATAATTATATAAATGCGATTCATGTATAGCAATATTGTTACTTAGCATAAATAAACATTCAGTTCATATAAACATATAGTTTCAAAGTAATGTGTTCGGTTTAAAAATAAAGCATTTATCTCCCCCAAGGGTTTGTAAAACAATTAAGTAATAGAAAGTGGGGCTATGAACTCACCTCAGAGTAAATGATATCAAATGTATAATGAGAATGATGGATATACCGTGAGAACTTCTACGAGCAACCTAAAATAGGATGTTGCGACTTAGGTTTGAAATAATGATGCGAAAGAAATAATAAGCCTATATACGTCTCTATGTTGATCATGATGTAGTACATGGCAGTTGTGTATGTTGTTTATAGAAATCGTACTACCGTTCGGGCCATCATAATTCAGAGGTCATGTAGTAAACGTTCGAGGAGCTAGGACACTTTAAATCGTAAATCCAGCAACTCGTCGATACGTTTTACTCAAATGAATCCACTCACATGAAGCTCCCTACTATTGTAGCACTTAGTAGATAAAACATATGTTTTGAGTGAAGATTGTTATATTAACAAGTTTATCATGTTTTTGCAAGTTCTCATCGTTTCATAGATATGATCATTTGATAATTTAAGTATATAAAGTTATGTCGTTTGGTTTGTGTTGGTGTTGATTTGCCAAGGTTAACACCTTAGTTAACGGTCTTGGGTAAATAAGCCTTGAGGCTTTAGCCATGGCCTTGCTGTGGCTTTGGTCTTGACTACCATGGTCTTGAGACTCAGCTTTGACCTTAGCCGTGGCCGTGGTCTTGCCTTATGGACATTAGGCCTCTTGGTTTGCTTTTAGTTGTGACAAAAGTATAGTCGTGAGACTATATATAGGGCAGTTTCAGTTTTTGAAAGATAATGGCCTATTTAAGCGTTTTCAGGGCCCGAGCTTCTTCACTGTTGAAGGAAAACGTCGTTCCGGACAACTTTCGTGCTTTAAATTTTTGATGATTCGGACCAGAAGTGCCACTTTCAAAACGGAAAGCTGCTTAACAGCTTGTGTTAGGCAGTTTCGGCGTTTTGGTTTCGCTAACTTCTTTTGGCTGTATCTTTTGACTCGTTTGTTCGTTTCAGGTGATTCAAGTTGCTATGTTTACCTTTTTATCTTGTCTACCATAGTATGTAAGTTAGAAAGTACACATGTGACTAGTTTTAATGGTCTCAAATGTGTAGAATATGACTAGTTTACTAGTTTGTTAATTTTACGACAATATGTGAATTAAAACATGTGATTGAGTATATGTACATCATGAATCAACATAGTAACCATATATATAGCATGAAATTGTCAAGATTATGAATAATAAACATGAGATGATGGTGGTGATTAGTTGCTTACAACTTTTGGCTTTCAATCAAGAAATGAGTAACTAGTAAGGATAGGACTTTGATTGAACACTTAGGACCTTGGATTGAGCTAGCTTTCTACACTTTGGCACCCTTGTAATATTGAAGGATTGGTGATGAAGTAATAAGTGACTTGAGTGGATCTAAACTCAAGAAGATCACTTAAACTTGCTAGAGATTTGATGTAGTAACTTGCTACTTGAAAGTTCTTAGCATAAACTTGGAGTTATGTATCAAATTATGGAAGGTATGTTTGTTTTATGATATGAACGACCAAGAGAGGTGTATGAGGGTTTTTGGGATGTCTTTCACTTGATATTTATAGGAGGGTAAGTTTGGTTAACCATATATTGGGTTAAATGTTAACCATGGTTAAGTTAGGACACATGTAACCATCAAAATGGAGCATGGTTAGGATCAAGCCACCAAAATGATGACTACCCTCCCTATAGTCGGCCATATGGAGATAAGATTACTTAGGTGGATAGTCTTGGTATTATCTTGAGTTTAGAGCATGATTTGGTTCCGTTAAATGTCAACCGTAAGTTGTTAAGCCATAAAACGTAAAACCGGGTATCGTAAAAATACGAAACTTGTAGGAATGATGAAACTCATCATTATACTCCATCTAAAAATATAAAATGAGTGATATGTCTCATCGGGTGCAAAAACGCTGCCTAAAGCCGAAACACGGTCAAAAACGCCGAAAATGCAATTTATCAGAAAAGAACGAGATTTCATGGAAATGACCGTGCATTTATTTAAAGTGGACTAAAATTAGTCTATAAGTGATATGAGATGTCAAAATGTGGTTTTCGTTATACGTGGGATAACTTAACAGTTATACGTGAAGTCTAAAAGTTACGCGATTTAAGCAAAAATGTAGAACGTACAAGGTTAATTTCTTTATGGTCAAAGGAGGAGGGAATTATGTTTGACTTTTCCAAAAAATGTAAAAGTGTCAAAACATCTTAGAAAACACAGTGCAGGAAGGGTTAAGTCTGGGTCTAAGTAGAATTGTTTAAAACGTAAGTTTAGTCTCGTACGGCTCAGGGTTTATTTGGTAATATTTAAATGAAATCTTAAAAATTCTCTAATTGATTATGAGTGATCTAAAAATTAATCTGATGTGAGGAAAATTGTCAGAGTTGATTTTCGTTATGCGCGTGATGTTTAAATGGTGTTCCGACAAAAACGAAACTTTAAGACGATGTTTTCTTAATAACTTTTGCGAAGATGATCTAACGATTGTCAAACTCTCAGGTTATTACTAAAATAAATTAACTTACGAGAATGTGAAATATAAAATTTACGGGATGAATAGTGAAAAATGAATAGTAAAAGTGAATAGTAACTTTTCAAAAATATGAAAAGTAACCCGAAAAATGCGCGTTGTTACACATAAGATGGGGTGAAACATGCTTACGTTTGCATAAGAGTTTGGCAAATTGTAAATCCCGTAATTATCTAGGAATTGAAAACTTGCTTGTCAATTATTGTTCGACAATTACCATGTTGAATACTTTCATCACTAACAGATCAACTGATGTGGTGGAACTACAGCAATTTGGGTCCTGTTTTCAAGGAAACTTTTATGGTTAATATGAATATTTACCAAGGGTATTTAATTTCTTGAAAGATTTAATTATCGAAAATACTAAAATTGAATTTTGTTGATTCTTTTGAATGTATTAATGCAACGTTAAACCGTAAACGGAGTTTGGGTTTCGGTATATTGATCTAGTTCTTTTTTAAACAAATGTTTGATCAAGAAAACATTTAATGAAAAGACAAACAAAGTCTCTTTTCCTTTGAAGAAGAGTGAGACTCAATCATATTCCTTTTCATGATTGAGAAAGGTATGTTAGGAACTATAGAATTGCCTAAATTCTAATATAACTCATAGCAACTTTAATAGTTAAGAAAATTTCACACCTTGTTTTCCTTCAGAGATTTCATTGCCCTCTGTTGGTGATTGAATTCTTATATGACATTTTGGTCAACTAGAAAACATGTTTGCCGTTTTATGAGTTATTAAATTAGAAGCTAGACTAATTACCGCAAAATTGGTAAAAGACAAACTAGTATATTTTATCTAGTTGTTTTGCTTTGACTAATTAAAGGTGCTAGTACACACCATTATGGGGACGGTAGACCTATTAAGGAAGAAATTGAATGCTCATTTTTTCAAGTTAATAGCATTGATGGATGATCCATCATCTACATAGTAGAATACACTCTTTTAGTACATAAGTAATTGTTACGAATGGTCTTACAAAGGGGTAGCAACGTAATAGCACGCTATTTTCATTGGTTAATGAAACACTTACAATGTTGTCAAATCCGGTGGTAGTATTGGGATGTATTACTAAATAAGGCATTATTGTAACGTTGTCTAATTCAGTGGGAGTTACAAGCTTTATTATCTTGGTAGTAACTCAGATTATTTCTAGATTTTCTGGAAATAATACATTACGTTAAAAAATGTAGACATTCATATTCTCAAGGATAGTCATGAACGTTTCCTTGATAATTAAGTGGTCCTACATCTACTTGTAATGCTTATATATCTATGACACTATCATATTGCTCACATAAACAAACGAATGCCATGATGTTTATCTACTACATGATGTTGTTCTATGCACAAGTGGGAGAAGCATTTATTGTGTGCAAAGGAACAACACATACAAATATGATTAATGGATTCTCTTGATCATAAGGTAAGAGATTAACGTTCTAATAAGATTGTCTTGTTTAGAACATGTGTCAAGATTATAACATAGACTACTTTTATGTCTTATGTCATTCAAATTAAAGAAACACTTGAAGTTACAATTTAGGTTAAGTGAGATCTTAGCTAGATTGTAATCTAAAGGTAAATCTCCACTTGTCATGAGATCGAGCGTGGTTGCTTTTTCAGTTTCTTAAGTTGGACACTTCAAGGAATGACATAATTAAAATAAAGTAATCTAATGCTACTTTAAATATTTATGTATTCTTGGAATGACATAAATAGTATATTAACTTGAAAATTAATTAATTAAAACCAAGACGTGGTGTTCATAATTACTTAAAATTACACATGGTTATGTGTTTCTGTGTAAACTCACAAACATGAAGTATTTTAAATACTTATAATATAAAGTAAGACATTATAACTGTTATGTCTTTTGACTTGTTCAAAGAATACTTATGTTATAAAGCATGCAATTGGCTTGAATATTCTATTATACCATTAAGTTGTCTTAGTTGGTAAATAGGTAGGCCAAAAGGAATATGTTTATCTTACATATTGTTAAATTGTCTTACAATATTAATTCTAATGAAATATTGTATGTATATGGTATGTTCAGTTAGAAGAATCAAACATTTGTTATATTGTTTGATTCAAGATAATAATATCTTCTTTTCTTCCAAAAGTTATCAAGGTTAGAAAATTGAGTATGGATTGGATATACTTAATAAGACTCCAACCTAGAAGATTAGACACTATTTTATTATGGAATGTGATGAATCACATTAAGTCTTAAAATGAAGTTCTGAATTTGTTAAACTACTTATGATTGAGTAGGTTATTAACAAACTAGAGTCAGGAACTGTCAATGTGTATTTGTAATATCCCAAAAGAAAACAATTTAGTGTTGTTCTACTTACTAAAGCATTTATAGATAGTCTTTAAAATACAAAAGCAAGTGGAAGTTTTGTTTAGATCTTGAAGAGATTAAATTACTAAACACATAATCTTCTAAAATACACTAGTAAATACCATGATGAGGTCAAATCTGATAGACCTCAAGATGATGGAATTCTCATTCATAGATCCGTAGGGATATCTCAGATATTTGATTGATATGCTGAGAAATATGAATTACAGGATCATGGTAAGCATGTTAATCATAATGATATATTACCAGATATTGAATTGTGATAAATTATTCATACTGTGAATATTAAGAGGATGTCTATAAAGATAATCAACTTTGGAACTTGGTTTATCTTAATGAAGATGAGTTTCTTCGAAGAGAATGAAAACCCTAGTGGTTTAAATCTTTGTGTAGAAATCATATGAACAAATATTGTACATATGTTTAATGCATGACTTTTTGACAAGATTATTAATCACACTTAAGCAATTAACGGTGATTGAATATTCTTTCCTAGACACATTAAATATATAAAGATGATAATTGTCATACTTATTTTCATTAATATGAAAAATGACAATGGAATATCAAAACTCTTTCTTGAGTGATTACTTGAGCGAGGACAGTAAGTAATCGAAAGGAGTTTTTGAATTTTTATAATCTTTGGAAATGTACAAACTGCAAGAATCCATGACTGGATATATGCATGCATCTAGGAGATGATTCTTATGTTTAACTATTAAATCCATGTTTTGGTTTAAAATTAAAATAAGATAATTTCTGTGAAGATCGTTTAAAGCTCAGCTAGGGATCAGTAACAAAGACAATAAACATAATACGCAGCGGAATAATCAAAACTATACTTTGTTATTGCTAAAGGTTTTCATTCACTAACACTAACTAATCTTAGACGTTTATAGCCTTTAGTTCACTAATACTCTGATACCACTTGTTGGATCGATGTACTCTAACCAAACTAACTTAACTAGCTTGTTTAAGGTTTAACAACCTCGGATAAATCCTAAGTTATTAACAATGAAACACTGAACACTCTTTATTGAGTATGCGGAATTTACTCAATAAATCTAAGAAGAACAACTTTATTAATAACTCTAAATCTGCTTTATTATGCAGATACTTTTAACAACTCTAATCATATCGAACTAAAACTCTAAACTTGTGAAATCGTAAGATATCTCTAATAATGACTCGTACAACTCTAATGCCAATCTAGGGGTCCTTTTATAGGCTCAAGGATAACCCTAGTCGGTTTACAATATGTATCCTTGTACGACAAGTAATCTAATACAGAACATTCTAGATTACAAGACTTTCTATAAACGAATAAAACAGTTCTTTCAATCTTACAGTACTTTGACCTTCATGTGCAGTACTTTGACTTTCTATTTAGCAGTACTTTGACTCTTTGACTTTTTCCAGTTCTTTGCCATTCTGCAGTACTTTGAGAATCTTCAGTACTTTAACTCTTCAGCACTTTCATATCCCAACAATTTCTATGTATTCTTGAAAGCTAGTGTGAGTATTATGTTTATTTTCTTTAAATCTTAAATGTTGTGGGTAGTAACATTCCATCTAGACTAAATGTTAAGCTCTAGTTGGGAATGGAACTTCACTTGAAAGATTTAGAAAATAAGACATACAACCTTGGAATATATGTTTATTATTAATAAACATGTGCGGAAAATAAATGAGTCTAATAAAACATGATATATCATTTGGAAAATGGATATGTAGAACATGAATAAAATCTATGTTTGACACAAGGATTTTTCATGTACATTATGAAATTGTTGTATTATGCTTGAATGCAAGATGATTTGACAACATTGATATCTAATGAAGTTATTAGATAACTTGTGTAATGAATATTTGATACGCTTACGAAGCGCATTCGGGGTCAAAGGAAAATTCCTTTTCTTCGAGCAAGTTTTTCAACCACCTAGGCAGTGAACCTAATCGTTGTAGTGTAGTATTAGGGTAAGCCTCGGGATTGATATCGTTCACTAGGGGAATAGGAATGCTAGTGAGAAGTTACTACGCTAAGGTTGGGGTTGAGGAAGAGTATTTTTTATATCTTTTTTATATTTTTTAGAAAATTGAAATTACGAATCTCGGGGTATAGGATTTGGGGGGTTGGTATTTCTACCGATTACTCTACTATTCTAATTATCTAATTAACTAAGCTAAAGGATAGTCTATGTCTAATTGATGTGTATTCGTATGATGATTAAAGATGTGTTTACCTAGATGCTACTACTCCCTAGTTATCTCCTATTGATGGTTGAATTGTCACATCCTTATTCTTAACGCGTTGTGTCTTCTAAGGTCGTAGGGTATGCTTTTTTCCCTAACTCTTTGAGACTACCTTAAGGTTATTGCCTACGAAATCTCTAGGATTCATAAACTAACTCTAAGGTTATCTTTGGATGTTTAGCCTACAACAACTCTAGGTGATTCTAAACTAATGTTCACAAAGATTACTCAAGCATTAAAAACACAACGAATGACCTATCGCAATCCTAGGTCAATTACAATTAAGATAAGAGACAACCAATCAATATTCAATACCTAGGTTTCATAGATCTAAGCAAACACATAAGTAAATTAGCCGGACATGGAAAACATGCAAGCATACACACATACAATTCAAGACATAATTGAATCAATGAAGTAAATTACTTATCTTGTTGTAAAATAGGGTATGAGAACCCTAAGATACTGCCCAAGGCAGCCAAAATTCGGTTTTAGGTTTTACTCCACAATACTACCTCCCTAAAAGTCTGAAAATTCGAATTCTATATATAGAGTTACAACATGCGACGGCGTCACTCTTTAAATGTGACGTCGTCGGATCGCCGCCATTAGGGTTTCGTCTTGACCACGTCAACCTTGTGACGGCGTCACCTTATAGTTGTGACACCATCGGTTTCATCTTCTGACGCCGTCTGGATCTGAATCTAGGCCGTCTGAGTTGTGACGCCCTACTCTTTAAAACCTGACGCCGTCGGGTGTAAACTAGCAATTTCGCTACTAAGCGCCACAAATTTGAGCACGCTATGCGGCTGCCGCTTCTAACTCTCGACGCCGTCACCTTCAATTTCAGCAGCTTGAGTGTCTTGATCTTGACTTGGCCATTTTCTTCATATATTCACGCCTTTTTGTCCGAATAAGTGTCATTCCAGCAATTTGCCTTCAAGAGACCTAAAAAGTGAAAAGGAACGAAATTAAGCAGCAACGGATATAAAAGTGGTCGATTAAGGGCTTAAATGACCACTCAAAAGTGTGCCTTTTAAATCCTTATCAATATTCTAATGTAATATGTTTAACTACATTCCTCAGCCTGGAGTTGCTCCCAGATTCTATGGAAGAACAATATGTCAATTGTTGTGAAAATTGTCATAGCAAACAAACTTGAAAGTTTGGACGGGGACAAACATTACACTGTAGGTATTGAAGTTTACAAAGATTTTAAAGAGCATATTGTTGTTTGAATACAATGATGGTGGTTTAATTGAGATGACACTCAATACAAGTCATGGAAGGATTTCATCCTTGTTGATGGCCATGTGAACTAGTTGTGCTCAACTAAGGGCATAGTTGCATTATACATTAAAGAATAAGAATAATTTAAACTTTAAAAATGTTTGAAAGTTTGATTGTCATAAATTGGAGGTTGAGGATGTCACACACTTTATGAAATGTTATGTGGCAATATCAAGATGTTTTGAATTCACACATACAAGAACTTCACTAGTTGAATTTTTAAAATAAGTATTCTCAAAATTCCAATAGATCAAAGTTAGTTGAAATTATGCCTTGTCAACAAGTTTGATTGTCATTACTTGAGACATGATTCATTAACTAGTATTATCATACATTGATCTATTTAGTGTTTGGATAAGGGATGTTTTGAACAAATATTATTTAAATGAAATAAAATATTGGTTATGTTTATTTTTCATTTTCTTAATATTATATCCTATATTTGCATGTTTAATCCGTGAATAACTTATGTTATTCTAAAGTCCGTTGTCGATCAATGATGTGGGAATGTCAATGACTTAAGACAAATCTGAGTTTTGGTAGAATATACTTAAAGTATATTGATGCGTGGGACATGCCAGATTCACATGATATTCAATGAATTGAATATAGGACAGATCCCAACTTAACATGATTGTACTTTATGGATCCTTTTCATTAAGTAAATCATGAATGTTTATCCTCATACTTGAGATACCAGATAACTGTTATGAATGTAGCACACTTGTGTGAAACAGTCTAACGCTATCCGTAAAAGGTGGTTATAAGGGCTATTTTCAGAAGTGTTGCAAAGTTCATGAGTTTTGCTTGTAGTCAAGAGAATTTACTCCTTTGAATTTGTTTCAGAGCATAATACTGTTTGGGCCCCTCGTAGGGTTGACAAGATGTTTGTAAGGCCTTACCGAAGATCTATCTGGAATAAGTTCAGATAATTTGGTAATCTTGTTCAATCAGATATAACGAGAAACAAAATATTGACTTGTGAAATGACTCGATCCGTATTCACAGTAAATGAAGTACTAGAAGTAAAAGGATAAGTATTAATGATGAATCATTAAAATGGTTTTTCCAGGGAAACCACACTCGGTTTAAATCAGGGGACATTGGTGTGAAAAGCTAGGCTATCTAATGTCATTAATGTATTAAGATATAACCAAATGGGAGATGTTAGTTTATGGTTATAAACTAATACGTGTATGTCCGGATTCGAACTCGAGACTTCGGGATTGCACACATTACGTATGAGAATAAATGTAAAATAATTAATATATAAAACGTTATATTTTAATTATTAAATCACCAAAATAAATATTTAATGGCCGTTAGTATTTAACGAATATTGACTAACGACCGTTAAAGGTTTAAGAGATACGAATATATGGAAACAAGTCAAGAAGGATCCAGAATCCCTTGGGATCCATATATTCGGCCATATAGAAGGTTTAGGGTTTAAAACCCTTACTTGGGCTCCAAGTTTAGAATACTATAAATACAAGGCCTCATTTATTCATTCTATTCTATTCCTTGATATCCCTAACTACTCTAAACTTCTGTTCTTCTCCCCTCTATTGTGTTCAACCGAAATCCTATCCTAAACCCTTAGGGAGTCGATTTCTAATGAGCACAACAAAGTGTTTGGTTGTTGGTGATTCAAGAAGCTAGCTTTTCTCATTGATTCGCTAGTAATACGTGTGTACATTGAAGGAAGAGCAAATACACTTGTGTTTGCATATCTTGGGTCGATTTCTTTGTAAATCGAATTACACAAACCCTAATTTTAGGGTTCTTGGTTCTTGATCCTAATTTGGGGTTTTCATAAACCCTAATTACATAGATTGATAAAAGGTACGCATTCTATTTAAATTCGGTTAATTAGTTTACATGTATTTAGATCCTACTTGCTTCTGCTATTTGCTTTGATGATGTTTATGTTTTATAATTGTTACGTATTCATAAAACCCAACAGTGAGTGTGTCGTGTAGGGAATGAGCTAGGGTATGTAGCATATATAGCTTTAGAACCCTATCACACTTGGGCCTAAACTTGTCCCACAAGTTAAGCATACATTCCATATACTATCACAACTCTCCTAGGCCAAACCCACTCCAAACGCCCCTCTATGGAACCTGCCAATGGGCTTGGTTTAGGTGTAATCCGGTCCTAATTTAACTCGGGTAAAAACCGGGTCAAAACTTGAGCTTTAAACGTTAAACGTATTCTAGTGTTTTACGTGTGTGCCCCCAATAGGCTCACACAACTCTAGTCGTATCAAGCTAACCCGACTACCATTCCAACAGTAGGGAAATACATGTAGGTTTTTTCACGACTCAAATCGTGCGAACCAAAATACTGGGACGAATGGGACTAACAACAGACATGTTACAAATTCGAATAATAACTCTCGTAGGATTCCAGGACCTTCTTCGTTTTCTGGGCTCAGTCAACCAAATAATGGGTTGGATGGTCAACAACATTTGTTGGCTTTGCTACAGGCCAACAAAATATTAATGCTCAATATGGTCTTTCACATATCTATGTTATAACCAACTTTACACGATCCTAATCCATATTACTACAATACACACTCACTTACATATCTATGACTATATATACACGCTCACACATATATTAATTCCAAAAAAATGTGCAGATTGGCGGGAACACCCTGATCTCGGGTGTTTTTTGGCATCAGCCATTGTCCACCCCACAAGGAATAGCTCCGGCAACTCTCCTGGCCTAGTGGGGCACCAACTGGAGTGAGAACGAGTCAAGACTCGGACTCTTGAGCTCTTATTCCACAAAGTCTCTCCAGTGTGCCCATAGGTTTTGCGGAAGTGGGTACCTATATGAAGCAAATGCCAAGAATGTGACTTGAACCTGGATCAATTGACTCAAGCACAAGTATTCCAACCATTGGACTAATGCTCCATTGGTCACACATATATTAATGTTGGACTCTTGTAATCACCCATAGCACAAATTACAACCGATATGATTAATGCATGATTCAAGCAAAATAGTCAAAATGTCTCCACGATATAAGTCTTGTTTGGTAATTTGTTTTATATTATATTGTTTATGATTGTCAGATAATAACAATAATACATCATCCTTTACATTACCACGATATTTCGAGGAGCTTAAGATGAAATTTCTTGTTACTAAAAGTCATACATCAAGAAATATAGGTATTACTGATGTGGACTATTCACCCATTTGTCGCACAAGATGTTAAACAATGAAAGATATATTTTTATTTATTTTATTTTTTTTTTTTTTATATTGATCAGCTTTATTTTTCGGTTGATTGACTTATTTGATATGTAGGAAAAATATATTTGTAATTGTTTGGATCGTAATCTCATCAAGAAAATATATAAGCACAATCGATTTTAATTTTAAAATTAATTAACAACAGATGTTAAGTCCGTGAAACATATAGGCGTGTTAGAGTAATACTAAACGAATACTCGTACATAGGGACGAGATTTATAATGTAAAATAATTATAGTTGCGATATTGTGGTTAAAATATAAGGATCGTGATTAGAATGATTTGAAATTATTAAAAAGAGTAAGCGATTGGTAAAACACAAAACTAAAATAAACAAAATTCCACAATCTTATCCTCATTTTGACTAAAAGCTTACTAACGTTGTTGGAGCATTCATCTCATTCATCTTCTTATACAAGTAGCATTCAAAATTGAAAGACTGAGTGGAAGCAAACACCGAGTGAATCAGTTTGTCGAGAATGATGGAGTAGCCAGATATTGAGTGAGGTTGAAACGAATAATGAAGGACTTCATCATATTTGGTAGACATAAATGTTCCCGGATATTTATACCGGTTGCAACTAATGTCAATTCAGGTTTATAGTATCGCTCGATCAACTTCCCATCCAAATCTACTACGATTGCGCCTGCTTTTTTCTCTACCGAAGGTCTTGGTGCTTTTCCAAGAATGCAAAAAACTTTATGCATATATGGATATTTGCGTGCTAGATCCCAAGTGTACGTATGCATATATGGATATTTGAGTGCTGATGGTTTGAGATTGATTCAACTGATTCTAATACCTTTAGGAGATTCTAATACAATGTAAAATGATTCAATTTCAGTTTAAATGAATTACTCACTGTGTTAATCGCAATCCAGTATTGTCCCTCACCATCATAACGAATATTGTCAGGCAAACCAACCAAATAAATACATATATCGAACCTTTTTTCTCCCCTTGTATGTAGTATCTCATGCATCTCATCGTGTAACTCATGTCATGAAATATTATGTCAAATCTCTAATTTTACACGGTCTCTAATTACAAAGTAAAAATAACAATGAGTGGCATTACATCAGGGTTTCACAAAAGATGACAAAGTCGTGGTCCGGCGATATTTCAACGCCATTAGTAAAGTAGAGATCTTGAACAAGAACTTTGGTTTGCTTGGATGGATCATAACTCATTAATCTACCATAAGGCCGACCTTCAAATATGTCAAATACACAATTGTGCAAGTCTTGTTGTCAAGACGCATCAGTGAAATACAATTAATATGCCATTTTTTGTTACTGTTACAGCATCCCCAATATCAAATCTTATGCCCTCGATCGGCCTAATTTGTTAACACTTTTATCTCTCCATCTTCAGTTATTTTAACTTTTAATCATGCACGACTAATGAAACTCTTTACTCAAGATTCAAAAAATCACATCATATATAAAATATCTATCAAAATGTTCATTAGTTTCTGCATACTTTTACAACATAGTGTATCTTGGATAATGAAATATGTGGGAAAAAATGTTGAGTCAGTTCAATGTCCACAATCTCTAAATAAGATTTGAACATAAAATAGCTTAAGTGTAAATGAAGATGCTGAAAATTTTTTCAGCATAAACTTCTTTTGAGTGCTTGAAGACAAAGTATCACTACTACAAAAAAGCCTTTCAAGACCTGTTGAGAGACTCCTCGAGACCGGTTTTTTATATGGTCTCTATGAGGGGGGCTCTCCATGTGAAAATCAAATGAAGACCGGTCTAAATGAGACGTGTTTTTTTAATTAAAAACCGGTCTTGAGTTGTTATTTATATCAAAACCGGGTTTTTTCCTTAATACCGGTCTTGATAAATTTGAGCAGACGGAAACATTAATTGACACCGTTTTTTCTTAGAAAGGGTCTTAATGAAGGGGTCTCTAAACCCAATTATGTAGTAGTGTATTCACTTCAGTGTTTGAAGCGGTTCAAGTATTGAAGCTTAAGTCTCAAAGAACAAGTTCAGTTAAGCGAGGTTGGCAATGCTTCGTTGAATGATGTCGATCTCCTCAACAAAGATGCCAAGCAAAATGCTACTAGCATCTAGAAGGTTACAGGACGAGAATAATATACTTTATACAAAAAGTTTAAAATAAAATCCTTTTAAGAATGACCATCTTTCAAAATTGGTATAAAAATGCAAACAATATACTCAACTGTTATTTTCCTAGCACATTTATTTTGTAGGTGTTCATTTTTTTTCTTTCCATTTTTATAGTGGTAGTAGAAGTAAACTTTGGTGTTTTAGCCACCCCTAATCAGCTCACTTCGTTAAGTAGTAAACTTTCGTGTTTTAGTGCATTTTCTAATTTTGCATCCAGAATTTGATTAACAATCCCACATAGGTCAATGAAAGAAGTTTTTTATCTTTATATATTCTTGTGTGTGTCATATTGTTAGTTTAGAATAATATCAGGTTGTTTAGTATGGTTGGCTGCATGATAAAATACATGTTATCATGTTGTCTTATCATTGACGTTAGCTCTGCTAAACAACTATTAAAAATTCCTAAATTTTTAATAAAACTTTTTAAAATTACATAAATTTAGACTCACCGTCACGGAAATTTAAACCGGATAAAGTCACCATTTTCAGGAGTTAAGGTTACCTGCAGATAACATGATTGGACTTTAATTCTCTCTCATATTATGATGACAATCATAAACACTTTTGCCACTAAATGATTTTGATATGCTACATTTGTTGATACTTGAATGTCTTGTTGGGAACAATTTTTGTATTGTGGTTTTTTTCTGTAAGTTTTCGTTGTCAAACGTGCTTTATATATCAAACGCTAAAACCTTATTACTCCAAAATGTTGGGTATGAAATAAATTTGTACATTAGGTCAAAAACGACTTGAACCGAAAATAATAATAATAATAATAATAATAATAATAATAATAGGTCAAAAACGACTTGAACCGAAAATAATAATAATAATAATAATAATAACAATAATAATAATAATAATAATAATAGAAAAAGCTCATACGTATCAAAACGCTTATTTTTATTATTAATTTTTTTAACGACAGTTTTTTTTCACACCCTATACCACCTATCTCACAAATACCTCCAACGAGGTTTGAACCCACAACATCTATGTTGATGGGTAACTCACATACCACTAGACCAAGGCCTAGGATAGAACGCATTTACGTGGTTATCGATAAAACAACACTTATTGTAAATTTTGGATGAACGATGTAAGCTCAAGCACGGGTAGATTTACACTTGTTCATCTGCATAAAATGAATATATGATTATTGTTTTTGTTTACCTGCTTTAATTTTCAAGTAAGTTTATATTGAGGATAGAGCTTGTTTTAGCTTCCACGTGACTTATTTACAACATGAGTTTTTGCATGTGCATCTAGCTTTTAATTTGATTAACAATCCCACGTAGGTCAATCAAAGAATTTTTTTTATCTTTATATATTCTTGTGTGTATCATACTATTAGTTGAGAAAATATCATGTTGTTTAGTATGGTTGGATGCGTGATAAAATACATGTTATTATGTGTTGTCATAACACCGAGTTCAACCTTATACTAAACAACTTTTAAAAATTCTTAAATTTTTAGGACAACTTTTTAAAATTACGTGATACTTGATATGCAAGTTGAGAATAATTCATGTTGTTTAGTATGGTTGGATGCATGATAAAATACATGTTATTATGTGTTGTCTTAACATTGAGTTCAACCTTATACTAAACAACTTTTAAAAATTCTTAATTTTTTAAGACAACTTTTTAAAATTACGTGATTCTTGATATGCTATTTTTTTGGGGATAATTAACGTTTTTGCCTTTTTGGCCGACTAATTCTGTGAATTTAGACTCATCGTTATGTAAACTTAAATCAGATAAAGTCCACTCTTTTCAGGAGTTAATGTTACTTGCACCTAACATGAATTGGACTTTAATTCTCTCTCATATTAAGTCAAAACCGGCCTGAACCAAAAAACAAAAAAAGCTCATACATGTCAAAATGCATTTACGTTTTTTTTTTTTTACGACAAATTTTTTTCACACCCTATACCACCTATCTCACAAATCCCTCCAGCGAGATTTGAACGCACAACCTCTATGTTGATGGGCAACTCACATACCACTAGACCAAAGGCTTAGGGTAAAACGCATTTACGTGGTTAACGATAAAACAACACTTATTGTAAAATTTGGATGAACGATGTAAGCTCAAGCGCGGATAGATTTACACTTGTTCATCTGCATAAATGAATATATGATTATTGTTTTTGTTTAGCTGCTTTAATTTTCAAGCAAGTTTATATTGAGGATAGAGCTTGTTTTAGCTTCCACGTGACTTGATTACAACTGTTTTGATAAACAATCCCACATAGGTCAATGAAAGGATTTTTTATGTCTTTATATATTTGTATGTGTTTATTATTACCAGTTAAGATTAATAGATGTTGTTTATCTTCGTTGCATCAATGTTTAATCCGTGAATAACTTATGTTATTCTAAAGTCCCTTGTCGATCAACGATGTGAGAATGTCATTGAATTAAGACAAATCTGAGTTTTGGTAGAATATACTTAAAGTATATTGATGCGTGGGACATGCCAGATTCACATGATATTCAATGAATTGAATATAGGACAGATCCCAACTTAACATGATCTATCCGTAAAAGGTGGTTATAAGGGCTATTTTCAGAAGTGTTGCGAAGTTCATGAGTTTTACTTGTAGTCAAGAGAATTTGCTCATTTGAATTTGTTTCAAAGCATAATACTGTTTGGGCCCCTCGTAGGGTTGACAAGTTGTTTGTAAGGCCTTACCGAAGATCTATCTGGAATACGTTCAGATAATTTGGTAATCTTGTTCAATCAGATATAACGAGAAACAAAATATTGACTTGTGAAATGACTCGATCCGTATTCACAGTAAATGAAGTATTAGAAGTAAAAGGATAAGTATTAATGATGAATCATTAAAATGGTTTTTCCAGAGAAACCACACTCGGTTTAAATATGGGGACATTGGTGTGAAAAGCTAGGCTATCTAATGTCATTACTTTATTAAGATATAACCAAATGGGAGATGCTAGTTTATGGTTATAAATTAATACGTGTATGTCCGGATTCGAACTCGAGACTTCGGGATTGCACACATTACGTATGAGAATCAATGTAAAATAATTAATATATAAAACATTATATTTTAATTATTAAATCACTAAAATAAATATTTAATGGCCGTTAGTATTTAACGAATATTGACTAACGACCGTCAGAGGTTTAAGAGATACGAATATATGGAAACAAGTCAAGAAGGATCCGGAATCCCTTGGGATCCATATATTCGGCCATATAGAAGGTTTAGGGTTTCAAACCCTTACTTGGGCTCCAAGTTTAGAATACTATAAATACAAGGCCTCATTTATTCATTCTATTCGATTCCTTGATATCCCTAACAACTCTAAACTTCTCTTCTTCTCCCCTCTATTGTGTTCAACCGAAATCCTATCCTAAACCCTTAGGGAGTCGATTTCTAATGAGCACAACAAAATGTTTGGTTGTTGGTGATTCAAAAAGCTAGCTTTTCTCATTGATTCGCTAGTAATACGAGTGTACATTGAAGGAAGAGCAAATACACTTGTGTTTGCATATCTTAGGTCGATTTCTTTGTAAATCGAATTACACAAACCCTAATTTTAGGGTTCTTGGTTCTTGATCCTAATTTGGGGTTTTCATAAACCCTAATTACATATATTGATAAAAGGTACGCATTCTATTTAAATTCGGTTAATTAGTTTGCATGTATTTAGATCCTACTTGCTTCCGCTATTTGCTTTGATGATGTTTATGTTTTATAATTGTTATGTATTCATAAAACTCAACAGTGAGTGTGTCGTGTAGGGAATGAGCTAGGGTATGTGGCATATATAGCTTTAGAACCCTATCACACTTGGGCCTAAACTTGTCCCACAAGTTAAGCATACATTCCATATACTATCACAACTCTCCTAGGCCAAACCCACTCCAAACGCCCCTCTATGGAACCTGCCAATGGGCATGGTTTAGGTGTAATCTGGTCCTAATTTAACTCGAGTAAAAAACGGGTCAAAACTTGAGCATTAAATGTTAAACGTATTCTAGTGTTTTACGTGTGTGCCCCCAATAGGCTCACACACCTCTAGTCGTATCAAGCTAACCCGACTACCATTCCAACAGTAGGGAAATACATGCAGGTTTTTTCACGACTCAAATCGTGCGAACCACAATACTGGGACGAATGGGACTAACAACAGACATGTTACAAATTCGAATAATAACTCTCGTGGGATTCCCGGACCTTCTTCATTTTCTGGGCTCAGTCAACCAAATAATGGGTTGGATGGTCAACAACATTTGTTGGCTTTGCTACAGGCCAACAAAATATTAATGCTCAATATGGTCTTTCACATATCTATGTTATAACCAACTTTACACGATCCTAATCCATATTACTACAATACACACTCACTTACATATCTATGACTATATAAGGAAGAGATTTAGTGAGAAGAGAAAAAAAAAATGAGAAGAGTGAGAAATATTTTGATCCACACATTTCAAATGAAAAAAAAATTTAAAGGAAGATGCATCTACTTTTATAGCTGCATCTGAAATGTGCGGTTGTGTTTTCTTCTCATTCTTCTTATTTCAACTTTATTTCTTATTTGATCCTCACTCTGACTATATATACACGCTCACACATATATTAATTCTACAAAAAGGTGCAGATTGGCGGGAACTCCCTGATCCCGGGTGCCTTTTGGCATCAGCCATTGTCCACACCACAAGGAATAGCTCCGGCAACTCTCCTGGCCTAGTGGGGCACCAACTGGAGTGAGCACGAGTCAAGACTCGGACTCTTGAGCTCTTATTCTACAAAGTCTCTCCAGTGTGCCCATAGATTTTGCGGAAGTGGATACCTATATAAAGCAAATACCAAGAATGTGACTTGAACCTGGATCAATTGACTCAAGTACAAGTATTCCAACCATTGTACTAATGCTCCATTGGTCTATATTAATGTTCGACTCTTGTAATCACCCATAGCACAAATTACAACCGATATGATTAATGCATGATTCAAGCAAAATAGTCAAAATGTCTCCACGATATAAGTCTTGTTTGGTAATTTGTTTTATATTATATTGTTTATGATTGTCAGATAATTTATATAGGATATATGGCACAAGGCACATATAAACCATTGTATTTTAATCATGTATTAAAAAAATATTTTTTTGACTTTGGGCTTTCTTAGCTAATATATGGTCCAGCTTATCCCACTTTCTAGCCCCTTTAGTAGGTGAGACGTTTTCATCTACTAGCATCTACCACCGCCTCTCATTCTTATCATCTCATCTCCAGAACATTAACAAATTTTTGCGGTTTCCTGAAATTGATAGGCGTGACAAGACCTAATCTCTTATGTGGGGCGATTGAGTTCGGTTTTTTTTTAATGCTCATTGGTTAAATTGTTTTCACATGTTGAAAATCATATGGGTATCATCAGTTTTTAATCTTAACAGGTGTTTTAATAGGGTTGTTTCTTTTTAAGATGTTCAGGTAAATTCAGTATGAAAACCTCCTATCCTGCTAAGCTCAGCACCACTACTCTTCCAACATGACCACCGCCGTCGCACGTCACCGTCGCTCAATCTTCCTCGGTATCGATGTCGGTACCGACAACGCAAGTGCAGGTCTACTTCTTATTCTCTATCAGTTGAATAAATTATCGTAATTGTATATAGTATGAGTAGTATATAGTGCTAGGTGAATGACTCAATTTATCAGTTTGCATGTTGAATTGGTGGAGTCAACTATATTCGAGTTATCGCGATTTTAAGGCGTAGTTTTGATCAGTTTGTAGTTATGTAGCACTGTTTTTATAGCAAGTTCTTTCCAAATTTGTGGATCTTTTGAATCTTACGCCGACTCAAATCGTATCTTCAAAACCAAATTGAGCATAAGAAGTAGAACCTCTTAAAACCAAATTGAATAAGAAGTAAAACCAGTTGAATAAAACCCCGGATTTGGAAAGAACCAAATTGAGCATAAGAAGTAAAACCAGTTGAATAAAACCCCGGGTTGATCTCAACGTCCTTTAATTTTTCGGGTCAGGTCAATGATAGATTTCTTTTTTACCAAATGTCTACCCGTTTGACCCATATCATTTAAATAGTTTTATTCTAACTGATTTGGAGTTGTTACAAGCTAAAGCTTACATTTAATTGAATAGTTACATGTCTTGAGTTAAAGATTATAAAGACATTGTGTGAAGTTAAACTGTTGGTGATAAAAAATTATTACTCAGTATATATATTGTTTTGCAGGCTATGGAGTATGGACACTTTGCGACCGAAATAGTTCTTCCAATATGTCCTCATGTTTTGCAGTCATGTTGGTCCAACATGTTCCAAAACTTGATAATCCTCGGTAACTTCATTTCTATTCTCATAATCTGATATATACATTATAGGATGCGTTTAATTACTTTTAGTATAGTTTTTATCTTATTATAAACTTGGTTATTATTATTATTTTAAATCGAATTATGATTTGAGTTGGAAAGTTGTGTGAGAGTTCGACAAATGTAGCGATGACCTAAACTGTTAATCTACTTTTATCTGAAGTAGTTGCTTCATGGTTTGCACAAATTTTGGCGGGCTAATAAGTTAAAGTTTTAGTGTGCTAATGAACTAAGGTAGTGACTACTATTATCGGGCTTAAAAAATTTGTGATCCGAAAATGTACTATCTCTTAACTGTACTAAATCATAATCATGAACCTGAGATATACCAAATGATGATGGGAAGTGCTGCAAATACCTAATGGGTCCGAGTAAGTTTTTTTGTTTGTTTTTCTCCGATTTTCGGACTTTTATTTCTTTTCTTTTTTTTTTCATTTTTTAATATTTTGTTGTTCACTGCTTATGCCAAGTAGTGCTGATTATTATATGAATTACAGGTCAGATTAAGCTAAATCACCTTTTTGCCATTTCTGATTTGCAGAGTGCTTGAGGGTTTATACGGGATGAAGCAACGGTGTATAACTAACTGAACCTACGTATGACGCGCTCAGGTTCTTTCTTAGATAAAATATATACACAGTAACTGGATACATATATACTTTTTTTAGTTGATGGTGGCCTTAAGTATTCATTAGTAACATTTGTTTTTAGAATAACAAGATGGTGGCATGATTATCTCCACCGCAAAGAATGGCAAGTTGAAGTTGGATATGGGTCGGGCTGAATTGTCAAGACTATGAGGTCACTACTCTTTATGTTTGTCATGACTTATAATATATTTTGGATCCATTTTTAACGGTTGCTAAAAAGTAACGAAAAAACTTTGTTAGCTCTTCAATAAGCAAACAGGCACACGATTGAGTACCTCGAATAACCTTAGCCAAGCACCCCTTATGTTTATTATCATATATGATTCCATAATTTATGTTGTTTGAACAGCAATATAAGTATTCAAATATATGGCTCAAGCATGGAACAAAGAAAGCGGCAACAGCAACTGGAAGAGCGTAGTCCAAGTGTGTCACAGTATGCTTACGCAACAAACAAAACAGAAACACCAACAGAAGTTATAGCCATGTGCAGCTATTAGGTATGTACTGATATGTAGTGTACACTTTTTTTTACGAAACGAAAATAAGATGCAGTGGTACGGATTGTATAAGAGTGTAAGTTTTATGTTTTATGTAAACTAAACCCTGCTTTCCTACAACAGTAGCATCTAACTTCGCGCTTGCAATAACCTAAAAAAATAGCAAGCGTTAAAAAGCCTTGCGTTTTCATAATCCATGCAAAAATATTGCATTATACATTGACTTATGCCGTTGATCTATTTTGCAGGTAAAAGGACATCCTTACCGTTTCCGGTTTTCTATCAAGAGGCTATTTGTGTATTCTAATGATCACTGGCTCAAGTACGGATCATTTTTGCGTTTAGAAATTTTTGGCAAATGTTGTTTCCATAAGTAAACGGCTAAAAAATTAAGAACGCGACTATCACTTATTTTTTGTTTTTATAACCAGCTGTAACGATGGCCTCAAGAATGCGGTACAGGGTCTACGACGGTTGCGTTTGGGGCCTGAAATAGATGGGTTTTAAGTGACTAAATGGGGCTGGAACATGTGTCGTCAGCGTATAAGGTGAATGGTTATAAGGTGAATGGTTACTCTTCTTAGCTAATGTACTTTATGCATAAGACTGTTAGTCCTAAACCAGTCTATATTTGATTTTTGCTGGTGTCATTTTTGCAGGATTACTCTGCCTCTTGGTCCCCCAGGATGTAGGAAAACCACATTGTTGAAAGCACTATCAGGGAACCTAGAAACACCATAAAAAATCCCGCCGCATCGCGGCGGGTTACAAATACTTGTTACAATAATACATCATCCTTTACATTACCACGATATTTCGAGCAGCTTAAGATGAAATTTCTTGTTACTAAAAGTCATACATCAAGAAATATAGGTATTACTGTAATGTGTATGAATGTGTTGACTATTCACCCATTTGTCGCACAACATGTTAAAAAATGATATTTTCGGTTGATTGACTTATTTGATATGTAGGAAAATATATTTGTAATTGTTTGGATCGTAATCTCATCAAGAAAATATATAAGCACAACCGATTTTAATTTTAAAATTCATTAACAACAGATGTTAAGTCCATGAAACATATAGGCGTGTTAGAGTAATACTAAACGAATACTCGTGCATAGGGACGAGATTTATAATGTAAAATAATTATAGTTGCGATATTGTGGTTAAAATATAAGGATCGAGATTTGAATGATTTGAAATTAGTAAAAATACTAAGTGAAATTGGTAAAACCCAAAACTAAAATAAACAAAATTCTACAATCTTAGCCTCATTTTGACTAAAAGCTTGTTCAACGTCGTCACTAACGTTTGTTGGAGCATTCATCTCAGTCATCATCTTATACAAGTAGCATTCAAAATTGAAAGACTTAGAACACCGAGTGGTAATCAGTTTGTCGAGGATGATGGTGTAGCCGGATATTGAGTGAGGTTGAGACGAATAATGAAGGACTTCATCATATTTGGTAGATATAAATTTTCCCCGATCTTTATACCGGTTGCAACTAATGTCAATTCAGGTTCATAGTATCGCTCGACCAACTTCCCATCCAATTCTACTACGATTGTGCCTGCATTTTTCTCTACCGAAGGTCTTGGTGCTTTTCCAAGAATGCAAAAAACTTTATGCATATATGGATATTTGCTTGCTAGATCCCAAGTGTACGTATGCAGGGCCGGTCCTGAGATTTCAGATGCCTTGGGCGAGCCGAGCAAAATATGCCCCTTGTAAACAAACAACATATTTTTTACGGGTTTTGGAACCTGGTCAAGCCAGGCGGCTCATCCCCACGCCGATTTTTATTCATTAAATAAAACGTACCAATATGAGGAGATAAACTCCGAACACAAGTTCGACAACATTGATCATCTAAACCGATGTCTCCGTGCATTTCTTGAAGCAAAAAGATCAATTATCTTGTCATAGTCGACATTTGCTAAAAAAACTACTTTCAATACTCACAATCGCTAACCCGTTCAGCCTCTCTTGACTCATTGTACTCCGCATATAAGACTTCAATATCTTTAATTTTGAAAAGCTTCTTTATGCAGATGCTACTGTGACCGGAATGGTTAATAATATCTTGTATGCAAGTAAAACATACGGAAACATATCCATTTTCTTCGTAAACTCCATGATTTGAATGGATGTCCAAGGTCTTTCTCCCTCATATGCTCCATTAGGCAACATGTCCTGCAAATATTTGTAACTCCATAAACAAATCATTCACATCAATATCACAATCTTTATCATTTGTCAAAGCAGATTCGAGATTCGAACAACATTCTTTCAAGTTGGTATCATCTAAATAAAATAATTTTGAGGCGTCAAACATGAAACCAAAGATGGTTTCAAAGTACTTCATTTGTTCAAATCTGCTATTTAATTGTGTAAGAGTCATATCAACTAAAACAAGAAAGTAATCAGTTCTAAAATTCTCTTTTGCAGATTGTTGTTCTCTTTCAGTATTTGGAATCTCATCAAAATGTTTTTTCCTACAAGGTGCACGTTTTACAGGAAACTCATGTTCAACTCCAATGCTTTCTGCGATTTGTTCAGCTTGAGAAATAGCATTTTCGTACCCGATTTCCCTATAATTTTCAAAATAACTAACCAGTCCCTCTAAATTTCTTAATGCAACATCAATAAGCATATCATTAGATTATAACTTCTTACCAACTAAATTAATTCTAAATAAAATATCATACCAAATTACCAAACTTAAAACAAACTCAAAACTTGAAAATTCACCATTTACCAATGATAAAGCGTCTCTACACAATTTTTCATCTTCACTTACTTTAGCCAATTTTTTTAGAGCTTCTTTTATTTGAGAAATTTGAGTTTTTATAGCTTTAACACTTTCTATATGACTTTCCCATCAAGTAGCACACAATGATTTAAGAGTCAATCCATCAATATACTTAAGTAAAACACTCCCCCGTTTTGTAGAATTAGAAAAGACAGTGTATATTATTTGGCACGTTCCAAAAAAGAGTTTTGCTTTTTCACAAGAATTTGCCATATCACATAATACTAAATTAAGACAATGACAACCACATGGCATATAAAAAGCTCTTGTGGTTTATATCAAGTAATCTTTTTTGAACACCCTGATGTTTTCCCTCCATATTAGATCCATTATCATATCCATACCCTCTAACATGGTTAATATCTAAATCAAGAGATTTCAAAACATCTTTTAGCACCTGATGTATCTTCTACGACCAAAAACTCTAAAAGAAACTCTTCTACTTTTATAGGAGAACTCGATACATCAACCTTATCATTTTCTAAGTTTTCATTATTTATAGGATTTTCATTATCTATATCAACATTAACCTTGTCATTTTTTTCTTCAACATTATTATTATTATTTTTTTACATTCTAACTACATACCCATCCATAGAACCGTGTTGAGGTCACTCTAATTCTTGTTGATTTTTTTTTCGTTTTCTATTTTGGGCACCTGACGGTTATGAACGACGCAACATGACAAAATAAAAGGTAAATTTTTGTGTTTTTCTAACTTGTGCCCTAAGGGCACAAGTTAAGCATACCATAAGTACACTGGGGCTCACGAAAAAGTACATAGAGATTCACATAAAAGTACAGACAAGTGTATTGTTATGTGGGTGTAGCATCCGGTAATTTTCCAAGAGCCTATTTTAATGCTAAATTATATTTAGTATTATTTGTTTGTCATTTCGGACATCCCAAGCCAAATTGGTCTTGAAAACGAGAACTTTATCGTAAAACGTGGAAAACTACACAGTGCGCGTACTGAGACAACCGTAAACTCATTAAACTATTTAAATTTTCTTATTATAATTTTTACGAGAAACGAGTCATGTGAATATTCATTTTTATTGTAAAAATTATTTTAAAAACAATGGCGTAATTCTCGTGCCTTGAATCGACTGTTATCGAGCATTAATGAGTCTCGAACCTCTTCATCTCAAAAGATTACTAAAATTACACCTTTAGTCCCTGTTATCATTCCTGTCCGCCCCTGTGTTTCAGAATAATACACATATGGTCCTTGTGGTAAATATAAAAGAGTAAAACTATTTTTAGGGTTTCATTTGCGTCTTTCACTTACCTATCCTCCCTCTCCTCTCACTACAGCCGCCAGCCACCACCCTCCCGCATCCGGTCACCCCTCCGTTTTCATACCTTTTCGTCCATTTTCGTACGTTTTTATCCGTTTTCGTCAGTTTTTATACGTTTTCGTCTGTTTTTATACGTTTTCATCCGTTTACTTACATTTTTTTCGTTTTCGTCCATTTTTATACGTTTTCATGCGTTTTCTAACGTTTCGCCCGTTTTTAACTGTTTTTATATGTTTTCTAACATTTTTGCCCATTTTTGTCTGTTTTATACGTTTTCGTCCGTTCTTATACGTTTTCTAACGTTCTCTTACGTATAAAAACATACGCAAACAGATAAAATTGTATAAAAATGGACGAAAACATATTAAAACGCATAAAAATTGATGAACACTAACGAAAACGTATAAAAACGGACGAAAACGTATAAAAACGGCCGAAAAAGTATAATACAGATAAAAACGTATGAAAACGATAGAAAACATATAAAAACATACGAAAACGTATAAAAACAGACAAAAATTGGCAAAAATGTTAGAAAATATATAAAAACGGATAAAAACGGGCGAAACGTATGAAAACGTATAAAAATGGAAGAAAACGAAAAAAATGTAAGAAAACGGATGAAACGTATAAAAACAGACGAAAACGTATAAAAACTGACGAAAACGGATAAAAACGTAAGAAAATGGACGAAAACGTATTGAAACGGACGAAAACGTATGAAAACGAATGAAAACGAAAAAAAACGTAAGAAAACGGACAAGTTAACGGAGAAATCTAACGATCATTAGAGACTAGCAGGCTACCCGTGCGTTGCAGCGGCGGGTACCCTGAAATAAAAAATTTCGATGAATAATGTAGTTTAGTTTATTATGTTCTTTTTAACAATAAATTTACGGATATCAAGAATTTCATATAGCCCGTGCCCGTTCGAGCTCGAACCCGTTGGCCCGTGTCTGCTCGGGCTCGAGCCCGTTTGGTCCGCGCCCGTTCAGGCTCAAGCCCATTTGGCCCGTTGCCCATTCGGGCTTGAATATTTGTATAATGTGCTTTATTATTTGTAGTAGTGAAATTTAATGCAGGAATTGTGTTTAATTTGGTTGTACAATATGCTTGATAATTTGTATTTCTTATGTAAGGGGTGTCATAATAACTATATTAATTGTATTTATTGACCAGTTAAATAATTGACTACATTAAATAGCATTAATGTGGTGTTTTGTTGTATACTATGCTTCTTGTCTTGTACGTCTGAAAATTATGTGCATTAAAGTGTTGTACACTGTGTTTCTTTTCTTGTAAGTAGTAGTAATTATAGTCATTAATAACATTTACCACTTTAATAGCATTAATTTTGTGAGTCTGAAAATTACATCATGCTTATTTTGTAGTACACTATGCTTATTTTGTTGTAAATCTGAAAATTGGTTGCATCTATTGTACATTGTGATTAAATTGTTGTAATTTTTGGTGAAGGAGTGTTTTTAATAGTATTAATGTTGTTTGATGGAATTTTGGTCTTAAAATGACACTACGCTTTATTTTGTTGTCAATATGCTTACTTTGTTGTAATTCTAAAAATTGGGTGCATTAAAGTGTTGTAAACCATGCTTAATTTCTTCTACGTCTTAAAATTAAGAGTGAGGAGCCTTCGTGCATTATAAATAGTATAGATATAGATAGGGACTGATGGTGTTACCAAACTTCACTATAAGGATTCATGAAGCAAAAATGAAAACAAAGAGACTTGCGGTGTTATTTTGGGCAAACCACAGGGACGAACGGTGTAATTTACTCTTATATAAAATATCTATCAAAATGTTCATTAGTTTCTGCATAATTTTACAACTTATATGTATTTTGGATAATGAAATATGTGGGAGTAATTGTTGAGTCAGTTCAGTTTCACATAAAATAGCCCAAGTGTAAATGAAGACGCTGAAGAAATCTTCAGCATAAACTCCTTCTGAGTTCTTGAAGACAAAGTCTTTACTTTAGTGTTTGAAGCGGTTCAAATATTGAAGCACAAGTCCCAAAGAAGAAGTTCAGTTCAACGAGGTTAGCAATGACGCGCTGAATGATGTTAATCTCTTCAAAAGGGAAAGGCGTATTTATCTAGGGTGTGCTACTCCATGCTAGTTACCCAATTCTACATACTGATTTGTGACGCTTTGATTAACTGAATGCCTCAAATTCCTAATTACCAATTGTTGTGAAACTTAGCCACAAACCTATGCTACTAACAACCTAATGTGCCCCCGGTATGGATTGATTTTACACACCAATAACTATCTAGCATGCATGAAATAACAAATTCTAACTAAAATGACGTGTAGATTAACCTCACAGTACGGGCGGATAATTAATTTATTAGTCAAGCATTTAGTTAGTTTGTTTTAGGCAATTAACTCCCATGTATTCGCACACGAATTATAAAAACAATGCAAAAATATATATAATTTTCAAGGTGTGACGGCGTCAGGTTATGGATGTGACGCCGTTAGCTCGCCATCTTCGATTATGGATTTCTTGCACTGACTCGACGTGATGGCGTCAGGCTTTAGCTTGTGATGTTGTCAGCTTGAACCTTCGACGGCGTCAGGATGCCCGTCTCAGCATACGTTGAACCATCATACTTCGATTTATTATTTTTCCACTTTCTGGGCGCTTTTGGTGACCACGTCAGAGGTGTCGGTCACAAACTTGAAACTTGTTTTTTACATCCGTTCTTTGTCTAATTAAGCCTAAATTTAGAACACAAATGCATTCTCAAAGTTCTAAAAGTAAAAAAGAAATGATTTAGAGCTGATACATTGTGAATTAAATTAAGGGCTATATGACCTCTAAAAACCGTATAATTTTGCACCTCATCAAATATCTCTACACTTAATTTTGCACCTCATCAAGTATCCTTACACTTGTGATTTGCTCGTCCTCAAAGATATTTTTGGCGAAGACGTTAAAATACTTGTGATTCGAAACCTTCCCTCAAGGATATTTTTGGCGAAGACGTTAAAATACATTCACATTCGTGAATCACAAATAGGAATAGGAAATTATGTCTTAGTTGGCTTGATTGGGCTAAATATCCAATTTTTGCATTTTCAAACTCTTTATAGTTCCTCGTAATTTATTGTTCCGCTAGCTTCTTGCTAGTGTGCTTAGTTGATTTAATGAAAGTATGTTCCAAAAAAAAACAATTACTAACAACATAAAAAGTGATTAAAAACCCTGGGACTAGGAGACATCATTATTAGGGTTATGCGTGCATGTACAAGCCCCAAAGGTGAAGCTACTACTACATCAAAATGTGATGTATCCATGTTGCAACCAATATTTGACTACAATAATCAATGAACATGTTGACATGTTGTGGAATATAGCAAGTGGAAGTTCTTTTTAAGTTTCTCTAAATGAGCCCGACATATCATGAAGTGGAAGCTATATGTCACTGATATGGAAATAGCTTACAAGGTTCTCATGTTGAGGCTTGGCATTAGGAATGAGTTCATTTTTTAATTCATCGGTTCGTTGTTGAGATTTCCCTTAAGCCTTTGTAAAACTATTTCTTGTCCATCTTCGTTCTATCACACCCTAAAAGATTAATCATTGTAGATTAATGATAACTTTTACTTCTATAACTTTTGCAATTACGCTTCACATGTTATTGGAAAAGCATAAATACTTGTAACAGGGACTAATCTTCTTCAAGATGACATTACCAAGATTGTGGATTAACATACTAGCTGAACTTCCTTGTACTTAACTGTTTTTTTGGTTGTCTAGTTGTGTGAAATTAGTTAATCATTTATGGCCTATCATCAATGATTTAGTGATTGTTCAAATGGCTGCTTGAGGTTAATGTGGTATCTCAGCCACATTCCATTGTACTTAACTGCTTTTTTGGAGTAATATATTTTACCGGGTGGAAGATCTTTTACCCATACTCAACTTCCTTTTAAGAACTCGTCTAGTCACCTTGGATTTTAATCATCCGACTCCCATGAATTCAGAATTCCAGCAAGCAGGTCTTGAAAAAAGATATTGGTACAATAACTTACCCAATCCTGCCAGGCGGGGGTATCTGGAGGTAGAATGTAGACAGATCCACCCTACTCTAGGATAAACTCGAAAGTAGGGAGACTTTTTTCCAGAAAGACCTCTAGAGGTCTTTCTATTGCCGGATCCGGCAAGTGTACGTGTGTAATCTCAACATTAGTGTTATAACAAGACACTCTGATAACATGGGTCGGTTGGTTTCAATTTATTATATTGATTCAGTGTGGGTCGGTGTGTATCATAACCAATCGATTATATATTGTTAGGATATTGATTGCATGTGCACTGACCTTGTTATATCCAACTAGTATATTATTAATCGTGGGTCAGTTGTCATTGTTCTATTATTTTTATATATTGCAGATTAACTGATTATTGATCGCACACTATTATCGATTTAACATATTACTTGTGTGATCATAATGTCCGGAGGTTGATTAATTGGTACGTTTTGTTTGAAACCCTAACTGTTTCAGTTAGGGTTTTATCTAAGTGGTCGAATTAATTTGTTTAATGTACGTGGGTATTGAGAGAGATGAATAAGGGTTTTTTAAATAGCACTAGCGCGTCCAATGATTCTACTAGTGTTCGTGTTGATATTGATGAATTAACTGCTCGTTTGCAACGGTTAAAGGGAATTGAACCTGGGAACTCCGATGTTTCTCAGCAAGTGCATGATGGTTTGCATACTAGTCTTGGTGAATCAGAGTTTCAATCGATGATGAACTCCAGTACCTCTGCTAATCGTAGTATTGCTGGTAGTAAAGATTCTGCTAACACTTCAAGTGTCGGTCCAAAGGTTGTAGTTGATCCTAAGTGTGTCGAACCTCATTCTGTTAATACTTCTGCTGGGACTGTGTCTACTAATGGTATTGATCCGATTGTCTTGGGGGCTTGTAAGATCTTTAAGGAAGCTATGCGTGGTGCTACTTCATATGAACCTAAGAAATACACGTCTAACTTTCGTAGACTGGAGTGTAGCAAGATAACGAATGGTGTAGATCTTACTGTCCCTATGAAAGTGGTTGAAGAGGTGAACACTAGGTATGAGAATACTCTCTATGGTTATTTCCTTGGTAAACGCATTGCTTTTCCTGTTGTTGATTATTATGTACACAATGTGTGGGCTAAGTATGGTATACAGAAGGTTATGATGAATGGCAAGGGGTTCTTTTTCTTTAAGTTTAACTCGAAGAAAGGTGTTGATGATGTCCTTGAAAATAGTCTGTGGTTGATTAGAAATGTCCCTATTATTCTTAAACCATGGACCTTGAACACCAACTTACTTAAAGAGGATTTGACCAACATTCCGGTGTGGGTTAAGTTCCATGATGTTCCTCTTGCTATGTTTTCTGATGACGATCTTAGTCTTCTTGCTACATTGATTGGTACGCCGAAAATGTTAGATGCTTATACTAGCCAAATGTGCAAGGAATCATGGGGCCACAGTAGTTTTGCTAGGTTCTTGATTGAAGTTAAGGCGGATGAGGTACTTAGGGATAACATAACTGTTGAAATACCCCTACTTGATGGGTGTGGTTCGACTATTGAGAAGATACGGGTTGAATACGAGTGGAAACCTCCTCGAAGTGATACGTGTAAGATCTTTGGTCATACTCTTGTTGATTGTCCAAAATCTTTGTTGCCCCCTATTCAGCCTACTAAGAGTGTTAATGATGGTTTCCAAACGGTCAACAAGAAGAAGAAGGGTAAGCAAGGTGGTCCAACTACTTCGGGTCAAGGAGGGTTTACAAAACCAAATGTGGGTAAGAAGCTCCAATATCAACCCAAAAAAGCCTCCTGCTGATGTGCCTGGTACGAGTGGAACTAAGGTTGCTACATCCAATAAATTTGATGCCCTTAGGATGGATGATACCGATGTCTTTGGTATTCCTACTAAGGAAGTGAATAAGGATGTGGATGCTGGTAGTACAATGGATGAAAAGAAGAATGAGTCTCCAAAGACTAGTAATACATTGCAGAAACCGCTTGTGAGTGATTCAATGGAAGCTAACGAGGTTGGTCCTACCCCTATTGTAGAGAAAATTGGGGAGTTTGAAAAGCTTCTTATTGATGGGAAAGCTACTCTTGTGGATGATGATGGTAATCCTATTAAAAAGGTTGATTATTCGGGTAATAAAAAGGATTTTCCGTCTACGTCTTCTACTAAAAGGGTTAACCCATTCTCTAAGGTGGGAGAGATTGTTGATTCCGACAGTGATGAAGAGGAGGTTGTGAACACTTTTGATGAGTCAACGAACCTATTTGGTGGTTGTCATGACCGTGAAGATGATTATGATGATTATGATTATGATAACTATGCGGATCAGGTCTACGATCTTCCAGGGAATTTGGATGCTTATTATGACACTTATGGTATCAAGCTCCAAGGTCTTGGTAGGAAGTAATCTTGTTTTCATAGTAGTCTAATGTTAGCTTTTGAGTAGTGGTTTATTTTCTTGTTTAGAGAATAGGAAGTATCTTGTTATATAAGCTTTTCCGCCTATGTAACGGGCTGAGATATGTGATTCACCCACATCCTTTGTACTTAAACGTTTTTTGGAGTAATATATTTACCGGGTCTTTGACCTTTTCCCAAATAAAACAAGACACTCTGATAGAAATTCAACTTACATTCCCAAACATCATATTATCACACTCTTAAATAATTAACAAATACAGTACATATAAAGTCCCTAGTTATGTTGAAACATTTCAACTAATTTTACAATAACTAAAATTCAATGTATTTTAGATAAGCAAGCAAATATTATTCGAATGAAAACAGCCAAACACACAAGATAAATAAAATTCATATAGAGATATTACGATGAAGATAGTTTAAAATTCGGGCGGTAGTTTGCGGAATCATGGACGACGTCGGACACATCATTAAGTAAACACCCTCACCAAGGTAAGAATTACCGTTGCCAAAATTTCAAAGATACGTTGTGCAATTAACATTCTGTGCTGGCACCACTTATGCTTGATCCGCTCACGCTCGTACAGTTTATCCCGCTCGTTCCGCTCCTGCTCATTGCGTACGATCTGCTCCATCAGCTCCTTCCACTTCTTCTCTTTCCGCTCTTTCAGCTGGATCAGCTTATAATATCCCTGAAAAGCATACGCGTAAAAAGAAGTCAAACAAAGTAAAAAAGAAATCCACTATTTGTAGTAAACATAATGACAAAACCCATGTATATATACCTGGGAAGCAATGGCTTGGGTGATGGTATATTCCGTATCCTCTTGAAATTTTTTCCACACTTTTATGCACTCAGCAGGAGTTATTAGTGTTGCTGCCTCTGGAACCTGAATGTGAATAAATAAAGTGCTCATACTTGGGTTGGATGTCATATACATATAGATATATATTTTGATCCATAAGCGGAGAACTGGATAAAATTAACAGCATATATATAGTGCAGAAAAAGAAACCACCATGCCATAAGTACACGTAAATGTACCTTTTCCCATGTGGTTGTGGCCAATATATATTGGTTTCCATCTGGTTTCCTTAATGCCTTATTGAGCATATGCCAGATTGTATCAGTGTCTTCATCCAAACGAGTTGCAGCCAATGCAGACAGCAACTTTAAACACTGACAGATAGCATACGCCACATGTTAAGAGGCTAAAATAGATAAAAGAATAGTTAACTTTGTGCATATTGCATTGTTTAAGGTTAAATGAAAAATTTCTCGTTAGTTGTTGTTGAGTCCCGTTGAGGTCCTAACATTGGATTTTCAGTAGGAGTGGCGAATTTGGTATCTACTAAACAGAATGGTGAACCAGACAGTGAATTGAGTGCATATGATGTCTTATGCATGCTCCAGATCACTGGTATTCTGGTTTTGCCCCTTCCTAGGATGGGCAGTTCTTGCTTTTTCTTACTTTGATAATTTTCGAGTGTTTTTGTACTGTGGCTGTGAGCTCCAAGGTGTATGTGATAGTATAACTATAGAGTGATCCCCTCTTCTCACCATCTGTTTCTACTCCTCAAGGAATTGATGATACTTATATTTATTTTTTGTAGTTGATACTTAGAAAATCATATTGGCCTTTCAAAAAAAAAAAAAAAAAAAAAAAATGTAATATTTCAGCTAAAATGTGATCCTTGTTAGACTTAATAATCAAGAATTATATGTCTTTGAAAGTAGAAGGACAAATAGTGTAGATTAGAAACTTGATAACTGTAAAGTTAGTTATTTCCTGTAAACTAGGAAGGGATGTGTCGTTTACATGCCTTGTAGAAGAGTCAGAACGGTTCAATGACACCGTTTGACATAGTATAAATAGATACTAATTGTAAACATTTTAGTGTGTGGAATATATATTAATATCAGTGTGTTTTTATAGAAAAGTTCCCACCCTCTGTTTCTCATATCGAGTCACTGCACATTCCTTATGCATACTCTTATCAATATATTGTTCATCAAAGTTGCATGATTCGCAAACTCAGAGAAATTTAACATGGCATCAGAGCCCATGGTTTAAAGATCCTGGAAGAAAAAAACTAAGAAACCTGTGAAAGAATGTTTGCGAGATCAATTGCAGTCAAGGAAGTGATCGCGAAAAGAAACAAGCAACAGCGGCAACGACATACAAATTCATTTGTTTAGACGTTGGATTAATACCGTGGGGTATTAGTGAAGAAAGAAGGAAAGCAAAACGACTTGCTTTGATAGAAGGCCGTTGTGGAAACCAAAGAAGAAGATTATGTTCATTGCAAGTTTGATACGATACCGGAAAGCAAAAGTGTAGTCTGCCATGAAACTGCTAATGTACCTTGGGGTGAAAAGTCAAAAGATGTAGGAGACGCAAGCAATGATGGCTTGGCCATGGACCTGCAAGACCAGAAGGGAAAGAGAGTGAAGGATGGAGCACTTGAAGAATGATCAAAAGGATCATCCATGGAACGAAACAGAAGGCAACTGAACATGATTAGACCAGAAGTTACAAAGCGATCAGGACAATAATAAAAGAAGGATCGAGACTGCAAGTAGGATGAACAAAGGAACAGAGTGAAAAAGTATGAAGAATATGATTCCTTGATTAGGGGAGTGAATGTTGGACTTAATAATCAAGAATTATATGTCTTTGAAAGTAGAAGGACAAATAGTGTAGATTAGAAACTTGATAACTGTAAAGTTAGTTATTTCCTGTAAACTAGGAAGGGATGTGTCGTTTACATGCCGTGTAGAAGAGTCACAACGGTTCAATGACACCGTTTGACATAGTATAAATAGATACCAATTGTAAACATTTTAGTGTGTGGAAAATATATTAATATCAGTGTGTTTTTACTGAAAAGTTCCCACCCTCTGTTTCTCATATCGAGTCACTGCACATTTCTTGTGCATACTCTTATCAATATATTGTTCATCAAAGTTGAGGTCCTAACATTGGATTTTCAGTAGGAGTGGCGAATTTGGTATCTACTAAGCAGAATGGTGAACCAGACAGTGAATTGAGTGCATATGATGTCTTATGCATGCTCCAGATCACTGGTATTCTGGTTTTGCCCCTTCCTAGGATGGGCAGTTCTTGCTTTTTCTTACTTTGATAATTTTCGAGTGTTTTTGTACTGTGGCTGTGAGCTCCAAGGTGTATGTGATAGTATAACTATAGAGTGATCCCCTCTTCTCACCATCTGTTTCTACTCCTCAAGGAATTGATGATACTTATATTTATTTTTTGTAGTTGATACTTAGAAAATCATATTGGCCTTTCAAAAAAAAAGTAATATTTCAGCTAAAATTTTATCCTTACAGAAGAACGCGCAATTGTAGTTATAGCTGGAATATCTTCCCTGTCTTTCCAGACTCGTGCCCTCAAATCATTATCATGGTTGAATAAGAATACAAACCTGTGTAATTTAATGGATTTAAATTGAGTGATAGTAACATGGAAATATTTAACCTACAGAATTTCATATCTGCAAGCATGTTGTACCTATCCTTCAAGTGGTACAAAACTTTGGCGGCTTCTTTTCTTGCCTTCCTTACTACGATTCCTCTTGCATGATTCTTCAATTTTGAAAATACATCTTCCTTGGCTTGTTCATCCTTTTCAAACTCAGAAAGTGCATAAGAGAACTCAGAGACAGCTTTTTTAGTTTCATGATGAAGAAGTTTCCTTATTCTAGGCCATGTTTCATCACTACTTTTTGTTAGAAGAAGAGCTTCCAATGGACCAATTAATGCATTTTTTAGTTTCGACTGCAGAAAAATGCATACATTGAAATGGTTAATGTTGAAACTTGAAACTAACCAGTAATTGAAGGGAATAGGTTACATGTTTAAGGACTTATTTTGGTTATTGACTTATTTCTTATATTTTAATTTGCTGGTATATTTACATATAAAATGGTTATGTTTTGGAATGGAAAGTTTATTTAGAAATTCAACCCGACAAATTATCGGAGAACATCAACATGTAAAATTTTGATGCTGCTTTTTTCTCTGATAAAAGTTGGGACCAATTTTAAATAAATACAAAGATTGAGAGTGCTGTGCATAATTGTTGGAGAGTCTATGTAGCCACACTTTTGATGGGCTTGTTAATTCTGTTTGTGCTTTTCATCATCCTGATGGTAAGACATTTAATATGCAAATTATTTGGTGGTAGAGGTTTTGAGATTGTTATGACTTATGTAAATGTATTCTAATATTAGTCAGAGGTGTTTCAGTTTTTTTTTGGCCCATCTAGTTGTTAAAACTTATGTATCATGTTACCATTATAAGTTTTTGCAGATATGAAGTTGAGTGCTCCATGTCTTATAAACATACAGGTTAACATTACCTCGTATAGTGCAGTAAGTTCAGAGAGTTTGGCAGTTTGAACTTCAATGACATGTGAATCTAAATTTCGTGAAAATTCATTCCTTACTTTAGTCGAGTCCCTGTTTGCTTCCTCGATGACAGCATCTGTAGATTCAGTTTATCAGGTCGCCGTAAAGATGCTTAATAAATCAGCATAAATGTTTTAAGCATCTTAAAAATTTGTCAACATCTGAGGATCTAGAAAAACAAAATATACTTCTGAAACGTGACATATAATATCGCGCATACCTTCATATTGTTTATCGAATATGGTCATGAACTTCTGAGTGCAGTCACGAGCAGCCAACGCAATTCCTTTTCCTTCATTCAAAGCATCAGTAAGTGCTTTTTTGAAATTCTCCAATGTCCCAGATGTTATGTGCTTCAGCAATAATTGGTAAGTCGGTTGAGCAAGCTGAAAAAGATACAAAGCGATGAGCAAATAATATCTGGGACATCGGATAACTTATAATAAACCATTAAACTAGCAAAAATATTACTTGGATCAATTTCTTTTTCAACTGCTCCCTCTTTGCATTTTTACCACTTTCATCAAAGTAAGTCGCCTCTTTATCATAACTATAAACAAAATATTGAAATGCATGTGAAACACAAAAATTGCATATAATAATGTGAGAACACATTTAATTATTTTAAGAGAGTTGAAGCAAACACATTGCTATTACCTGGATAAAGAATCACCAATCAGTGAACTAAGTTTCTTTCCAAAGCCTGGGAGAATATTGGATTGTAAAAGCTCTTTTAATTCGACCCACTCCTGCAACAGTACTTAGTTATACTCTTTACAAACAGTTATAATGGGTTCATTAATTACTAAAATTGAACCTTGTTTTCAACAAAAGAAGAATATTTCTCATTAGCAATTTCTTCACATCGCAGATGTGCCACCATCACCTGCAAAAATTAACAAGCAAAAATTAACAAAAATCTTCCATGCATAATATCTAGACTAATTTATCAAACTAGCAGGGTACCCGCGCGCCCTGAAATAAAATTTTCCGGGTATTTTAGTTTATTATGTTCTTTTGACAATAAATTTACGGATATCAAGAATTTTGTTTAGCCCGTGCCCGTTCGGGCTCGAGCCTGTTGGCCCATGTCCGTTCAGGCTCGAGCCCGTTTGGCCCGTGCCCGTTCGGGCTCGAGCCCATTTGGCCCGTTACCCGTTTGTGCTTGAATATTTGTATAATGTGCTTTATTATTTTTATTAGTGACGTTTAATGCAGGAATTGTGTTTAAATTAGTTGTATAATATGGTTGATAATTTGTATTTCTTATTTAAGGGGTGTTTTAATAACTGTATTAATCGTATTTATTGACCAGTTAAATAATTGACTACATTAAATATCTTGACCACATTAATAGTGATTTGTATTTTGTACATTAAGCTTTAAAACATTTAAGTTATGTAGTACTATTGAATTTCTATAATTAGCAAGCTGAATTTTTAAGTATTACTATTTATAGAAGGCCTTCCTCCATTATAAGATAGTAAGATAAAGTTGTCTACAAAAATTAATTACCTTGTGAGCTGGCAAGTTAAGGTCTTTATTCTCCTTGATATCTTTCCAGATCCGTTGTACAATGTGGGAAAAACCTGAAGCAGGAACAACTCCTCTCCTATCACCTGCTAGACCATCAGCTTCAATAGAATTGGAAAACTTCTTCCTCAAATTAGCCACCTTCATTCCAACACACACGCGCGAAGCAGTTATAAGTGTTAGATAGAAGTGGTAAGTTTACTACGCATAAAGAAGCACACTAGCATACCTCCTCTCTAAATTCGTCTTCCTTGTGCTCGTAATGAGACAGAGCTTCTACTTGAATCTGATTACTCAAAAATGGAGAAGTTATAATAACTTTCGGACCTCCCCACTACGTCGTATATAAATACGTATGTGTATAATAAAAGTTTCAAGTTAGAATGACTAGTTATTCTAAATAAAAAATAGCTTAAATTTTTTTTCCAAAGTTTTTTTTTTTTTTTTTTTTTTTTCACACTGATTTTTATTGTATATATTTATGTTCACCGTAAAGTTTAACTTTGAGACTACGTGATAAAATGTAAATTTATTATATTGAAGAATTTGTTAGCAAATGGGGAGTTAAAAGAAGTAAAATTACTGAAAAATAAATTTAAGCTATTTTCTTGTCGTTGTGAAGTCATTCTCACCGGACCTAACCATACATATTATGGTTCTTACATTAAAAAAATGGCTCAATGGGGTTTGTTTGTGGTCTTCTGGCTTGGGAATATCATCCCATATCTACAATTTAAAGCATATTATCATGAGTACAGTTTAAGAATAGCAAATAATAAGAATAGATATATATAGCTACATACCTTCTGGGTATCTTCCCTTAAGTGACTTTCTAGTTTTTCAAGAGGAGTCTGTATGGAATATTTATAAAGATACTTAAACACTTTAGTTTCACATCATATATGTTTATGTAAAGGTACATACGCATGATAAAATATTTATAAGAGCAAATCTTACTTTCGTTTTATCACGTATAACAAACATCAAAGTTGTTTTACGTGGAGGAAATAATTGCAACATAACCTGCAAAGCCATAAATCGTATAGTATGGTCAACTACGGGACCATGCATGAAAAATGGAAAGATTATCTATACACATGTATATAATCATATAGGTGGCACATAACAAAGATTAAATTTTTTTTACGTGGATTAAACAATCGCAACGTAGCCTGAAAAAACATAACCCGCAAGATCAACAAACGGGCCACGAGAAATGGCCATTGATGCAATCGACCCCTTTACCAATAAATTAATGTGCTAAGTAATTCAGTTTTTTTTTATATTTACGAAGGATTAAAGTGCCAGGTTAAAAGTCATCCGAAATGAAGTATGTAAAGCATGTATATTAAAGAAAAAAACCCCATGCCAGTAAATCAAGGTGTTAAAATTTTTTCCGTCTACAAGGGATCAATATGAGTTCACGTAAATGATTTAACACACACATAAAAAAAAGTAAACAAGTGAAATTAGTCTATCAGGTTCAAATCATTCAAATGATATTAAACATAGTAAAGAAAAGGGCGAGTTTGATTTTTATGCTATACAAATGTGAGCTGCCATTAATAATTTCCTACCACGTTTTATTTTCCCTTTTTATTACCTTGGTTGGTATAAGACTGTAAGTTCAAAATGAGTTGTCTTTTGGAAATCATTAAGATACATTTTTGACACATCTACACATAGTATATGTACCTGAAAAATTGTTCGCAGAAGAGGTTTGTTTGCAGCCTGCTCACGCCCAATATCATTACACCACCTATGTAACACAAAATATATATAGCCAGCAACAAAAAGTAAATTGAGATCTGCATAAGATTAGATGAGGTTCCCAACAAACTTACATGTTTATAAGCACTATATCTGAAACAGCAAGCGCAAAAAGTGCAATTTTTTTCTCGAATGCAGTATCATTCTGAACATGTAATATAATATCAGTAAATGAACAATAACTAACACATATTCATAAAGATGTCAAAAGAAATAAAATAACCTGTCCTCGCTCTCTTCCATCATTACCCTCAAGATCCATTACAATAGTGCAAGGTTCTATATCATTACACTTTGCTATCCATACACCTTGAGTGATCCGAGGCCTGATCACAAGGTAGAAAAATGAAAAAAATGCGAATCAAGAAAAAAAAAAAAAAGAAAAAAAAAAGACCAGATCAATTAATGCCTTCCATCATTAGCATCCATTTCCTTGAAGTCGGTACGGAACATATGATTCAGAAGTGTGCTCTTCCCTATAAGAAACGCATAAATGTCAAAACTTGCAAATAAGTTGTGAAGAATAATGTTAGAATCCAGGAATTGGATTTAGTATGATTAATTTGACATAAAACTCCTGTGAACACATATCTCAACTAAAATCATCCAAAAAAAAAAAAAAAAAAAAAAAGCACACCAACAATTAGCAAATATGTTTTTTATATTACATATTTATAGTTTACTGTTTTGTTCTTTTTGAAATTATGGCTCCAAGTGATGGAAAAGATGAATCAAGATATGAAACTCATAAAACGACTAATTAATAAGAATTTTTGTTGGTATGTAAAAGATGGATCTAATAGATCTTAAGTCTCAGAGTGACATTAAACTCATAAAACTTTTTGTTAGCAATGCATTAATGCTTTTTTATGACATTTAAAAGTATTTTCTTAAGTTAAAAGTTTTCCTCACAAATAATCCGATATTTTCTTACAGTTAGCAACGCCCTACATATAATGCAAGGGCAATTTCATGATTTACTATTTTATGTGTAACTATTTGTAAAAGAATGTTCTTCTACGGCATGTGAAACATGAAACAACTTCAATTTCTTTTCTTTTCTTTTTTTTTTTTGAGCGGTGAAGATTTGTTACAGTTTGGAGAGCGGAAGGGAGATATATATACCGCTGCTTTGTGGACCCATGATAGAAACAACAACATAAGAACGTCCTCGTTTGCTCATGCTGACTTGTTTGATAAATGTATCGAGTCCATCTCCATTGAAGGCACCATCTCCGTCTATGAGTTGGGTGGAGAAACATTTTGCTTCTTTATCTGAAACAATCATACATACAGTTATTCACGTAACCTAAAGCTAAACATCAATTTGGATCACATAACCTTCGAGTGTTCCCAACATAATACATAGTTACTAGGACTACATTTTTTGACGGCCTAAAACTATGAGAAGGAAACATCTAACATTATTTAAAAATCTGAAATATTCTCAGCTTAAATAAATACATATATGTTCTTAAAACGAAGTTAGCCAGATTTGGTAGACCGGTTACAGATATAGGTTTTCCTAAACCTTCTTTGATCTATGGCTTTATTGTCCACAACAATGAACAACCATGCATAGATCGAGGTGCATGAGATTAAATCTTAGTCGTCTAGTGTTTAGACTCTTGTTTTCTGCAAGATTGAAAACAAAAGCTAGAGAAGCAAGCAAAGAAAACAAGCTAGTTAACACGTTCTTTCATACACGATACTTTGCGCTTGAGTTATAAATCAAAATATAACTGAAATGATAACCGATAGATATATACAAATTCAATCAAGATTAAAGTATAATCACCGATAATAATATATAATCATAACAAATCAAGACTACAATAGTATACAATATAATCTATATCAAACAAATTGCATGCATACCCATGAGTATCAGTCCTGATCTTTGCTAGCTTAAGTGGAGAAGAAGGAAAGAATAGAATAGGTCGCTTAGTTGCTGGTAATGGTGTGACGATCTCTATGCACACATATATACATAGATATATACTACAAGATTTCCTGGTAAACAAAGGCCTTGGACCGTTATTGTATGTGGCTAGAAATAGTGGTGGGTTTAGTCAAAGGTTCTTTAGTTTTCCTTTTCTTATTTTTGCAAAATAGGTAGGTACTACGTATTTGTCTAAATTTATTTTATGTTTTTGTTTTGAAATAAAGTTTAATAGACGTAACATACACGTTGGACTCTTGTAATCACCCATAGCACAAATTACAACCAATATGCATGATTCAAGCAAAATAATCAAAATGTCTATCTCCACGATATATTATATTGTTTATGATTGTCAGATAATAACAATAATACATCATCCTTTACATTACCACAGCAGCTTAAGATGAAATTTCTTGTTACTAAAAGTCATACATCAAGAAATATAGGTATTACTATAATGTGTATGAATGTGTTGACTACCCATTTGTCGCACAGCATGTTAAAAAATGATATTTTCGGTTGATTGACTTATTTGATATGTAGGAAAAATATATTTGTAATTGTTTTGATCGTAATCTCGTCAAGAAAATATATAATCACAACCGATTTTTATTTTAAAATTAATTAACAACAGTAGATGTTAAGTCCATGAAATATATATATGGCGTGTTAGAGTAATATTAAACGAATATTCGTGCATAAGCACAAGATTTATAATGTAAAATAATTATAGTTGCGATATTTTGGTTAAAATATAAGGATCGAGATTAGAATGATTTGAATTTATTAAGAATACTAAGCGAAATTGGTAAAACACAAAACTAAAATAAGCAAAATTCTACAATCTTACCCTCATTTTGACTAAAAGCTTGTTCACGTCGTCACTAACGTTTGTTGGAGCATTCATCTCATTCATCTTCTTATACAAGTAGCATTCAAAATTGAAAGACTTAGTGAAAGCAAACACCGGCAGTTTGTCGAGGAGGATGGAGTAGACGGATATTAAGTGAGGTTGAGACGAATAATCAAGGACTTCATCATATTTGGTAGACATAAATGTTCCTGGATCTTTATACCGGTTGCAATTAATGTCAATTCAGGTTTATAGTATCGCTCGATAAACTTCCCATCCAATTCTACTACGATTGCACCTGGTTTTTTTCTACCGAAGGTCTTGGTACTTTTCCAAGAATGCAAAAAACTTTATGCATATATGGATATTTGCGTGCTAGATCCCAAGTGTATGCATATATGGATATTTGAGTGCTGATGGTTTGAGATTGATTCAACCGTTTCTAATACCTTCAGGAGATTCTAATACTATGTAAAATGATTCAATTTCAGTTTAAATGAATTACTCACTGTGTTAATCGCAATCCAGTATTGTCCCTCACCATCATAACGAATATTGTCTGGCAAACCAACCAAATAAATACATATATCGAACCTTTTTTCTCCCCTTGTATGTAGTATCTCATGCATCTCATCGTGTAACTCATGTCATGAAATATAATGTCAAATCTCTAAGTTTACGCGGTCTCAAATTACAAAGTAAAAATAGCAATGAGTGACATTACATCAGGGTTTCACAAAAGATGACAAAGTCCTGGTCTGGGGATATTTCAACGCCATTAGTAAAGCAGAGATCTCGAGCAAGAGCTTTGGTTTACTTGGATGGATCATAACTCATTAATCTACCATAAGGCCGACCTTCAAATATGTCAAATACACAATTGTGCGAGTCTTGTCAACAAGAGGCATCAGTGAAATACAAATAATATGCCATTTTTTGTTATGTTATAGCATCCCCAATATCAAATTTTATGCCCTCGGCCTAATTTGTTAACACTTCTATCTCTCCATCTTCAGTTATTTTAACTTTTAAGTATCCCCTTTATATGATTGTTAATACAACAAATATTACACTTTGTAGAGTTTTTAATCATGGGTTAAACTATTCAAGTACTCAATTAACAACGACGTTTAACCTACGACCACCAAATCAAGAAACTCAGAAAATGACATTAATTAAGAGACGGACTCAAGATTTTTGAAAAGATGTTGCACATTTTTTTTAATGATTATGAGTACTAAAGTTGCCCTATAAAAAATTACTTTATTAAGTAAACTTAAGGGTTGCACGTGCACAGAAAAAATATATTTTATCAAAACTTTATTTTTCGTGACTTAAACTTGGGTGTCGCCCGTGCCATACCCGACTTCGATGTGGGTCCGTATTGACATTTAACCGAAAGTTGATAGTATCACTTATTTTTGTTAGAAAACGTTGAAACATTCATCTATGCCATTGATGACGCGTCATGTTAATTAAAAACTAAAGATAGGGACTAAGACTTTAATCATGCACGCCTAATGAAACTCTTTACTCGAGATCCCAAAAGTCACATCATATATAAAATATCTATCAAAATGTTCATTAGTTTCTGCATAATTTTACAACTTACGTGTATCTTGGATAATGAAATATATGGGAAAAATTGTTGAGTCAGTTTAGTGTCCACAATCTCTAATAAGATTTCAACATAAAATAGTTCAAGTGTAAATTAAGAAAATGAACATAAAAAAATAATGGAGTCGAGCAGTTGAGCATGACTCTTTTGAGAAAGAGATGATAAAAGTGTCTAGAAAATGAACCGATCTTAAAAATTTGGCCTATTTTGGTAATTTTCTCATTTTTTTTATTCTTTATATATTAGTGTGTGTTATTTTCGTCAGTCGAGATTAATATGATATTGTATAGCCTCGTTGCATCAAACTGTTGTCTTAGCATCATTATGTGATCAGCTATACTATATTATAAAGCATTTGGTACTTCCTATAAAAGGAAGTCTTAAAATTTTAAGACAAAAAAACATTACTATAAAAGGAAAATTTGAAAATTAATGTAAAATTTGAAAATTTAAGTTTCATTTAAACCATATAGTAAGCCCCCCTCCAATAAAGATGTATTCTAATAGAATTGTTTATAAAAAAAGCTAACTAAACTTATAACCACCAATTTATTGCTAAAAAAATAAAAGTGCCAACTATTTACACTATTAATAATTTATACTTCTACTTTTGAAAAATATATATTTTCTACGTTATAAAGTATTTGGAACATGCTAAAATATGGAAGGTTTAAAATGAAAAACATTCGCTCGCTACAAAAATAGTTACCGGGTACCGGCGCCGCATTGCGCGGGTACCCTTCTAGTACTAAATAACTTCTAAAAACTCTTGATATTTTAGGACAACTTTTTAAAATTGTCTGATACTTGATATGCTAATTTTTTTGGTAACTATTATTTTTTGATTTTTTGGCGATTAATCCTATAAGTTTGAACTCACCATCACGCAAACTGAAACTGGGTGAAGTCAGACCTCCATTTTCAGTATCATGGAAACTTTCATCTAATAGAAATTGAACGTGCGACTTTTCGCATTTTATGATGATAATTACAAAGCCATTTTGCCACTTGGACACCCCTAAATCCTTTTGATATGCTACTTTTTTTTATGCTCGAATGTATTGTTGGGAACAATTTTTGTATTGTGGTTTCATATATATGTTTTCCTTTGCCTATAAAGGAACACCGATTATCAAGTTCCAACTAGTCAACAATTTTCATGTATATGTTTTCCTTTGTCTTGCATCTAATTCAACCTTGATAGAGTTCATTTAAGTTTACAGTTCAAATACGGGACATGCGAGCCTTGCCAATATCTATCAAGTCTTTAACTTCTCGCGAGGGATTTACCTGTTATTCAGACAACAATACGATATGGCTTTATTCATAGGAAGTAACTGGGATTGATAACATACAATTACGGTTTCTTTAATGTACCTATGATGCGGCCGCTAAGATCAACATAACGATATGGGCTTCAAGAATGTTGGCTCAATACTAAAACCCATGCAGCTGAGGCGAATTTGAAAAACAATTTTCGGCTCGATTTTGAACCAAAACCGAATCGTTGCAATACAAGGGTGAAAATAAGTTTGTTTCAACAAATTGTGTTTAGCAAAACTAATGATAACAAAAAATATGGAAACAATATCATTTACATTCCAATCACAAATATTTATTTACCTTCACCGTATTTATTTACATAAATCACTAATCACAATTCACAAGTCACCTTTTACTTGTACATTTAAGCCTTAAAACTTTAAAACCATAACTTTCCACAATCAACACACACAAACAAAATGAACAGAAGAGTGGATAAAAAAAAACTCTCCCCCCTTTGCTCTGGCGATATTGGCGACCAACTTTCAACCCTAATCGTTTTTTTACTAATCGACTCCCTATCAATTCATAAAGCAATTCATTCCAAAGCCTGATCAATCTTATGATCTTGTGTTGGTGTGCGCTGCTAATTGATTTCCTAGGGTTTTCTTTTTGGGATAAATCGATTTTGGTTCTTTTCTCCATCGCTAACTTAGGGTTTGGTGTGATCGCAATCTAGGGTTTTTATCCTATTACCGCTATCACTACATCAAGTATTCTGATTGTGTTTTAGTATCTATGGGTTAGTAACGTGATTAAATGTTCTATAAACCCTAGTTTTTTACTAGGGTTTTACTCGGTGTATTGAAGCATGCCGTTTCTGGTTACATATTGGTGTTGGGTTTTTCGGTTTTTTGATGGCTAATGTGGGAGAGATGACTACTCCAGGCAATGAGTGTAACATGGATGCTAATGTGGGGGAGACGAATATTCCAGGCAAGGGTTTACAAGAGGGGAGTTGTTCTCGAACTGTTGGACAAGTGGAGCCGATTCCACTTGGTTCGAATACTAATCTGGACGAACCCTGTCATGACACGACTAAGGGCAATGACACGTTATCGAAAATTCGTGCTATTGAAAAACAAATTCTTGAGGGTAAACTTGTGCTTATGGGTGACGATGGGCAACCATTAAAACCAACTGTGACTCTGGATACTACTACTTCTAATGGGGCTAATACATTTAAGCATCTTAAGGTGCCGCAGTCACAAAATGAGCTAGAGGAGATGCTTAATGCTATTGGTTATTATTCACATCCTCAGGATTCGAGTGCTCCCATGGCTTCTAATGTTAATGATCATGATAATGTTATGGCTGTTAAGAATGCAAATGGGGCTGTGGGTACTGAAAAGGGTGGTGATTTGAACCAACCTTCTACATCGTATCTTTGGTGTTACTTCTACTGAACCTAAGAATCATACGCCTAACTTTCGAAGGTTGGAGGGTAATAAGAAAGCTAATGGTGTGGATCTTTCTGTCCCGATGAAAGTGGTTGAAGAGGTGAACTCTAGGTTTGAGAATACTTTGTATGGGTATTTCCATGGTATCGACTTGCTTTCCGGTTGTTGATTACTTTGTATACGCATAATGCGTGGGCTAAGTTTGGTATTCAAAAGGTCATGATGAATGCAAAGGGGTTTTCTTTTTAAGTTCAATTCGATGAAAGGTGTTGATGATGTTCTTGAGAACGGTCCTTGGTTGATTAGAAATGTACCTATTATTCTTAAACCATGGACATTAAACACCAACCTACTTAAAGAGGATTTGACCAACATCTCGGTGTGGGTTAAATTCCATGATGTTCCTCTTGCTATGTTTTCTGATGATGGTCTTAGTCTCCTTGCCACATGATAGGCACTCCTAAAAGGTTAGACGCTTTCACTAGCCAAATGTGCAAGGAATCATGGGGCCGATAGTTTTGCTAGATGCATGATTGATGTGAAGTCGGATGAGGTGCTTAGGGACAGCCTTACTGTTGAGATACCGTTACTTGATGGGTCGGGTTCGACTATTGAGAAGATACGGGTTGAATATGAGTGGAAACCACCTCATTGTGACAAATGTATGATTTTTGGTCATACCCCTATTGAATGTCCTACAGCTGTTAAACCTCCTGCTCAGCCTTCTAAGCGGGTTAATGATGGGTTCAAGATGGTTAATAACAAGAAGAAGGGTAAGCAAGGTGGGTTGATCTGCGCTGAACCGTCAAGTCTAATCACACAAGCCGGCCACTTGTGAATGGCTGACCGTAACAGACTTAAAACTGCTCAGACACAAATGCAATGAAGTCCAGAGAATATAGTGAATTCCCGGGTCGTTTAGTCCCAAGGAGACTCAATGGTGTGTAAACACTAGATCAGACGATAGAATGATCACTAAGGATAGTGATCTGTAAAGGTTATGATTAGGAATATTACACTACTGATTGATTGGAATAGAATGGAGTACAGATTTGGAAAGCACAACAATCAGCTCAAAGAAACGTAAACGTAAGTTTTTTTTTTAAAAAAAAAAAAACTACGTATACGTACAAAATAAAAAATGAATCTGAGAAATAAAAGATCTAAAAATATAAAAATGACATTTTTGGAATCCTAAAAATAAAAGAAAATTATTAGAAAAAGAAAATTATTTTTAACACTATTTAATTAATTATTATTAATTAAAAACTATTTTAACTATTTAATAAATACTCTAAAATAAAAGAAAATAGGAAATAAGGCTAGAAAAATAAAATTATGATTCAGAAAAATCTAAAATACTATAAAACTAATTTTAAGACTGAAAATATATTTTTTATGCTTTTTAATTCTTTATTACTAATTAATTACTATTTTTAACTATTTAAAATTATAATAAATACTAAAAAGAGAGAGAAAAATCTGAAACTTTTTCTAAAAATCCTATATGATAACAGAAACCTAAGAAAAAGAGAAAAACAAGATTTGCTTATTAATAAGATGAAAAGAAAAATCAAAAAGCTAAAAAATCTTAAATAAACGCTATCACTATTTTTATATTGATGTTTTTCTGAATTTTCTTTTTGAAAACTACTTATATACTAATAATATGAAACTTTAATAAAGACAAAAAATTTACAAAACACAAATAAGCTGATTTGATGGCTTATGAGTCCAACAGTGGACTTAATAGCTTATTAGGTGAAAATAAGCTCAAATAAGCTTGCACACTGAAACAAAGGATGGAATAGGATACAATAAGCTGAAAACTACTCAAATGAAGCTAAAAGGTAAGAAAAAGCAAACTGATAAGCTAGATTAAAGACAATAAGCACTTGGCTTATTCACAAAAGTGGGACAAGCTAGAGGCTTGTTGCAGCCCTAGTAAACAAGTTCCAAAATGAAAACTAAGACTTGACAATCCAAGAGGACCAGGTTGGCTTTCCAAAGAACTAGAGAACACAAGAATTGGACAACTAATAAGCTCAGTGTGAGCTTATCAATTTGGAACCAATAACTGTGCACAGGGCAGTTTTAAGAACAGGTACCCCACAAAAAGCAGAGAAATAAGCACTTAAACAGCTGAGAAACCAAGAACTAGCATTTTTCTATTTTTGTTAAGCAACTAGACTATAATATCCCAAGAGCTTATAAGCTGAAACTTAAATTTGAACACACAATGAAATTCCCAAGTTTATTCAAAAACGACCTAAGTGACAATTTGACTTTTTGATAAAACCAAAATGTTGACCAAAGTGACTTTTGATCTGATCTTAAGCACTGATTATGATGTTATAAAGTGAACTAAGACTGATTAGAGCAAGATTAACAACTTTTAAACACAAAATCAAGATCCTTGATCTTAAAAACTCCAACAGTTAATCAAGAGAATTGGATAAAAGAGATTTTGACTTTTGATGTAACAAGCACTAACTTTCTTGACTTCTTTGAGTTAATATGACCAAGTGAGACACAAGTCAACAATAAACAACTATTCAAGCAACCTTAAGACAGTTTTATTACTCAAATCCAAACAGACCCATATTGACTATTTTGAAGATTTTTCAAGGCAAACCACAAATTTAAACCATAACACTTATTGCAGACCTTATAGCATCATTAATTAGGACTAAAGAAACATGAACCAACAGTTACAACAACATAAAAATAAGAATTAAGACAAGAGCTATTTTAACTGTTATAAAGAAATTTATGTAAACTACCAATTTTAAAAAAATCAACAAACTGTTTTTAAGGATTAAATACACTTAATTACTACTAATGAACACTAAGAACAAGAAATTACAACAACTAATCAACCACAACAGTGAAATGCAAAAATACTTAAAAAGGCTTACAATAGCTTCCAAGCTCCAAACTGAAAATCAGAACCAGTGAACACCCCTATAAGCTTACCAATAAGCTACTAACCCAAGGCCATCCATAATACACCTTGCTCCAGCTGTGAACACCTTCTCCAAGTGATTTTTGATTTTATACCTATTTAATTGGTATTTTTGAGATTTTTTGACCTTTTGAAGCTAAACTGAATTTTATTGTTTCTAATAGCTTATAAAAGCTATATGGGAGCTTATGTGACCTATTTCAGTCCATATAATCAACTAAAAACAACATTTGATTCACATGATATTTTTGAAATTGAAAACTGCATAAACTGAAGTAAACTTTAAAACTTGGAATTACTTATTAAAAGAGGTTCAAATACACTTGAGAGACTTAAATAAAGTACTTGGAATTAAAAACATACATTGAAAAGCTTAAGTTAAAGAAAACGACTAAGAAAAAAATAAAATTTACACTAGATATCTCATACAATGCCTCTCTCTCTCTCTTTATAGACTTTAAGCACTCCTTGCATGTCTCTGATTGAATCCCACCACATTTGAGCCCTTGGATCACTCAAATTCATCAAAACCATACATGTGTCTTTTTGGCGCCAAATATTTCTTTGAGCAGGTTTGAGAATTAATGAGGTTTGGTTTGAGCAATTAAAGGATTTGGAGTTTATAAGAGGTGGAGGGGACATGGTATGGAGGGGGGTTGAAAATGTGTAGAAAACCATCTCTGGTTTTGAGTATACAGAGGGGAAAGAGGTGGAGCTACTGATAGGGGTATTGGGCGCGAGTTGAGAGTTTTGACTTCTGCGTTGACCGAAGCTTTAATAACAAAGGGGGGTCACAATTGGTTGTGGCTGGGGTTCAAAAGGAGTTATGGACTGGGGCTCAAGGTGCAAGGGTCAAGGGCAGTTGGATTGGGCTTGTATTTTGGGCTTTTGATATATTTGGATCCGTTTGGTTTAAGAAGTAACAACAAGGACTAAAAGTGCAATTTTGCCAAACTTCAAGGACTGATCTTGCAACTTTTTCAAACTTCTCACAAGGACCAATTATGACCAACATTGATAAAACAAGAACCCTTTTTGCATAAAATCCATTTTCAAAGGTCCAAGGATTAAATTTGTAAATTTCCAAAGTTTAGGGACCTTTCTTGCCAATTGACCAAAGAATCATTCAAGGATCATTTTAAACAACTTAGAATACTTCAGGGACCTTGAATGATAAATTTCCACATTTTTGAATTCCAGGGACTAGATTTGACAACTTTCAAAACTTGGGGGACTAAAACTGCCAATTTTGCAAACTTGATACTTTTTTCATCTGATTTTGATATTTTTGCATTTAAAACACATAAAACACTGATTTGTGATATTTTGATCATTTTGATGTGTTTCTGAGTGTTTTCAGATGATTTTGCAGTTTAGATTACACAAAAATGATGAGTATTTAGACACTCATCAATCCCCCACAATGAGATATTGCTAGTCCCTAGCAATGATTTGAGAAAACTTGATGGATTTATTCTCTTTACCAAAAGCCATCACTTCTGGAGTAGCCAATTGTTTTGATTCAAGTAAGAACCTTGGTACAACGATAACCAAATGATTTATTGGCAAATCATAAACCATATAACGGATTTGATGTGTCTTTACCGGAAGCCGTACCCTTCTGGACTAGCCAACTCTTAGATAAATTATCAGGATTATCTTTGGTGAGCTGAATACCAATTATGGATTTTCCACTGCCTTTACCACAAGCCATAACCTTGCGGGCTAGCCAACTCATTATCTTTTGAGGATGATGGGGAGTTGAGGAACCATACAATTTTGGGCAAATTGCAAGCCATATAAACGGATTTGAGAAATCTTTACCAAGAGTCGTTTGCTCCTGGATTAGCCAATCCTTTTGTCTTATAGACATGGCGGACTGATAACCAAATGAGAAAGTGTAAAACACTTACTCCAAAAAAATTTTGGCCAAAAACGGGGGAATTGGTATAATTATATGATAAAATTCGTGAGAATTCCCCCCCACACTTAGAAATGAATATTGCCCTCAATATTCAAAGTACCGGCGGTTATGCCGAAACAAAGAACGTAAAAGGGAAATATTACGGCCATTTATTTAGAAGAAGATTTTTTTTTTTTTTTTTTTTTTGAAAAATGAGAATATACAACAGCGTGGGGAGACTCCCCCACACTAGGGTGGTAGAAAGGGGGTAAGAAGACAGAATTATGGGTGAAAACCCATATGGTGCGTGCTAATGTTTTTGATTACCGAGTCACTAGCTTGACTCGATCCCCGCATTCATTGGTTCATGGGGAATGTTTGTAGATCCGGGACAACCACAGGGGGAATGTCCTCTCCAAAGTAGTGCTTCACTCGATGACCATTCACTTTAAAATTAGGACCATCGGGTTGAGATAACTCAACGGTACCATAAGGATAAACCTTAGCAATGGTGAATGGACCAGACCAACGGGACTTGAGCTTTCCCGAGAAAATCTTCAATCTAGAATTGAAAAGAAGGACTCGATCACCAACGTTGAAAACGCGGTTCTTGATCTTGGAGTCGTGAATCTTCTTTGTCTTTTGCTTGTAGATCAAAGAGTTCTCATAAGCTTGATCACGAAGTTCATTTAGTTCATTCATTTGAACTTTTCTGTGATCACCGGCTGTCTGTATATCGAAGTTCGCATGTTTTAAGGCCCAGTATGCCTTGTGCTCTAACTCAATCGGAAGATGACATGCCTTTCCGTACACTAGCTTGTATGGAGTACACCCGATGGGTGTTTTGTAAGCTGTCACGAAAAGCCAGAGTGCGTCATCTAGCTTATCCGACCAAGAGGCACGATTTTCGCCAACCGTCCTCTCCAGAATTCTTTTAATACCACGGTTTGAAACTTCCACCTGCCCACTTGTTTGGGGGTGGTATGCAGTAGAGAGACGGTGGGTAACACCATACTTTTGCATGACTCTTTCAAATTGGTCATTGCAAAAATGTGTACCGCGATCACTGATTATCGCTCTTGGAGTTCCAAACCTGGCAAACAGAGATTTTAAAAACTTCACAACAACTCGGGCATCATTGGTGGGTAAAGCTTTTGCTTCAACCCATTTTGACAGATAGTCAACAGCTAAACATCAATTTGGATCACATAACCTTCGAGTGTTCCCAACATAATACATAGTTACTTGGACTACATTTTTTGACGGCCTAAAACTATGAGAAGGAAACATCTAACATTATTTAAAAATCTGAAATATTCTCAGCTTAAATAAATACATATATGTTCTTAAAACGAAGTTAGCCAGATTTGGTAGACCGGTTACAGATATAGGTTTTCCTAAACCTTCTTTGATCTATGGCTTTATTGTCCACAACAATGAACAACCATGCATAGATCGAGGTGCATGAGATTAAATCTTAGTCGTCTAGTGTTTAGACTCTTGTTTTCTGCAAGATTGAAAACAAAAGCTAGAGAAGCAAGCAAAGAAAACAAGCTAGTTAACACGTTCTTTCATACACGATACTTTGCGCTTGAGTTATAAATCAAAATATAACTGAAATGATAACCGATAGATATATACAAATTCAATCAAGATTAAAGTATAATCACCGATAATAATATATAATCATAACAAATCAAGACTACAATAGTATACAATATAATCTATATCAAACAAATTGCATGCATACCCATGAGTATCAGTCCTGATCTTTGCTAGCTTAAGTGGAGAAGAAGGAAAGAATAGAATAGGTCGCTTAGTTGCTGGTAATGGTGTGACGATCTCTATGCACACATATATACATAGATATATACTACAAGATTTCCTGGTAAACAAAGGCCTTGGACCGTTATTGTATGTGGCTAGAAATAGTGGTGGGTTTAGTCAAAGGTTCTTTAGTTTTCCTTTTCTTATTTTTGCAAAATAGGTAGGTACTACGTATTTGTCTAAATTTATTTTATGTTTTTGTTTTGAAATAAAGTTTAATAGACGTAACATACACGTTGGACTCTTGTAATCACCCATAGCACAAATTACAACCAATATGCATGATTCAAGCAAAATAATCAAAATGTCTATCTCCACGATATATTATATTGTTTATGATTGTCAGATAATAACAATAATACATCATCCTTTACATTACCACAGCAGCTTAAGATGAAATTTCTTGTTACTAAAAGTCATACATCAAGAAATATAGGTATTACTATAATGTGTATGAATGTGTTGACTACCCATTTGTCGCACAGCATGTTAAAAAATGATATTTTCGGTTGATTGACTTATTTGATATGTAGGAAAAATATATTTGTAATTGTTTTGATCGTAATCTCGTCAAGAAAATATATAATCACAACCGATTTTTATTTTAAAATTAATTAACAACAGTAGATGTTAAGTCCATGAAATATATATATGGCGTGTTAGAGTAATATTAAACGAATATTCGTGCATAAGCACAAGATTTATAATGTAAAATAATTATAGTTGCGATATTTTGGTTAAAATATAAGGATCGAGATTAGAATGATTTGAATTTATTAAGAATACTAAGCGAAATTGGTAAAACACAAAACTAAAATAAGCAAAATTCTACAATCTTACCCTCATTTTGACTAAAAGCTTGTTCACGTCGTCACTAACGTTTGTTGGAGCATTCATCTCATTCATCTTCTTATACAAGTAGCATTCAAAATTGAAAGACTTAGTGAAAGCAAACACCGGCAGTTTGTCGAGGAGGATGGAGTAGACGGATATTAAGTGAGGTTGAGACGAATAATCAAGGACTTCATCATATTTGGTAGACATAAATGTTCCTGGATCTTTATACCGGTTGCAATTAATGTCAATTCAGGTTTATAGTATCGCTCGATAAACTTCCCATCCAATTCTACTACGATTGCACCTGGTTTTTTTCTACCGAAGGTCTTGGTACTTTTCCAAGAATGCAAAAAACTTTATGCATATATGGATATTTGCGTGCTAGATCCCAAGTGTATGCATATATGGATATTTGAGTGCTGATGGTTTGAGATTGATTCAACCGTTTCTAATACCTTCAGGAGATTCTAATACTATGTAAAATGATTCAATTTCAGTTTAAATGAATTACTCACTGTGTTAATCGCAATCCAGTATTGTCCCTCACCATCATAACGAATATTGTCTGGCAAACCAACCAAATAAATACATATATCGAACCTTTTTTCTCCCCTTGTATGTAGTATCTCATGCATCTCATCGTGTAACTCATGTCATGAAATATAATGTCAAATCTCTAAGTTTACGCGGTCTCAAATTACAAAGTAAAAATAGCAATGAGTGACATTACATCAGGGTTTCACAAAAGATGACAAAGTCCTGGTCTGGGGATATTTCAACGCCATTAGTAAAGCAGAGATCTCGAGCAAGAGCTTTGGTTTACTTGGATGGATCATAACTCATTAATCTACCATAAGGCCGACCTTCAAATATGTCAAATACACAATTGTGCGAGTCTTGTCAACAAGAGGCATCAGTGAAATACAAATAATATGCCATTTTTTGTTATGTTATAGCATCCCCAATATCAAATTTTATGCCCTCGGCCTAATTTGTTAACACTTCTATCTCTCCATCTTCAGTTATTTTAACTTTTAAGTATCCCCTTTATATGATTGTTAATACAACAAATATTACACTTTGTAGAGTTTTTAATCATGGGTTAAACTATTCAAGTACTCAATTAACAACGACGTTTAACCTACGACCACCAAATCAAGAAACTCAGAAAATGACATTAATTAAGAGACGGACTCAAGATTTTTGAAAAGATGTTGCACATTTTTTTTAATGATTATGAGTACTAAAGTTGCCCTATAAAAAATTACTTTATTAAGTAAACTTAAGGGTTGCACGTGCACAGAAAAAATATATTTTATCAAAACTTTATTTTTCGTGACTTAAACTTGGGTGTCGCCCGTGCCATACCCGACTTCGATGTGGGTCCGTATTGACATTTAACCGAAAGTTGATAGTATCACTTATTTTTGTTAGAAAACGTTGAAACATTCATCTATGCCATTGATGACGCGTCATGTTAATTAAAAACTAAAGATAGGGACTAAGACTTTAATCATGCACGCCTAATGAAACTCTTTACTCGAGATCCCAAAAGTCACATCATATATAAAATATCTATCAAAATGTTCATTAGTTTCTGCATAATTTTACAACTTACGTGTATCTTGGATAATGAAATATATGGGAAAAATTGTTGAGTCAGTTTAGTGTCCACAATCTCTAATAAGATTTCAACATAAAATAGTTCAAGTGTAAATTAAGAAAATGAACATAAAAAAATAATGGAGTCGAGCAGTTGAGCATGACTCTTTTGAGAAAGAGATGATAAAAGTGTCTAGAAAATGAACCGATCTTAAAAATTTGGCCTATTTTGGTAATCTTCTCATTTTTTTTATTCTTTATATATTAGTGTGTGTTATTTTCGTCAGTCGAGATTAATATGATATTGTATAGCCTCGTTGCATCAAACTGTTGTCTTAGCATCATTATGTGATCAGCTATACTATATTATAAAGCATTTGGTACTTCCTATAAAAGGAAGTCTTAAAATTTTAAGACAAAAAAACATTACTATAAAAGGAAAATTTGAAAATTAATGTAAAATTTGAAAATTTAAGTTTCATTTAAACCATATAGTAAGCCCCCCTCCAATAAAGATGTATTCTAATAGAATTGTTTATAAAAAAAGCTAACTAAACTTATAACCACCAATTTATTGCTAAAAAAATAAAAGTGCCAACTATTTACACTATTAATAATTTATACTTCTACTTTTGAAAAATATATATTTTCTACGTTATAAAGTATTTGGAACATGCTAAAATATGGAAGGTTTAAAATGAAAAACATTCGCTCGCTACAAAAATAGTTACCGGGTACCGGCGCCGCATTCTTGCGGGTACCCTTCTAGTACTAAATAACTTCTAAAAACTCTTGATATTTTAGGACAACTTTTTAAAATTGTCTGATACTTGATATGCTAATTTTTTTGGTAACTATTATTTTTCGATTTTTTGGCGATTAATCCTATAAGTTTGAACTCACCATCCATGAAACTGGGTGAAGTCAGACCTCCATTTTCAGTATCATGGAAACTTTCATCTAATAGAAATTGAACGTGCGACTTTTCGCATTTTATGATGATAATTACAAAGCCATTTTGCCACTTGGACACCCCTAAATCCTTTTGATATGCTACTTTTTTTTATGCTCGAATGTATTGTTGGGAACAATTTTTGTATTGTGGTTTCATATATATGTTTTCCTTTGCCTATAAAGGAACACCGATTATCAAGTTCCAACTAGTCAACAATTTTCATGTATATGTTTTCCTTTGTCTTGCATCTAATTCAACCTTGATAGAGTTCATTTAAGTTTACAGTTCAAATACGGGACATGCGAGCCTTGCCAATATCTATCAAGTCTTTAACTTCTCGCGAGGGATTTACCTGTTATTCAGACAACAATACGATATGGCTTTATTCATAGGAAGTAACTGGGATTGATAACATACAATTACGGTTTCTTTAATGTACCTATGATGCGGCCGCTAAGATCAACAAAACAACATGGGCTTAAAAAATGTTGCCCCAATACTAAAACCCATGCAACCCAACCAAATTTGAAAAACTATTTTCGGCTCGATTTTTAACCAAAACCGAATCGTTGCAATACAAGGGTGAAAATAAGTTTGTTTCAACAAATTGTGTTTAGCAAAACTAATGATAACAAAAAATATGGAAACAATATCATTTACATTCCAATCACAAATATTTATTTACCTTCACCGTATTTATTTACATAAATCACTAATCACAATTCACAAGTCACCTTTTACTTGTACATTTAAGCCTTAAAACTTTAAAACCATAACTTTCCACAATCAACACACACAAACAAAATGAACAGAAGAGTGGATAAAAAAAAACTCTCCCCCCTTTGCTCTGGCGATATTGGCGACCAACTTTCAACCCTAATCGTTTTTTTACTAATCGACTCCCTATCAATTCATAAAGCAATTCATTCCAAAGCCTGATCAATCTTATGATCTTGTGTTGGTGTGCGCTGCTAATTGATTTCCTAGGGTTTTCTTTTTGGGATAAATCGATTTTGGTTCTTTTCTCCATCGCTAACTTAGGGTTTGGTGTGATCGCAATCTAGGGTTTTTATCCTATTACCGCTATCACTACATCAATTATTCTGATTGTTTTTTAGTATCTATGGGTTAGTTACATGGTTTAATGTTTTATAAACCCTAGTTTTTTACTAGGGTTTTACTCGGTGTATTGAAGCATGCCGTTTCTGGTTACATATTGGTGTTGGGTTTTTCGGTTTTTTGATGGCTAATGTGGGAGAGATGACTACTCCAGGCAATGAGTGTAACATGGATGCTAATGTGGGGGAGACGAATATTCCAGGCAAGGGTTTACAAGAGGGGAGTTGTTCTCGAACTGTTGGACAAGTGGAGCCGATTCCACTTGGTTCGAATACTAATCTGGACGAACCCTGTCATGACACGACTAAGGGCAATGACACGTTATCGAAAATTCGTGCTATTGAAAAACAAATTCTTGAGGGTAAACTTGTGCTTATGGGTGACGATGGGCAACCATTAAAACCAACTGTGACTCTGGATACTACTACTTCTAATGGGGCTAATACATTTAAGCATCTTAAGGTGCCGCAATCACAGAATGAGCTAGAGGAGATGCTTAATGCTATTGGTTATTATTCACATCCTCAGGATTCGAGTGCTCCCATGGCTTCTAATGTTAATGATCATGATAATGTTATGGCTGTTAAGAATGCAAATGGGGCTGTGGGTACTGAAAAGGGTGGTGATTTGAACCAACCTTCTACATCGTATGCTTTGGTGTTACTTCTCTTGAACCTAAGAATCATACGCCTAACTTTCGAAGGTTGGAGGGTAATAAGAAAGCTAATGGTGTGGATCTTTCTGTCCCGATGAAAGTGGTTGAAGAGGTGAACTCTAGGTTTGAGAATACTTTGTATGGGTATTTCCTTGGTAATCGACTTGCTTTCCCGGTTGTTGATTACTTTGTACGCAATGCGTGGGCTAAGTTTGGTATTCAAAAGGTCATGATGAATGCAAAGGGGTTTTCTTTTTAAGTTCAATTCGATGAAAGGTGTTGATGATGTTCTTGAGAACGGTCCTTGGTTGATTAGAAATGTACCTATTATTCTTAAACCATGGACATTAAACACCAACCTACTTAAAGAGGATTTGACCAACATCCCGGTGTGGGTTAAATTCCATGATGTTCCTCTTGCTATGTTTTTTGATGATGGTCTTAGTCTCCTTGCCACAGTGATAGGCACTCCCAAAAGGTTAGACGCTTTCACTAGCCAAATGTGCAAGGAATCATGGGGCCGCAGTAGTTTTGCTAGATGCATGATTGATGTGAAGTCGGATGAGGTGCTTAGGGACAGCCTTACTGTTGAGATACCGTTACTTGATGGGTCGGGTTCGACTATTGAGAAGATACGGGTTGAATATGAGTGGAAACCACCTCATTGTGACAAATGTATGATTTTTGGTCATACCCCTATTGAATGTCCTACAGTTTGTTAAACCTCCCTTTCGACCTTCTAAGCGGGTTAATGATGGGTTCAAGATGGTTAATAACAAGAAGAAGGGTAAGCAAGGTGGGTTGATCTGCGCTGAACCGTCAAGTCTAATCACACAAGCCGGCCACTTGTGAATGGCTGACCGTAACAGACTTAAAAGCTGCTCGACACAAATGCAATGAAGTCCAGAGAATATAGTGAATTCCCGGGTCGTTTAGTCCCAAGGAGACTCAATGGTGTGTAAACACTAGATCAGACGATAGAATGATCACTAAGGATAGTGATCTGTAAAGGTTATGATTAGGAATATTACACTACTGATTGATTGGAATAGAATGGAGTACAGATTTGGAAAGCACAACAATCACTCAAAGAAAGCGTAAGCGTAAGTTTTTTTTTTAAAAAAACTACGTATCGTACTAAAATAAAAATGAATCGAGAAATAAAAGATCTAAAAATATAAAAATGACATTTTTGGAATCCTAAAAATAAAAGAAAATTATTAGAAAAAGAAAATTATTTTTAACACTATTTAATTAATTATTATTAATTAAAACTATTTTAACTATTTAATAAATACTCTAAAATAAAAGAAAATAGGAAATAAGGCTAGAAAAATAAAATTATGATTCAGAAAAATCTAAAATACTATAAAACTAATTTTAAGACTGAAAATATATTTTTTTATGCTTTTTAATTCTTTATTACTAATTAATTACTATTTTTAACTATTTAAAATTATAATAAATACTAAAAAGAGAGAGAAAAATCTGAAACTTTTTCTAAAAATCCTATATGATAACAGAAACCTAAGAAAAAAAGAAAAACAAGATTTGCTTATTAATAAGATGAAAAGAAAAATCAAAAAGCTAAAAAATCTTAAATAAACGCTATCACTATTTTTATATTGATGTTTTTCTGAATTTTCTTTTTGAAAACTACTTATATACTAATAATATGAAACTTTAATAAAGACAAAAAATTTACAAAACACAAATAAGCTGATTTGATGGCTTATGAGTCCAACAGTGGACTTAATAGCTTATTAGGTGAAAATAAGCTCAAATAAGCTTGCACACTGAAACAAAGGATGGAATAGGATACAATAAGCTGAAAACTACTCAAATGAAGCTAAAAGGTAAGAAAAAGTAAACTGATAAGCTAGATTAAAGACAATAAGCACTTGGCTTATTCACAAAAGTGGGACAAGCTAGAGGCTTGATGCAACCCTAGCAAACAAGTTCCAAAGTGAAAACTAAGACTTGACAATCCAAGAGGACCAGGTTGGCTTTCCAAAGAACTAGAGAACACAAGAATTGGACAACTAATAAGCTCAGTGTGAGCTTATCAATTTGGAACCAATAACGTGCACAGGCGGTTTTAAAACAGTACCCCAAAAAGCAGAGAAATAAGCACTTAAACAGCTGAGAAACCAAGAACTAGCATTTTTCTATTTTTGTTAAGCAACTAGACTATAATATCCCAAGAGCTTATAAGCTGAAACTTAAATTTGAACACACAATGAAATTCCCAAGTTTATTCAAAAACGACCTAAGTGACAATTTGACTTTTTGATAAAACCAAAATGTTGACCAAAGTGACTTTTGATCTGATCTTAAGCACTGATTATGATGTTATAAAGTGAACTAAGACTGATTAGAGCAAGATTAACAACTTTTAAACACAAAATCAAGATCCTTGATCTTAAAAACTCCAACAGTTAATCAAGAGAATTGGATAAAAGAGATTTTGACTTTTGATGTAACAAGCACTAACTTTCTTGACTTCTTTGAGTTAATATGATCAAGTGAGACACAAGTCAACAATAAACAACTATTCAAGCAACCTTAAGACAGTTTTATTACTCAAATCCAAACAGACCCATATTGACTATTTTGAAGATTTTTCAAGGCAAACCACAATTTTAAACCATAACACTTATTGCAGACCTTATAGCATCATTAATTAGGACTAAAGAAACATGAACCAACAGTTACAACAACATAAAAATAAGAATTAAGACAAGAGCTATTTTAACTGTTATAAAGAAATTTATGTAAACTACCAATTTTAAAAAAATCAACAAACTGTTTTTAAGGATTAAATACACTTAATTACTACTAATGAACACTAAGAACAAGAAATTACAACAACTAATCAACCACAACAGTGAAATGCAAAAATACTTAAAAAGGCTTACAATAGCTTCCAAGCTCCAAACTGAAAATCAGAACCAGTGAACACCCCTATAAGCTTACCAATAAGCTACTAACCCAAGGCCATCCATAATACACCTTGCTCCAGCTGTGAACACCTTCTCCAAGTGATTTTTGATTTTATACCTATTTAATTGGTATTTTTGAGATTTTTTGACCTTTTGAAGCTAAACTGAATTTTATTGTTTCTAATAGCTTATAAAAGCTATATGGGAGCTTATGTGACCTATTTCAGTCCATATAATCAACTAAAAACAACATTTGATTCACATGATATTTTTGAAATTGAAAACTGCATAAACTGAAGTAAACTTTAAAACTTGGAATTACTTATTAAAAGAGGTTCAAATACACTTGAGAGACTTAAATAAAGTACTTGGAATTAAAAACATACATTGAAAAGCTTAAGTTAAAGAAAACGACTAAGAAAAAAATAAAATTTACACTAGATATCTCATACAATGCCTCTCTCTCTCTCTTTATAGACTTTAAGCACTCCTTGCATGTCTCTGATTGAATCCCACCACATTTGAGCCCTTGGATCACTCAAATTCATCAAAACCATACATGTGTCTTTTGGCTAAATATTTCTTTGAGCAGGTTTGAGAATTAATGAGGTTTGGTTTGAGCAATTAAAGGATTTGGAGTTTATAAGAGGTGGAGGGGACATGGTATGGAGGGGGGTTGAAAATGTGTAGAAAACCATCTCTGGTTTTGAGTATACAGAGGGGAAAGAGGTGGAGCTACAGTAGCTGGTATTTGGGCGCGAGTTGAGAGTTTTGACTTCTGCGTTGACCGAAGCTTTAATAACAAAGGGGGGTCACAATTGGTTGTGGCTGGGGTTCAAAAGGAGTTATGGACTGGGGCTCAAGGTGCAAGGGTCAAGGGCAGTTGGATTGGGCTTGTATTTTGGGCTTTTGATATATTTGGATCCGTTTGGTTTAAGAAGTAACAACAAGGACTAAAAGTGCAATTTTGCCAAACTTCAAGGACTGATCTTGCAACTTTTTCAAACTTCTCACAAGGACCAATTATGACCAACATTGATAAAACAAGAACCCTTTTTGCATAAAATCCATTTTCAAAGGTCCAAGGATTAAATTTGTAAATTTCCAAAGTTTAGGGACCTTTCTTGCCAATTGACCAAAGAATCATTCAAGGATCATTTTAAACAACTTAGAATACTTCAGGGACCTTGAATGATAAATTTCCACATTTTTGAATTCAAGGGACTAGATTTGACAACTTTCAAAACTTGGGGGACTAAAACTGCCAATTTTGCAAACTTGATACTTTTTTCATCTGATTTTGATATTTTTGCATTTAAAACACATAAAACACTGATTTGTGATATTTTGATCATTTTGATGTGTTTCGAGTGTTTCGGATGATTTTGCAGGTTTAGATTACACAAAAATGATGAGTATTTAGACACTCATCAATCCCCCACATTGAGATATTGCTAGTCCCTAGCAATGATTTGAGAAAACTTGATGGATTTATTCTCTTTACCAAAAGCCATCACTTATGGAGTAGCCAATTGTTTTGATTCAAGTAAGAACCTTGGTACAACGATAACCAAATGATTTATTGGCAAATCATAAACCATATAACGGATTGATGTGTCTTTACCGGAAGCCGTACCATACGGACTAGCCAACTCTTAGATAAATTATCGGATTATCTTTGGTGAGTGAATACCAATTATGGATTTTCCCTTTGCCTTTACCACAAGCTATAACCTTGCGGGCTAGCCAACTCATTATCTTTTGAGGATGATGGGGAGTTGAGGAACCATACAATTTTGGGCAAATTGCAAGCCATATAAATGGATTTGAGAAATCTTTACCAAGAGCCGTTTGCTCTTGGATTAGCCAATCCTTTTGTCTTATAGACATGGCGGACTGATAACCAAATGAGAAAGTGTAAAACACTTACTCCAAAAAAATTTTGGCCAAAAGCGGGGTGGTATAATTATATGATAAAATTCGTGAGAATCCCCACACTTAGAAATGAATATTGCCCTCAATATTCAAAGTACCGGCGGTTATGCGGAAACAAAGAACGTAAAAGGGAAATACTACGGCCATTATTTAGAAAGAAGAAGATTTTTTTTTTTTTTTTGAAAATGAGAATATACAACGTGGAGACTCCCCACACTAGGGTGGTAGAAAGGGGTAAGAAGACAGAAATATGGGTGAAAACCCATATGGTGCGTGCTAATGTTTTTGATTACCGAGTCACTAGCTTGACTCGATCCCTGCATTCATTGGTTCATGGGGAATGTTTGTAGATCGGGACAACCACAGGGGAATGTCCTCTCCAAAATAATGCTTCATTCGATGACCATTCACTTTAAAATTAGGACCATCGGGTTGAGATAACTCAACGGTACCATAAGGATAAACCTTAGCAATGGTGAATGGACCAGACCAACGGGACTTGAGCTTTCCCGAGAAAATCTTCAATCTAGAATTGAAAAGAAGGACTCGATCACCAGCGTTGGCGGTTCTTGATCTTGGAATCATGAATCTTCTTTGTCTTTTGCTTGTAGATCAAAGAGTTCTCATAAGCTTGATCACGAAGTTCATTTAGTTCATTCATTTGAACTTTTCTGATGATCACCGGTACATGCGTAGATATCGAAGTTCATGTTTAAGGCCCGGTATGCCTTGTGCTCTAGCTCAATCGGAAGATGACATGCCTTTCCGTACACTAGCTTGTATGGAGTACACCCGATGGGTGTTTTGTAGTATCACGAAAAGCCGAGTCGTCATCTAGCTTATCCGACCGGGGAGGCACGGTTTTAACCGTCCTCTCCAATTCTTTTAATACCACGGTTTGAAACTTCCACTGCTTACTTGTTTGGGGTGGTATGCGATAGAGAGGCGGTGGGTAACACCATACTTTTGCATGACTCTTTCAAATTGGTCATTGCAAAATGTGTACCGCGATCACTGATTATCGCTCTTGGAGTTCAAACCGGCAAACCGATTTTAAAAACTTCACAACAACTCGAGCATCATTGGTAGATAAAGCTTTTGCTTCAACCCATTTTGATGAGATAGTCAACGATACAGTATGTACTTGTTACCACGAGAAGATGGACATGGCCCCATAAAATCAATACCCCATATGTCAAATATCTCACAAACTTGAATGGCATTTTGTGGCATTTCATTCCTTTGAGAAATATTACCATAGACGCTGACAAAATCCGCGCCACAAGCACAGGCTTGACAAATTCAGTGGGCATCCTTATAGATTGTGGGCCAATAAAACCGGAATCAAACACCTTTTTGGCGGTGTAGTTTGGACTATGATGGCCCCGGTGGGTCCAGCATGGCAAGCTTTGAGAATGTCAAGAGCTTCTTGTCCATAAACACACCGCCGGATGACTTGATCCGCCGCAATTTTGAACAAGAAAGGGCGTCCCGAAATAATGTTTAACATCTTTGAAGAATTTGTTCTTCTGGCGGGTCGACATTCCTTTCATAATGAAGTTACCGCATGGTAATTTGCAAAGTCGACAAACCATGGGGTGGTAGAATTTCCACGAAAGAAACGCATTGAGTGTTTCGAGAGGAAATGTTTCATTTATTTCCTTTTTCTCGAAAACATCTTGGTGAGGGTTTTCTAATGCGGAGATGAGGATGATCAGTGACTAGATTCTCGGCTCCTTTTTTATCACGTATAATGATATCAAATTCTTGGAGGAGGAGAATCCAGCGAAGCAATCTCGGCTTTGCATCTTGTTTTGCAAAGAGATATTTAAGAGCCGAGTGATCTGTATACACTACGCATTTGGTCAAGATTAAGTACGGCCGAAACTTCTCAAATGCATACACCACGGCTAATAGCTCTTTTTTTGTGGTGGTGTAATGAGTTTGAGCCTCAGTCATAGTCTTACTTGCGTAGTGATAGGTGAAAATGCTTGTTTCTTCGTTGCCCTAGAATTTGCACGATAGCAAAATCACTTGCATCCACATGAGCTCAAAAGGCAAGTCCCAGTCGGGAGCAAGCGAGAATAGGTGCTTGATAAGCTTTTTCTTCAATGTTTCAAAGCTTCTATGCACGGGGAGAAGATAAAGGAGCATCTTTTCAAGAAGATGGGTCATAAGGTAGGCGATTTTTGAAAAATCTTGAATGAATCTGATAGAAACCGGCATGACCTAAAAACTCCTAATACCTTTAAGCGGTAGTAGGATGAGGCAGTTTAGCAATAACATCGACTTTTGCTCTATCAACCTCAATCCCGTTCTTTGAAATTTTATGGCCAAGGACAATGCCTTCTTTGACCATAAAGTGGCTCTTCTCCTAGTTTAGACAAAGATTGGTGTCTTCACACCTTTGAAGCATTTTATCTAAATGGGAGAGACATGTTTGAAAAGAATCCCCAATGACCGAGAAGTCATCCATAAACACCTCCATCGTTTCCCCGATCATGTCATGGAAAATGGCCATCATACATCGTTGGAACGCGTGCGGGAGCATTACATAAACCAAAAGGCATACGTTTGTAGGCAAAAGTTCCGTATGGGCAAGTGAATGTGGTTTTCTCTTGATCATTTGGATCAATGGGGATCTGAAAGTAACCGAGAACCATCAAGGAAACAATAGTATTCATTCCATGCTAATCTCTCAAGCATTTGGTCCATGAAGGGTAGAGGAAAATGGTCTTTACGGGTGGCGTCATTCAACTTACGATAGTCGATGCAAACACGCCATCCCGTAACCAATCGAGTTAATTAACTTCGTTATCTTCATTAGTGACAACAGAATGCCACCCTTTTTAGGAACACAATGAATTGGGCTAACCCAAGGACTATCCGAGATCGGGTAAATCAATCCTGCATCAAGAAGTTTGATAACCTCTTGTTTGATAACATCATGGAATTTTTGGATTCACTCGTCTCGATGTTGAGCTGGTTTAAAGTCATCCTCCATCAAGATTTTATGAGTCTGAGAACTTCGGGGTTGATACCTTTGATGTCGGAGAGTTTCCAAGCAATTGCTTTCTTGTGTGACTTCAAGATTTTAATGAGGCGGCTTTTTCATCTTTATTCAAATCTCGAGCAATAATGACGGGTAATTTATCATCACCTTCTAGAAATGCATACTCGAGATGAGGAGGTAAGTCCTTAAGCTCAACCTCGGGGAAATTCTTGATTTTCTCAAGTGACTTGACTTCCTTGTTATGAAGTTTGATGGGAGGGAGAGGAAGAGAAGTATCAGTTGACAACTTCTCTAGAAGAATATCTCCTCAGTTAATCTCATTAGGAATTGGATCACTAGGGTGAGGGGTTGATGATGGATCATCATTGAGCAACTTCTCAATAAGAAGTATATCCCCTCGATATCAATTGGGTGATCAATTTCCCATGGAGCAGAATCACTAGCCAAGTATGCCTCAATCTCTTCAAGATGAGTCATTTCCCTCAAAAGGTGATAGAAGAGTAGAATTGGCTATGATAGGTTGAGAAGATGTGGTGGAATCCCCACTCACGAGGTAATTATGAGAATAACCAAGAACTTCTTGAGAGTACTCTTCGGAAGCAACATCAATGATATCTATTCGGTTAACCGACTCAGAATCATAATTTGCGGAGTACCTCGAAGTTTGATCAGGTTGAAGTGGCAAACTTCATTACCAACACGTAGTGTGATTTCTTGCTCAAATACATCTATGAGAGCACGGCCCGTTCTCAGGAATCCTCGACCAACAATGAGAGGAACCCGATGATCGGCATCAAAATCAACAACCACGAAGTCGGTGGGAAATGGAACTTTCCTACTTTTTACAAATCGTCCTCGGCAATGCCAAGAGGGCGGATATGGAAACGATCTGCAAGCTCGAGAGTCATGCATGTAGGAGTGAGTTTCGGAAGAGAAAGTTTCTTCCACACTGAATATGGCATAAGGTTTATGCTTGCACCAAGATCTGCTAGGGCAAAGCATTCAACCATTCATGGGAATACACAAGGTAAGAGAATTTCCCCAGGGATCTCCAAGCTTTACGAAGCTTCTTGGGATATTTATGAGCGGTTCTCGTTAAAGGAGTCTTAGCCATTTCAAAGCTGACTTTTCCTTATTGCTTAACATGTGCTTGAGAGTCGATGCAAACTTGGGCATCAACATGATAGCATCCGCAAAGCTTATGTCAAAATGTAACTCTTGGAAAATTTGGAAAAATTTATCCATTTGATGACTAGCTTTCTCGCGGAGCTTTTGCTCATTCAAACGTGATGGGTAAGGAATAGAAGATTTGGATTTGATTTTCAGCGGGGCTACCGGGAGGTTCAAAACAACTCCTTGATTTGATTTGGGTTTTGGACCACTTGAGGTTGGACTACCGAAGGTTGGGCGTGTCTTGATACCGTGGGCTAGAATAATGCACCTTGTCCGTTGTTTCCTTGGTAACTTGACTCATTTCTCCACAGGAGGAGGCATTGGAGTCGTAGGTCCATTGTGTGTGTCGGAGGTTCACTTGTCCATTACCTTAGGGAGAGAAGAAGTAAGGTAGTAGGAACAGCGGGTCCGGTGTATGAAACACCACTTCGGGTTGTGATCGTTGCATCGCCCTCGGGTTAGCGATCGTGTTGCTAGGTAAAGTACCCGAGCAGAGATTCGATCATTTAAAGACTTCTTGGATCGATGATCCAACAACATTCATTTCATCTTGGGATTTCATAGAATTGCTTGATAACTCATCGGATGATGGTCCCGGAGGAGTAATGGCGGGGAGAAATTTGGGGGACAATTTGAGGCCGAATGTTTTGATTATAGCCAAAATTCCCTTGATTAGGATTCATATTCCCATGAAATTGATTCCCTCGATTGAAATGGTTTTGATGAAGGTTTCCTTGATGTTGGAAACCTTGATTGGGTCCAGAATAGAAATTTCCTTGGTTTTGATAACCTTGGTTCATTCTTGGTTGGTTCTGATTCCGGTTTTGCATGTTATGATTATGGTTAAAACCGGGTGGTGCCTGATTAGTGTTAGCACGGTAGTGTGGTTCATTTTGAGGGCGGTATTGATTACCTCCTTCTTTGTGAACTACCGGCTAAAGCATTTGCTTCAAAAGGACTACCATCGGTGTGGCGATACAATTGTAGTAGGCATGAGGACCACCACAAGTGACACAACTCTCAACTTTCTTCACTTGACATGTGTTGGTCATGCGAGTGAAGGAGACTTTCTTACGGTTAGCAAGAACCAAAGCTCGAACAATATGTACGTGAGTTTATCAATCTTAGCATCGGTGCTAGATGTACTCACGGGGATGAAGAAGAAGAAGTCGGCATTAGGCCGATATGTCTTAGCTCTGAAAGGACGGACTTGAGACTTGTTCTCAATGATTTGCAAGGCCTCTTTGGTGGTCTTGCTCGAAAATACCTCCCGGAGGCATTCAAAGTCTTGATTAGTCGATTGAGACCATTGTAGAAAGTATCCATTTGCATTAACTCGGCAAAACCGTGATGTGGACACTTGGCAAGCAACTCTTTAATAACGATCCATGCCTCCCGAATGATTCATCAAATCTCCGAGAAAATTTCATTATCTCATTCTTAAGACTTGTGGTTCGGGATGGAGGATAGAACTCGTTAACGAACTTGGTGACAAGATCTTCCCATGTCTCTATAGAGCGAGGGGGTTGTTTCTCAAGCCAATTCGGGCTTGTCCCTCTGAGAAAATGGGAACGTGAAGCTTGATAGCTTAGGTGTGGGACATTCTTATACTTGATGGTAGATGCTATCTTGTTAAACCATCGAATGTGTGCATGAGGATCATCCCGCTCAAAACCATAGAATTGGCTTTGGGTTACTAGATTAAAGCAACCGGTTTTGAGCTCGAAAGTGTCGACCACGATGGTTTGGAACAACAATGGCAGCTCCGTAACCCTCGATGGGTGCTTGGAGAAGCTCATTCATAGGTTTGTCTTCGCCATTTCGGCGAGTGAGGTGGTGGTGGTAGGCGTTCCTCGATCCGCGGTGAAGGAGCTGAGCGTCCTCTACGTCTCACGAGGAATCTTTCCAAGTTCAGAAAGTGGACTTGTAGAGCTGGAAGAACGAGTGCGCATGCACTATGTATAAAAATCAATTTTCAAAACAAATGAGGCAAAACACAAGTGAACTTAACCAATAATCACAAATGAAATGGCTTCTTTGAAAAAGGTACACCAAATCACAAGTGACACAAAGGCAAGTTTTAAATCGGATGTTCGGGAACTTATTATGGTCAGCACCGATTAGGTAGTGCCTTTGCCTTGATTCTGCGGTGGTTGATTTTTATGTATATTAAGTACCAACTGAAAGGCGTAGGTAAGATTTGTGCGGATGGGTTCAAAACTTTTGGACAATATTTTTGTTATCGTCTCGTTTAACCAAATCGTATCTCTTCAAGAATCACCTAAAAGAGAAATACAAAATAGAAAGCGTTCGATTGTTTTGTTGTTTTATATTTTTTGGAGTTTTTAACACTTTAGGAAAAGTGTTAATGAACTTTTTGATTTTTTTATAACTTTACAAAAACTTTTTACAAATGGTGGGTATGTGCAACAATGGATCACGAAATGGCTAAACACTGCGCTAAAGCCTCCCAGCGTGGCGCAGTAAATTTGATCTGCTGAACCGTCAAGTCTAATCACACAAACCGCCACTTGTGAATGGTAACCGTGCAACAAAGCTACTTAAGAACACAAATGCAATGAAGTCCGAGAGAATATAGTGAATTCGAGATCGCTTAGTCCCAGGAGACTCAATGGTGTGTAAACACTAGATCGATGATAGAATGATCACTAAGGATAGTGATCGTAAAGGTTATGATTAGAATATTACACTCTGATTGATTGGAATAGAATGGAGTACAGATTTGGAAAGCACAACAATCGGATCAAAGCGTAAACGTAAGTTTTTTTAAAAAACTACATATCACATAAAATAAAAATGAATCTAAGAAATAAAAGACCTAAAAATATGAAAATGACATTTTTGGAATCCTAAAAATAAAAGAAAATTATTAGAAAAAGAAAATTATTTTAACCACTATTTAATTAATTATTATTAATTAAAAACTATTTTAACTATTTAATAAATACTCTAAAATAAAAGAAAATAGGAAATAAGGCTAGAAAAATAAACTTATGATTCAGAAAAATCTAAAATACTATAAAACTAATTTTAAGACTGAAAATATTTTGAAAAATTATGCTTTTTAATTAATTATTACTAATTAATTACTATTTTTAACTATTTAAAATTATAATAAATACTAAAAGAGAAGAAAAATATGAAACTTTTCTAAAAATCCTATATGATATGACAGAAACCTAAGAAAAGAGAAAACAAGATTTGCTTATTAATAAGATGAAAAGAAAAATCAAAAAGCTAAAAATATTAAATAAACGCTATCACTATTTTTATATTGATGTTTTTCTGGATTTTCTTTTTGAAAACTACTTATATACTAATAATATGAAACTTTAATAAAGACAAAAATTTTACAAAACACAAATAAGCTGATTTGATGGCTTATGAGTCCAACAGTGGACTTAATAGCTTATTAGGTGAAAATAAGCTCAAATAAGCTCACTGCTTGAAACAAAGGATGGAATAGGATACAATAAGCTGAAAACTACTCAAATGAAGCTAAAAGGTAGAAAAAGCATAGCTAGATTAAGAGACAATAAGCACTTGGCTTATTCAAAAATGGGACAAGGGAGGCTTGCAGCCTAGCAAACAAGTTCCAAAGTGAAAACTAAGACTTGACAATCCAAGTGGACCGGTTGGCTTTCCAAGAACCAGAGAACACAAGATTTGACAATAATAAGCTCATGAGCTTATCAATTTGGAACCAATAAGCGTAACTCCGCAGGCGATTTAAGAACAAAGTTCCCACAAAAAGCCAGAAATAAGCACTTAAAAAGCAGAGAAACCAAGAACTATCATTTTTCTATTTTTGTTAAGCAACTAGACTATAATATCCCAAGAGCTTATAAGCTGAAACTTAAATTTGAACACACAATGAAATTCCAAGTTTATTCAAAAGCGACCTAAGTAAGATTGAAATTTGACTTTTGAAAAACCAAAAGTTGACCAAAGTGATTTTGATGATCTTAATCTGATTATGATGTTATAAAGTGAACTAAGACTGATTAGAGCAAGATTAACAACTTTTAAACACAAAATCAAGATCCTTGATCTTAAAAACTCAAGGATATCAAGAGAATTGGATAAAGAGATTTTGACTTTTGATGTAACAAGCACTTGTTTTCTTGACTTCTTTGAGTTAATATGATCAAGTGAGACACAAGTCAACAATAAACAACTATTCAAGCAACCTTAAGACAGTTTTATTACTCAAATCCAAACAGACCCATATTGACTATTTTGAAAGATTTTTCAAAGCAAACCACAATTTTAAACCATAACACTTATTAAGGACCTTATAATCATCATTAATTAGGACTAAAGAAACATGAACCAACAACAACAACATAAAACTAAGAATTAAGACAAGAGCTATTTTAACTGTATAAAGAAATTTATGTAAACTACAAATTTAAAAAACAACAAACTGTTTTTAAGGATTAAATACACTTAATTACTACTAATGAACACTAAGAACAAGAAATTACAACAACTAATCAACCACAACAGTGAAATGCAAAAATACTTAAAAAGGCTTACAATAGCTTCCAAGCTCCAAAAGCTGAGAAATCAGGAACCAATGAACACCCCTATAAGCTTACCAATAAGATACTAACCCAAGGCCATCCATAATACACCTTGCTCGGTGTGAACACCTTCTCCAAGTGATTTTTGATTTTATACCTATTTAATTGGTATTTTTGAGATTTTTGACCTTTTGAAGCTAAACTGAATTTTATTGTTTCTAATAGCTTATAAAAGCTATATAGGAGCTTATGTGACCTATTTCAGTCCATATAATCAACTAAAAACAACATTTGATTCACATGAGATTTTTGAAATTATGAAATTGCATAAAGAAGTAAACTTAAAACTTGGAATTACTTATTAAAAAGGTTCAAATACACTTGAGAACTTAAATAAAATACTTGAATTAAAACATACATTGAAAAGCTTAAGTTAAAGAAAACGACTAAGAAAAAATAAAATTACACTAGATATCTCATACAATGCCTCTCTCTCTCTCTTTATAGACTTTAAGCACTCCTTGCATGTCTCTGATTGAATCCCACCACATTTGAGCCCTTGGATCACTCAAATTCATCAAAACCATACATGTGTCTTTTTGGCGCAAATATTTCTTTGGCGGGTTTGAGAATTAATGAGTTTGGTTTGAGCAATTAAAGGATTTGGAGTTTATAAGGAGGTGGAGGGACATGGTATGGAGGGTTGAAAATGTGAGAAACCATCTACGGTTTTGAGTATCTGAGGGAAAGAGGTGGAGCTACAGATGACAGTGTATTTGGGCGGAGTTGGAGTTTTGACTTACTGTTGACGAAGCTTAATAACAAAGGGGTCATTGGTTGTGTCGGGTTCAAGGAGTTATGGTGGGCTCAAGGTGCAAGGGTCAAGGGAGGCTTTGGATTGGGCTTGTATTTTGGGCTTTTGATATATTTGGATCCGTTTGGTTTAGAAGTATACAACAAGGACCAAAAGTGCAATTTTGCCAAACTTCAAGGACTGATTTTTCCATTATTCCAAACTTCTCACAAGGACCAATTATGACCAACATTGATAAAACAAGAACCCTTTTTGCATAAAATCCATTTTCAAAGGTCCAAGGACTAATTTGTAAATTTCAAAGTTTAGGGACTTTTCTTGCCAATTGACCAAAGAATCATTCAAGGATCATTTTAAACAACTTAGAATACTTCAGGACCTTGAATGATAAATTTCCACATTTTGAATTCGGGGACTAGATTTGACAACTTTTAAAACTTGGGGACTAAAAGCGCCAATTTTGCAAACTTGATACGATTTTCATCTGATTTTGATATTTTTGCATTTAAAACACATAAAACACTGATTTGTGATATTTTGATCATTTTGATGTGTTTACGAGTGTTTTCAGATGATTTTGCAGTTTAGATTATACACAAAATGATGAGTATTTAGACACTCATCAATCCCCCACACTGAGATATTGCTAGTCCCTAGCAATGATTTGAAAAACTTTGATGGATTTATTCTCTTTACCAAAAGCCATCACTTATGGAGTAGCCAATTGTTTTGATTCAAGTAAGAACCTTGGTACAACGATAACCAAATGATTTATTGGCAAATCATAAACCATATAGCAGTTTGATGTGTCTTTACGAAGCGTACCCATACGGACTAGCCAACTCTTAGATAAATTATCGAAATTATCTTTGGTGAGTGAATACCAATTATGGATTTTCATTTGCCTTTACCACAAGCCATAACCTTGCGGGCTAGCCAACTCATTATCTTTTAGGATGATGGGAGTTGAGGAACCATACAATTTTGGGCAAATTGCAAGCCATATAAGCGGATTTGAGAAATCTTTACCAAGAGCCGTTTGCTCCTGGATTAGCCAATCCTTTTGTCTTATAGACATGGCGGATTGATAACCAATGAGAAGTGTAAAACACTTACTCCAAAAAAATTTTGGCCAAAAGCGGGAAATTGGTATAATTATATGATAAAATTCGTGAGAATCCCCACACTTAGAAATGAATATTGCCCTCAATATTCAAAGTACCGGCGGTTATGCGAAACAAAAGAACGTAAAAGGGAAATATTACGGCCATTTATTTAGAAGAAGATTTTTTTTTTTTGAAAATGAGAATATACAACAGCATGTGGGAGACTCCCCACACTAGGGTGGTAGAAAGGGTAAGAAGACGAATTATGGGTGAAAACCCATATGGTGCGTGCTAATGTTTTTGATTACGAGTCACTAAGCTTGACTCGATCCCGCATTCATTGGTTCATGGGGAATGTTTGTAGATCGGGACAACCACGGGGGAATGTCCTCTCCCAAGTAATGCTTCACTCGATGACCATTCACTTTAAAATTAGGACCATCGGGTTGAGATAACTCAACGGTACCATAAGGATAAACCTTAGCAATGGTGAATGGACCAGACCAGCGGGACTTGAGCTTTCCCGAGAAAATCTTCAATCTAGAATTGAAAAGAAGGACTCGATCACCAACGCGTTGAAGCGGTTCTTGATCTTGGAATCATGAATCTTCTTTGTCTTTTGCTTGTAGATCAAAGAGTTCTCGTAAGCTTGATCACGAAGTTCATTTAGTTCATTCATTTGAACTTTTCTGTGATCACCGGTGCGTATATCGAAGTTTGCATGTTTAAGGCCCAGTATGCCTTGTGCTCTAACTCAATCGGAAGATGACATGCCTTTCCGTACACTAGCTTGTATGGAGTACACCGAATGGGTGTTTTGTAAGCTTTGTCACGAAAAGCCAGTGGCGTCATCTAGCTTATCCGACCAGGGGGAGGCACGGTTTCGCCAACCGTCCTCTCGAATTCTTTTAATACCACGGTTTGAAACTTCCACCTTGCCCACTTGTTTGGGGTGGTATGCGATAGAGAGGCGATGGGTAACACCATACTTTTGCATGACTCTTTAAAATTGGTCATTGCAAAAATGTGTACCACGATCAGCGATTATCGCTCTTGGAGTTCCAAACACGGCAAGAGATTTCAAAACTTCACAACAACTCGGGCATCATTGGTGGGTAAAGCTTTTGCTTCAACCCATTTTGACAAGATAGTCAACGACCACAGTATGTACTTGTTACCACGAGAAGATGGAAATGGCCCCATAAAATCAATACCCCATATGTCAAATATCTCACAAACTTGAATGGCATTTTGTGGCATTTCATTCCTTTGAGAAATATTACCATAACGTTGACAAGCGTCCACGGAGGGCTTTGACAAATTCGTGGGCATCCTTATAGATTGTGGGCCAATAAAACCGGAATCAAACACCTTTTTGGCGGTGTAGTTTGGACTATGATGGCCCCGGTGGGTCCAGCATGGCAAGCTTTGAGAATGTCAAGAGCTTCTTGTCCATAAACACACCGTCGGATGACTTGATCCGCACGATTTTGAACAAGAAAGGGTCGTCCAGTAATGTTTAACATCTTTGAAGAATTTGTTCTTCCTACGATGGGGTCGACATCCCTTTCATAATGAAGTTACCCGCATGGTAATTTGCAAAGTCGACAAACCATGGGGTGGTAGAATTTCCACGAAAAGAAACGCGATTGAGTGTCTCGAGAGGAAATGTTTCATTTATTTCTTTTTTCTCGAAAACATCTTGGTGAGGGTTTTCTAATGCGACAGATGATCGGCGACTAGATTCTCGGCTCCTTTTTATCGATATAATGATATCAAATTCACGGAGGAGGAGAATCAGCGAAGCAATCTCGGCTCTGCATCTTGTTTTGCAAAGAGATATTTAAGAGCCGAGTGATCCGTATACACTACGCATTTGGTCAAGATTAAGTATGCGGCGAAACTTCTCAAATTCATACACCACGGCTAGTAGCTCTTTTTCTGTGGTGGTGTAATGAGTTTGAGCCTCGGTCATAGTCTTACTTGCGTAGTGGATAGGCTGAAAATGCTTGTTCCTTCGTTGCCCTAGGATTGCACCGATAGCAAAATCACTTGCATCGCACATGAGCTCAAAAGGCAAGTCGGTCGGAACAGCGAGAATAGGTGCTTCGATAAGCTTTTCTTCAATGTTTCAAAAGCTTGATGCACTCAGGTGAGAAGATAAAAGGAGCATCTTTTTCAAGAAGATGGGTCATAAGCCGGGCGATTTTAGAAAAATCTTGAATGAATCTAATATAGAAACCGGCATGACCTCAAAAACTCCTAATACCTTTGACGGTAGTAGGATGAGGTAATTTAGCAATAACATCGACTTTTGCTCTATCAACCTCAATCCTTCTTTGAAATTTATGGCCAAGGACAATGCCTTCTTTGACCATAAAGTGGCTCTTCTCCTAGTTTAGACAAAGATTGGTGTCTTCACACCTTTGAAGCATTTTATCTAAATGGGAGATACATGATTGAAAAGAATCCCCAATGACCGAGAAGTCATCCATAAACACCTCCATTGTTTCCCCGATCATGTCGTGGAAAATGGCCATCATACATCGTTGGAGCGTGCCAGGAGCATTACATAAGCCAAAAGGCATACGTTTGTAGGCAAAAGTTCCGTATGGGCAAGTGAATGTGGTTTTCTCTTGATCATTTGGATCAATGGGGATCTGAAAGTAACCCGAGAAACCATCAAGGAAACAATAGTACTCATTCCTTGCTAATCTCTCAAGCATCTGGTCCATGAAGGGTAGAGGAAAATGGTCTTTACGGTGGCGTCATTCAACTTACGATAGTCGATGCAAACCGCCATCCCAGTAACCAATCGAGTTGGAATTAACTCGTTATCTTCATTAGTGACAACTAATGCCACCCTTTTGAACACAATGAATTGGGCTAACCCAAGGACTATCTGAGATCGGGTAAATCAATCCAGCATCAAGAAGTTTGATAACCTCTTGTTTGATAACATCATGGATTTTTGGATTCACTTTCGTCTCGATGTTGAGCTATTTGAGTTTAAAGTCATCCTCCATCAAGATTTTATGAGTACAAACTGGGGTTGATACCTTTGATGTCGGAGAGTTTCCAAGCAATTGCTTTCTTGTGTGACTTCAAGATTTTAATGAGGCGACTTTTTCATCTTTACTCAAATCTCGAGCAATAATGGCGGGTAATTTATCATCACCTTCAGAAATGCATACTGAGATGAGGAGGTAAGTCCTTAAGCTCAACCTCGGAAATTCTTGATTTTCTCAACCGTGACTTGACTTCCTTGTTATGAAGTTTGATGGGAGGGAGAGGAGGAGAAGTATCAGTTGACAACTTCTCTAGAAGAATATCTCCCTCCAGATTAATCTCATTAGGAATTGGATCACTAGGGTGAGGGGTTGATGATGGATCATCATTGAGCAACTTCTCAATAAGAAGTATATCCCCTTCGATATCAATTGGAGCGTGATCAATTTCCCATGGAGCGAATCACTAGCCAAGTATGCTTCAATCTCTTCGAGATGAAGTCATTTCCCTCAAAAGGAGTGATAGAAGGAGTAGAATTGGCTATGATAGGTTGAGAAGATGTGGTGGAATCCCCTCACGAGAATTATGAGAATAACCAAGAACTTCTTGAGTACTCTTGGGAAGCAACATCAATGATATCTATTCGGTTAACCGACTCGAATCATAATTTGCGAAGTACCTCGAAGTTTGGTCAAGGTTGAAGGTGACAGCTTCATTACCAACACGTAATGTGATTTCTTGCTCAAATACATCTATGAGAGCCGCGGCCCGTTCTCGAGGAATCCTCGACCAAAAATGAGAGGAACCCGATGATCGGCATCAAAATCAACAACCACGAAGTCACCTGGGAAATGGAACTTTCCTACTTTCACAAATACGTCCTCGGCAATGCCAAGAGGGCGGGATATGGAACGATCTGCAAGCTCGAGAGTCATGCATGTAGGAGTGAGTTCAGGAAGAGAAGTTTCTTCCATCGAATATATGGCATAAGGTTTATGCTTGCACCAAGATCTGCTAGGGCAAAGCATTCAACCATTCACGGAATACACAAGGTAAGAGAATTTCCCGGGATCTCAAGCTTTCTGGAAGCTTCTTGAGGATGGCTAGAGCGGTTCTCGTTAAGAGGGGTCTTAGCCATTTCAAACAGCTTTTCCTTATTGCTTAACATGTGCTTGAGAGTTGATGCAAACTTGGGCATCAACATGATAGCATCCGTAAAGCTTATGTCAAAATGTAACTCTTGGAAAATTTGGAAAAATTTATCCATTTGATGACTAGCTTTCTCACGGAGCTTTTGCTCATTCAAGCGTGATGGGTAAGGAATAGAAGATTTGGATTCGATTTTCAACGGGAGCTACAGGGAGGTTCAAAAACAACTCCTTGATTTGATTTGGGTTTCGGACCACTTGAGGTTGGACTACAGAAGGTTGGGCGTGTCGGTACTGATGGGCTAGAATAATGCCCCTTGTCCGTTGTTTCCTTGGTAACTTGACTCATTGCCACAGGAGGAGGAGGCATTGGAGTCGTAGGTCCATTGTGTGTTGGAGGTTCACTTTCCACTACCTTAGGGAGAAAGAAGAAGTAAGAGGTAGTAGGGCAGCGGGTCCAGGTGTATGAAACACCACTTACAGGGTTGTGATCGCCTTGGCATCGCTCGGGTTAGCGATCGTGTTGCTAGGTAAAGTACACGAGCAGGGTCGATCATTTAAAGACTTCTTCAGATCGGCCGACGACTAACAACTGTTCATTTCATCTTGGGATTTCATGAATCGCGCTTGGTAACTCATCGGATGATGGTCCCGGAGGAGTAATGGCGGGAGGAGCTGGAGGGAAAATTTGAGGTCGTATGTTTTGATTATAGCCAAAATTCCCTTGATTAGGATTCATATTCCCATGAAATTGATTCCCTCGATTGAAATGGTTTTGATGAAGGTTTCCTTGATGTTGGAAACCTTGATTGGGTCCAGGATAGAAATTACCTTGGTTTTGATAACCTTGGTTCATTCTTGGTTGGTTCGATTCGGTTTTGCATGTTATGATTCTGGTTAAAAGGGTGGTGCACGATTAGTGTTAGCGGTAGTGTGGTTCATTTTGAGGGCGGTATTGATTACCTCCTTGCTGTGAACTACCGGCTAAAGCATTTGCTTCAAAAGGACTACCATGGTGGATACAATTGTAGTAGGCATGAGGACCACCACAAGTGACACAACTCTCAACTTTCTTCACTTCACATGTGTTGGTGCGAGTGAAGGAGACTTTCTTGTTAGCAAGAACCAAATCCTGAACAATATCCGTGAGTTTATCAATCTTAGCATCGGTGCTAGATGTACTCAGGGATGAAGAAGAAGAAGGTCCACATTAGGCGATATGTCTTAGCTCACGAAGAGGCGGACTTGAGATTTGTTCTCAATGATTTGCAAGGCCTCTTTTGTGGTCTTGCTCAGGAAATTACCTCCGGGAGGCATTCAAAGAGTCTTGATTAGTCTGGTTTAGACCATTGTAGAAAGTATCCATTTGCATTAACTCGGTAAAACCGTGATGCGGACACTTGCGAAGCAACTCTTTATAACGATCCCATGCCTCCCGGAATGATTCATCAAATCTGAAAAATTTCATTATCTCATTCTTAAGACTTGTGGTTCGGGATGGAGGATAGAATTCGTTAACGAACTTGGTGACAAGATCTTCCCATGTCTCTATAGAGCGAGGGGGTTGTTTCTCAAGCCAATTAGGGCTTGTCCCTCTAGAAAATGGGAGCGAAGAAGCTTGATAGCTTCTTGTGGGACATTCTTATATTTGATGGTAGATGCTATCTTGTTAAACCATCGAATGTGTGCATGAGGATCATCCTGCTCAAAACCATAGAATTGGCTTTGGGTTACTAGATTAAGCAACCCGGTTTTGAGCTCGAAAGTGTCGACCACGATGCATTTGGGAACAACAATGGCATCTCCGTAACCCTCGATGGGTGCTTGGAGCAGCTCATTCATAGGTTTGTCTTGCCATTTCGACGGGAGGTGGTGGTGGTAGGCGTTCCTCGATCCGGTGAAGGAGCGTCCTCGTCTACGAGGAATCTTTCCAAGTTGAGAAAGTGGACTTGTAGAAGCTGGAAGAGCAGTCGCATGCACTATGTATAAAGATCAATTTTCAAAACAAATGAGGCAAAACACAAGTGAACTTAACCAATAATCACAAATGAAATGGCTTCTTTGAAAAAGGTACACCAAATCACAAGTGACACAAAGGCAAGTTTTAAATCGATGTTAGGGAACTTATTAATGGTCGCACTTGATTAGGTAGTGCCTTTGCCTTGATTTCGGTGGTTGATTTTTATGTATATTAAGTACCACTGAAAAGGCGTAGGTAAGATTTGTGCTGAGATGGGTTCAAAACTTTTGGACAATATTATTGTTATCGTCCCGTTTAACCAAATCGTATCTCTTCAAGAATCACCTTAAAAGAGAATACAAAATAGAAAACGCGTTCGATTGTTTTGTTGTTTTAAATTTTTTTTTTGGAGTTTTTAACACTTTAGGAAAAGTGCTAATGAACTTTTGATTTTTATAACTTTACAGAAAACTTTTTACAAATGGTGGGTATGTGCAACAATGGATCTGAAAATGGCTAAACACACGCTAAAGCCTCCCGGCATGTAAAATTTGATCTATATTTGGGCAAATCAAGTCTAATCACACAAGCCGCCACTTGTGAATGGCTAACCGTAATGGACTTAAAAGCCACTTAACACAAATGAATGAAGTCAGAGAGAATATAGTGAATTCGGATCTAGTTTAGTCCCAAGTGAGACTCAATGGTGTGCCAACACTAGATCAGACGATAGAATGATCACTAAGGATAGTGATCTGTAAAGGTTATGATTAGGAATATTACACTACTGATTGATTGGAATAGAATGGAGTACGAGAGCGGGAAAGCACAACAATCGAGATCAAAGAAGCGTAAATCGTAAGTTTTTTAAAAAAAAACTACATATCTACAAAATAAAAATGAAAACTCCTAAGAAATAAAAGAACTAAAAATATAAAAATGACATTTTTGGAATCCTAAAAATAAAAGAAAATTATTAGAAAAGAAAATTATTTTTAACACTATTTAATTAATTATTATTAATTAAAACTATTTTAACTATTTAATAAATACTCTAAAATAAAAGAAAATAGAAAATAAGGCTAGAAAAATAAAATTATGATTCAGAAAAATCTAAAATATTATAAAACTAATTTTAAAACTGAAAATATATTTTTTATGCTTTTTAATTATTTATTACTAATTAATTACTATTTTTAACTAATTAAAATTATAATAAATACTAAAAAGAGAGAGAAAAATCTGAAACTTTTTCTAAAAATCCTATATGATAACAAAACCTAAGAAAAAAGAGAAAAACAAGATTTGCTTATTAATAAGATGAAAAGAAAAATCAAAAAGCTAAAAATATTAAATAAACGCTATCACTATTTTTATATTGATGTTTTTCTGAATTTTCTTTTTGAAAACTACTTATATACTAATAATATGAAACTTTAATAAAGACAAAAATTTTACAAAACACAAATAAAATTTGATGGCTTATGAGTCCAACAGATGGACTTAATAGCTTATTAGGTGAAAATAAGCTCAAACAAGCTTGCACAATCAAACAAAGGATGGAATAGGATACAATAAGCTGAAAACTACTCAAATGAAGCTAAAAGGTAAGAAAAAGTAAACGCGATAAGCTAGATTAAAGACAATAAGCACTTGGCTTATTCAACAAAAGTGGGACAAGCGAGGTGATGCCCTCTAGCAAACAAGTTCCAAAGTGAAAACTAAGACTTGACAATCCAAGTGGACCAGGTTGGCTTTCCAAAGAACTAGAGAACACAAGAATTGGACAACTAATAAGCTCAATGTGAAGCTTATCAATTTGAACCAATAAGCCGCACGTGGCGCTTTTAAGAACGTACCCCACAAAAAAAGTTTAGAAATAAGCACTTAAACAGCTGAGAAACCAAGAACTAGCATTTTTCTATTTTTGTTAAGCAACTAGACTATAATATCCCAAGAGCTTATAAGCTGAAACTTAAATTTGAACACACAATGAAATTCCCAAGTTTATTCAAAAACTACCTGAAGACAATTTGACTTTTTGATAAAACCAAAATGTTGACCAAAGTGACTTTTGATCTGATCTTAAGCACTGATTATGATGTTATAAAGTGAACTAAGACTGATTAGAGCAAGATTAACAACTTTTAAACACAAAATCAAGATCCTTGATCTTAAAAACTCCAACAGCTTAATCAAGAGAATCGATAAAAGAGATTTTGACTTTTGATGTAACAAGCACTAACTTTCTTGACTTCTTTGAGTTAATATGACCAAGTGAGACACAAGTCAACAATAAACAACTATTCAAGCAACCTTAAGACAGTTTTATTACTCAAATCCAAACACCCTTATATTGACTATTTTGAAGATTTTCAAGCAAACCACAATTTTAAACCATAACACTTATTGCAGACCTTATAGCATCATTAATTAGGACTAAAGAAACATGAACCAACAGTTAACAACATAAAATAAGAATTAAGACAAGAGCTATTTTAACTCGTTATAAAAGAAATTTATAAACTACAAATTTAAAAACAACAACTGATTTTAAGGATTAAATACACTTAATTACTACTAATGAACACTAAGAACAAGAAATTATAACAACTAATCAACCACAACAAAAAATGCAAAATATCAAAAAGGCTTACAATAGCTTCCAAGCTCCAAACCTGAAAATCGAACCAATGAACACCCCTATAAGCTTACCAATAAGCTACTAACCCAAGGCCATCCATAATACACCTTGCTCCAAATGAACACCTTCTCCAAGTGATTTTTGATTTTATACCTATTTAATTGGTATTTTTGAGATTTTTTGACCTTTTGAAGCTAAACTGAATTTTATTGTTTCTAATAGCTTATAAAAGCTATATAGGAGCTTATGTGACCTATTTCAGTCCATATAATCAACTAAAAACAACATTTGATTCACATGATATTTTTGAAATTGAAATTTGCATAAACTCAAGTAAACTTTTAAAACTTGGAATTACTTATTAAAAAGGTTCAAATACACTTGAGAGACTTAAATAAAGTACTTGGAATTAAAAACATACATTGAAAAGCTTAAGTTAAAGAAAACGACTAAGAAAAAATAAAATTACACTAGATATCTCATACAATGCCTCTCTCTCTCTTTATAGACTTTAAGCACTCCTTGCATGTCTCTGATTGAATCCCACCACATTTGAGCCCTTGGATCACTCAAATTCATCAAAACCATACATGTGTCTTTTGGCCAAATATTTCTTTGAAAGCGGAGGTTTGAGAATTAATGAGGTTTGGTTTGAGCAATTAAAGGATTTGGAGTTTATAAGAGGTGGAGGGGACATGGTATGGAGGGGGTTTGAAAATGTGTAGAAAACCATCTCTGGTTTTGAGTATACAGAGGGGAAAGAGGTGGAGCTACTGAGCATGGTATTTGGGCCGAGTTGAGAGTTTTGACTTCTGCTGACCGAAGCTTTAATAACAGGGGGGTCACAATTGGTTGTGGCGGGTTCAAAATGGAGTTATGGACCAAAGGGGCTCAAGGTGCAAGGGTCAAGGCGCTTGGATTGGGCTTTATTTGGGCTTTTGATATATTTGGATCCGTTTGGTTTAAAAAGTAACAACAAGGACTAAAAGTGCAATTTTGCCAAACTTCAAGGACTGATCTTGCAACTTTTTCAAACTTCTCACAAGGACCAATTATGACCAACATTGATAAAACAAGAACCCTTTTTGCATAAAATCCATTTTCAAAGGTCCAAGGATTAAATTTGTAAATTTCCAAAGTTTAGGGACCTTTCTTGCCAATTGACCAAAGAATCATTCAAGGATCATTTTAAACAACTTAGAATACTTCAGGGACCTTGAATGATAAATTTCCACATTTTTGAATTCCAGGGACTAGATTTGACAACTTTAAAAACTTGGGGGACTAAAACTGCCAATTTTGCAAACTTGATACATTTTTCATCGGATTTTGATATTTTTGCATTTAAAACACATAAAACACTGATTTGTGATATTTTGATCATTTTGATGTGTTTCGGAGTGTTTTCAGATGATTTTGCGCTTTAGATTACACAAAAATGATGAGTATTTAGACACTCATCAATCCCCCACATTGAGATATTGCTAGTCCCTAGCAATGATTTGAGAAAACTTGATGGATTTATTCTCTTTACCAAAAGCCATCACTTACGATGTAGCCAATTGTTTCGGTTCAAGTAAGAACCTTGGTACAACGATAACCAAATGATTTATTGGCAAATCATAAACCATATAACGGATTTGATGTGTCTTTACCGAAGCCGTACTTTCTGACGGACTAGCCAACTCTTAGATAAATTATCGATTATCTTTGGTGAGTCAATACCAATTATGGATTTTCCACAGCCTTTACCACAAGCCATAACCTTGCGGGCTAGCCAACTCATTATCTTTTGAGGATGATGGGGAGTTGAGGAACCATACAATTTTGGGCAAATTGCAAGCCATATAAACGGATTTGAGAAATCTTTACCAAGAGCCGTTTGCTCTAGGATTAGCCAATCCTTTTGTCTTATAGACATGGCGGACTGATAACCAAATGAGAAAGTGTAAAACACTTACTCCAAAAAATTTTGGCCAAAAACGGGGGAATTGGTATAATTATATGATAAAATTCGTGAGAATTCCCCACACAGAAATGAATATTGCCCTCAATATTCAAAGTACCGCGGTTATGCCGAAACAAAGAACGTAAAAGGGAAATACTACGGCCATTTATTTAGAAGAAGATTTTTGAAAAATGAGAATATACAACGTGGGGACTCCCCAGCACTAGGGTGGTAGAAAGGGGTAAGAAGACGAAATTATGGGTGAAAACCCAGATGGTGCGTGCTAATGTTTTTGATTACCGAGTCACTAGCTTGACTCGATCCCGCATTCATTGGTTCATGGGGAAAGTTTGTAGATCCGGGACAACCACGGGGGGAATGTCCTCTCCAAAATAATGCTTCACTCGATGACCATTCACTTTAAAATTAGGACCATCGGGTTGAGATAACTCAACGGTACCATAAGGATAAACCTTAGCAATGGTGAATGGACCAGACCAACGGGACTTGAGCTTTCTCGAGAAAATCTTCAATCTAGAATTGAAAAGAAGGACTCGATCACCAACGTTGAAAACGCGGTTCTTGATCTTGGAGTCATGAATCTTCTTTGTCTTTTGCTTGTAGATCAAAGAGTTCTCATAAGCTTGATCACGAAGTTCATTTAGTTCATTCATTTGAACTTTTCTGTGATCACGTACGGCTTTATACCGTATATCGAAGTTCGCATGTTTTAAGGCCCAGTATGCCTTGTGCTCTAACTCAATCGGAAGATGACATGCCTTTCCGTACACTAGCTTGTATGGAGTACACCGATGGGTGTTTTGTAAAACTGTACGAAAAGCCCGAGTGCGTCATCTAGCTTATCCGACCAAGAGGCACGGTTTTCGCCAACCGTCCTCTCCATAATTCTTTTAATACCACGGTTTGAAACTTCCACCGCTTACTTGTTTGGGGGTGGTATGCGATAGAGAGGCGGTGGGTAACACCATACTTTTGCATGACTCTTTCAAATTGGTCATTGCAAAAATGTGTACCACGATCACTGATTATCGCTCTTGGAGTTCCAAACTGGCAAAAGAGATTTTAAAAATTTTACAACAACTCGGGCATCATTGGTAGGTAAAGCTTTTGCTTCAACCCATTTTGACAGATAGTCAACGACCAGTATGTACTTGTTACCATGAGAAGATGGAAATGGCCCCATAAAATCAATACCCCATATGTCAAAAATCTCACAAACTTGAATGGCATTTTGTGGCATTTCATTCCTTTGAGAAATATTACCATGGCACAAGCGTCCGAGGCTTTGACAAATTCGTGGGCATCCTTATATATTGTGGGCCAATAGAACCCGGAATCAAACACCTTTTTGGCGGTGTAGTTTGGACTATGATGGCCCCGGTGGGTCGGCATGGCAAGCTTTGAGAATGTCAAGAGCTTCTTGTCCATAACCACACCGTCGGATGACTTGATCCGCTGGAGATTTTGAACAAGAAAGGGTCGTCCCAGAAATAATGTTTAACATCTTTGAAGAATTTGTTCTTCTGATGGGTCGACATTCCTTTCATAATGAAGTTACCCGCATGGTAATTTGCAAAGTCGACAAACCATGGGGTGGTAGAATTTCCACGAAAAGAAACGCATTGAGTGTCTCGAGAGAAATGTTTCATTTATTTCCTTTTCGAAGACATCTTGGTGAGGGTTTTCTAATCGGACGAGATGATCGTGACTAGATTCTCGGCTCCTTTTTATCGCGATATAATGATATCAAATTCACGGAGGAGGAGAATCCAACAGAGCAATCTCGGCTTTGCATCTTGTTTTGCAAAGAGATATTTAAGAGCAGAGTGATCCGTATACACTACGCATTTGGTCAAGATTAGTATGGCGAAACTTCTCAAATGCATACACACGGCTAATAGCTCTTTTTCGTGGTGGTGTAATGAGTTTGAGCCTCGATCATAGTCTTACTTGCGTAGTGAATAGGCTGAAAATGCTTGTTTCTTCGTTGCCCTAGGACTTCACCGATAGCAAAATCACTTGCATCGCACATGAGCTCAAAAGGCAAGTCCCAAAGGTCGGCAAAGCGAGAATAGGTGCTTGATAGCTTTTCTTCAATGTTTCAAAATCTTCTATGCACTCGGGTGAGAAGATAAAAGGAGCATCTTTTTCAAGAAGATGGGTCATAGGCCGGGCGATTTTTGAAAAATCTTGAATGAATCTGATAGAAACGGCATGACCTAAAAAGCTCCTAATACCTTTAACGGTAGTAGGATGAGGCAGCTTAGCAATAACATCGACTTTTGCTCTATCAACCTCAATCCCGTTCTTTGAAATTTTATGGCCAAGGACAATGCCTTCTTTGACCATAAAGTGGCTCTTCTCCTAGTTTAGACAAAGATTGGTGTCTTCACACCTTTGAAGCATTTTATCTAAATGGGAGAGACATGATTGAAAAGAATCCCCAATGACCGAGAAGTCATCCATAAACACCTCCATCGTTTCCCGATCATGTCGGTGGAAAATGGCCATCATACATCGTTGGAGCGTGCCGGGGAGCATTACATAAGCGAAAAGGCATACGTTTGTAGGCAAAAGTTCCGTATGGGCAAGTGAATGTGGTTTTCTCTTGATCATTTGGATCAATGGGGATCTGAAAGTAACCCGAGAAACCATCAAGGAAACAATAGTACTCATTCCATGCTAATCTCTCAAGCATCTGGTCCATGAAGGGTAGAGGAAAATGGTCTTTACGGGTGGCGTCATTCAACTTACGATAGTCGATGCAAACACGCCATCCCGTAACCAATCGAGTTGGAATTAACTCGTTATCTTCATTAGTGACAACTGTAATGCCACCTTTTCGAACACAATGAATTGGGCTAACCCAAGGACTATCAGAGATCGGGTAAATCAATCCTGCATCAAGAAGTTTGATAACCTCTTGTTTGATAACATCATGAATTTTTGGATTCACTCGTCTCGATGTTGAGCTGCTGAGTTTAAAGTCATCCTCCATCAAGATTTTATGAGTACAAACTCGGGGTTGATACCCTTTATGTCGGAGAGTTTCCAAGCAATTGCTTGCTTGTGTGACTTCAAGATTTTAATGAGAGCAGCTTTTTCATCTTTACTCAAATCTCGAGCAATAATGACAGGCAATTTATCATCACCTTCTAGAAATGCATACTCGAGATGAGGAGGTAAGTCCTTAAGCTCAACCTCGGGAAATTCTTGATTTTCAACCGACTTGACTTCCTTGTTATGAAGTTTGAAGGGAGGGAGAGGAAGAGAAGTATCCAGATTTGACAACTTCTCTAGAAGAATATCTCCCTCCAGATTAATCTCATTAGGAATTGGATCACTAGGGTGAGGGGTTGATGATGGATCATCATTGAGCAACTTCTCAATAAGAAGTATATCCCCCTCGATATCAATTGGAGCGTGATCAATTTCCCATGGAACAGAATCACTAGCCAAGTATGCCTCAATCTCTTCCGAGATGGAGTCATTTCCCTCAAAAGGAGTGATAGAAGGAGTAGAATTGGCTATGATAGGTTGAGAAGATGTGGTGGAATCCCCACTCACAGAATTATGAGAATAACCAAGAACTTCTTGAGAGTACTCGTCAGAAGCAACATCAATGATATCTATTCGGTTAACCGACTTCGGAATCATAATTTCGCGAGTACCTCGAAGTTTGGTCAAGGTTGAAGGTGACAGCTTCATTACCAACACGTAATGTGATTTCTTGCTCAAATACATCTATGAGAGCACGGCCCGTTCTCGGGAATCCTCGACCAACAATGAGAGGAACCCGATGATCGGCATCAAAATCAACAACCACGAAGTCATCTGGGAAATGGAACTTTCCTACTTTTACAAATACATCCTCAGCAATGCCAAGAGGACGGGATATGGAACGATCTGCAAGCTCGAGAGTCATGCATGTAGAGTGAGTTCGGAAGAGAAAGTTTCTTCCACCTTGAATATGGCATAAGGTTTATGCTTGCACCAAGATCGCTAGGGCAAAGCATTCAACCATTCACGGAATACACAAGGTAAGAGAAATTTCCAGGATCTCCAAGCTTTTCGGAAGCTTCTTCGGGATGACTGAGCAGTTCTCGTTTAGAGGAGTCTTAGCCATTTCAAACAGCTTTTCCTTATTGCTTAACATGTGCTTGAGAGTCGATGCAAACTTGGGCATCAACATGATAGCATCATAAAGCTTATGTCAAAGTGCAACTCTTGGAAAATTTGGAAAAATTTATCCATTTGATGACTAGCTTTCTCGCGGAGCTTTTGCTCATTCAAGCGTGATGGGTAAGGAATAGAAGATTTGGATTCGATTTTCAACAGAGCTACAGGAGGTTCAAATACAACTCCTTGACTTGATTTGGGTTTCTGGACCACTTGAGGTTGGACTACCAGAAGGTTGGGCGTGTCTGCGGTACCGTGGGCTAGAATAATGAACCTTGTCCGTTGTTTCCTTGGTAACTTGACTCATTGCCACAGGAGGAGGAGGGCATTGGAGTCGTGAGTCCATTGTGTGTCGGAGGTTCACCGTCCATTACCTTAGGGAGAGAAGAAGAAGAGAGGTAGTAGGAGCAGGGGTCCAAAGTATGAAACACCACCGGTTGTGATCGCCTTTGCATCGCCCCTCGGGTTAGCGATCGTGTTGCTCGGTAAAGTACCCGAGCCCGAGGGTCGATCATTTAAAGACTTCTTGGATCAGGCGATCGGTGACCAACAACCTGTTCATTTCATCTTGGGATTTCATGAACTGCTTGATAACTCATCGGATGATGGTCTGGAGGAGTAATGAGGGAGGAGTGGGGGACAATTTGAGGCCGAATGTTTTGATTATAGCCAAAATTCCCTTGATTAGGATTCATATTCCCATGAAATTGATTCCCTCGATTGAAATGGTTTTGATGAAGGTTTCCTTGATGTTGGAAACCTTGATTGGGTCCAGGATAGAAATTTCCTTGGTTTTGATAACCTTGGTTCATTCTTGGTTGGTTCTGATTCCTGTTTTGCATGTTATGATTCTGGTTGAAACCGGGTGGTGCCTGATTAGTGTTAGCACGGTAGTGTGGTTCATTTTGAGGACGGTATTGATTACCTCCTTGCCGTGAACTACCGGCTAAAGCATTTGCTTCAAAAGGACTACCATCGGGCGATACAATTGTAGTAGGCATGAGGACCACCACAAGTGACACAACTCTCAACTTTCTTCACTTCATGTGTTGGAGTCTCAGTGAAGGAGACTTTCTTCGTTAGCAAGAACCAAAGCACTGAACAATGTCGTGAGTTTATCAATCTTAGCATCGGTGCTAGATGTACTCCCGGGGATGAAGAAGAAGAAGGTCCAGCATTAGAGCTGATATGTCTTAGCTCAGAAGGGCGGACTTGAGACTTGTTCTCAATGATCGCAAGGCCTCTTTGGTGGTCTTGCTCAGAAATTACCTCCGGAGGCATTCAAAGAGTCTTGATTAGTGCGATTGAGACCATTGTAGAAAGTATCCATTTTCATTAACTCGGTAAAACCGTGATGTGGACACTTGCGGAGCAACTCTTTGTAACGATCCCATGCCTCCCTGAATGATTCATCAAATCTCTGAGAAAATTTCATTATCTCATTCTTAAGACTTGTGGTTCGGGATGGAGGATAGAACTCGTTAACGAACTTGGTGACAAGATCTTCCCATGTCTCTATAGAGCGAGGGGGTTGTTTCTCAAGCCAATTCGGGCTTGTCCTCTAGAAAATGGGAGCGAAGAAGCTTGATAGCTTCTTGTGGGACATTCTTATATTTGATGGTAGATGCTATCTTGTTAAACCATCGAATGTGTGCATGAGGATCATCCTGCTCAAAACCATAGAATTGGCTTTGGGTTACTAGATTAAGCAACCCGGTTTTGAGCTCGAAAGTGTCAGCCACGATGGTTGGGACAACAATAGCATCTCCGTAACCCTCGATGGGTGCTTGGAGAAGCTCATTCATAGGTTTGTCTTACGCCATTTGACGGGAGGTGGTGGTGGTAGACGTTCCTCGATCCGCGGTAGAAGGAGCTGAGCGTCCTCGTCTACGAGGAATCTTTCCAAGTTGAAAGTGGACTTGTAGAACTGGAAGAACGAGTGCACATGCACTATGTATAAAAATCAATTTTCAAAACAAATGAGGCAAAACACAAGTGAACTTAACCAATAATCACAAATGAAATGGCTTCTTTGAAAAGGTACACCAAATCACAAGGACACAAAGGCAAGTTTTAAATCTGATGTTCGGGAACTTATTAATGGTCGCACCCATTAGGTAGTGCTTTGCCTTGATTTCGGTGGTTGATTTTTTATGTATATTAAGTACCACTGAAAAGACGTAGGTAAGATTTGTGCAGATGGGTTCAAAAACTTTTGGACAATATTTTTGTTATCGTCCCGTTTAACCAAATCGTATCTCTTCAAGAATCACCTTAAAGAGAATACAAAATAGAAAGCGTTCGATTGTTTTGTTGTTTTAAATTTTTTTTTTGGAGTTTTTAACACTTTAGGAAAAGTGCTAATGAACTTTTTTGATTTTTTATAACTTTACAAAAACTTTTTACAAATGGTGGATATGTGCAACAATGGATCTGAAAATGGCTAAACACACGCTAAAGCCTCCCTGTGGCAAAATTTGATCTGTTGCCAACCGTCAAGTCTAATCACACAAACCGACCACTTGTGAATGGTGACCGTAACTGAACTTAAAACCGCTCGGAACACAAATGCAATGAAGATCAGAGAATATAGTGAATTCCCGGGTCGTTTAGTCCCACGGAGACTCAATGGTGTGTAAACACTAGATCAGACGATAGAATGATCACTAAGGATAGTGATCGTAAAGGTTATGATTAGGAATTACACTACTGATTGATTGGAATAGAATGGAGTACAGATTTGGAAAGCACAACAATCAGGCTCAAAGAAAGCGTAAAGCGTAAGTTTTTTTAAAAACTACGTTATCATTACAAAATAAAAAATGAATCTGAGAAATAAAAGATCTAAAAATATAAAAATGACATTTTTGGAATCCTAAAAATAAAAGAAAATTATTAGAAAAATAAAATTATTTTTAACACTATTTAATTAATTATTATTAATTAAAAACTATTTTAACTATTTAATAAATACTCTAAAATAAAAGAAAATAGGAAATAAGGCTAGAAAAATAAACTTATGATTCAGAAAAATCTAAAATACTATAAAACTAATTTTAAAACTGAAAATATATTTTTATGCTTTTTAATTATTTATTACTAATTAATTACTATTTTTAACTATTTAAAATTATAATAAATACTAAAAAGAGAGAGAAAAATCTGAAACTTTTTCTAAAAATCCTATATGATAACAGAAACCTAAGAAAAAGAGAAAAACAAGATTTGCTTATTAATAAGATGAAAAGAAAAATCAAAAAGCTAAAAAATCTTAAATAAACGCTATCACTATTTTTATATTGATGTTTTTCTGAATTTTCTTTTTGAAAACTACTTATATACTAATAATATGAAACTTTAATAAAGGCAAAAAATTTACAAAACACAAATAAGCTGATTTGATGGCTTATGAGTCCAACAAGGACTTAATAGCTTATTAGGTGAAAATAAGCTCAAATAAGCTTGCACACTGAAACAAAGGATGGAATAGGATACAATAAGCTGAAAACTACTCAAATGAAGCTAAAAGGTAAGAAAAAGTAAACTGATAAGCTAGATTAAAGACAATAAGCACTTGGCTTATTCACAAAAGTGGGACAAGCTAGAGGCTCGATGCGTACCCTAGCAAACAAGTTCCAAAGTGAAAACTAAGACTTGACAATCCAAGTGGACCAGGTTGGCTTTCCAAAGAACTAGAGAACACAAGAATTGGACAACTAATAAGCTCAGTGTGAGCTTATCAATTTGGAACCAATAACTGTAAGCAGGCTTTTAAGAACAGTACCCACAAAAGCGGAGAAATAAGCACTTAAACAGCTGAGAAACCAAGAACTAGCATTTTTCTATTTTTGTTAAGCAACTAGACTATAATATCCCAAGAGCTTATAAGCTGAAACTTAAATTTGAACACACAATGAAATTCCCAAGTTTATTCAAAAACGACCTAAGTGACAATTTGACTTTTTGATAAAACCAAAATGTTGACCAAAGTGACTTTTGATCTGATCTTAAGCACTGATTATGATGTTATAAAGTGAACTAAGACTGATTAGAGCAAGATTAACAACTTTTAAACACAAAATCAAGATCCTTGATCTTAAAAACTCCAACAGTTAATCAAGAGAATTGGATAAAAGAGATTTTGACTTTTGATGTAACAAGCACTAACTTTCTTGACTTCTTTGAGTTAATATGATCAAGTGAGACACAAGTCAACAATAAACAACTATTCAAGCAACCTTAAGACAGTTTTATTACTCAAATCCAAACAGACCCATATTGACTATTTTGAAGATTTTTCAAGGCAAACCACAATTTTAAACCATAACACTTATTGCAGACCTTATAGCATCATTAATTAGGACTAAAGAAACATGAACCAACAGTTACAACAACATAAAAATAAGAATTAAGACAAGAGCTATTTTAACTGTTATAAAGAAATTTATGTAAACTACCAATTTTAAAAAAATCAACAAACTGTTTTTAAGGATTAAATACACTTAATTACTACTAATGAACACTAAGAACAAGAAATTACAACAACTAATCAACCACAACAGTGAAATGCAAAAATACTTAAAAAGGCTTACAATAGCTTCCAAGCTCCAAACTGAAAATCAGAACCAGTGAACACCCCTATAAGCTTACCAATAAGCTACTAACCCAAGGCCATCCATAATACACCTTGCTCCAGCTGTGAACACCTTCTCCAAGTGATTTTTGATTTTATACCTATTTAATTGGTATTTTTGAGATTTTTTGACCTTTTGAAGCTAAACTGAATTTTATTGTTTCTAATAGCTTATAAAAGCTATATGGGAGCTTATGTGACCTATTTCAGTCCATATAATCAACTAAAAACAACATTTGATTCACATGATATTTTTGAAATTGAAACTGCATAAAAGAAGTAAACTTTAAAACTTTGAATTACTTATTAAAAGAGGTTCAAATACACTTGAGAGACTTAAATAAAGTACTTGGAATTAAAAACATACATTGAAAAGCTTAAGTTAAAGAAAACGACTAAGAAAAAATAAAATTACACTAGATATCTCATACAATGCCTCTCTCTCTCTTTATAGACTTTAAGCACTCCTTGCATGTCTCTGATTGAATCCCACCACATTTGAGCCCTTGGATCACTCAAATTCATCAAAACCATACATGTGTCTTTTGGCGCAAATATTTCTTTGAGCAGGTTTGAGAATTAATGAGGTTTGGTTTGAGCAATTAAAGGATTTGGAGTTTATAAGAGGTGGAGGGGACATGGTATGGAGGGGGTTGAAAATGTGTAGAAACCATCTCTGGTTTTGAGTATACGAGGGAAAGAGGTGGAGCTACTGATAAATGGTATTTGGTAGCGAGTTGAGAGTTTTGACTTGACGGTGACAAGCTTTAATAACAGGGGGTCACAATTGGTTGTGGCTGGGGTTCAAAAGGAGTTATGGACTGGGGCTCAAGGTGCAAGGGTCAAGGGCAGTTGGATTGGGCTTGTATTTTGGGCTTTTGATATATTTGGATCCGTTTGGTTTAAGAAGTAACAACAAGGACTAAAAGTGCAATTTTGCCAAACTTCAAGGACTGATCTTGCAACTTTTTCAAACTTCTCACAAGGACCAATTATGACCAACATTGATAAAACAAGAACCCTTTTTGCATAAAATCCATTTTCAAAGGTCCAAGGATTAAATTTGTAAATTTCCAAAGTTTAGGGACCTTTCTTGCCAATTGACCAAAGAATCATTCAAGGATCATTTTAAACAACTTAGAATACTTCAGGGACCTTGAATGATAAATTTCCACATTTTTGAATTCCAGGGACTAGATTTGACAACTTTCAAAACTTGGGGGACTAAAACTGCCAATTTTGCAAACTTGATACATTTTTCATCTGATTTTGATATTTTTGCATTTAAAACACATAAAACACTGATTTGTGATATTTTGATCATTTTGATGTGTTTCTGAGTGTTTTCAGATGATTTTGCAGTTTAGATTACACAAAAATGATGAGTATTTAGACACTCATCATGGGTCTACTATTCCGGGTCAAGGAGGGTTTACTAAACCTGTTGTGGGTAAGCAGTTTCAATATCAACCCAAAAAGACTCCTCCTGAACCTAAGAAAGTGGAAGTCACTAAGAAGAATGCTTCTGTGGTGGCTAGTTCGAGTGGTACTAAGATCTCTACATCTAACAAGTTTGATGCTCTTTCTACTGGATCGTCGATAGTCCTTCTAATGACTCTGCAAGGATGTGGATTCTGTGCATACAATGGAAGTTCCGATGATAAGTCTCTGTGACAGGTAATGTATCACAAGAACCCCTTGTGAGTGATTTGAAAGAGATGGACACGGTTGTGGCTTCTAAAACTAGTGACTCTTGTATTCCGCCCGTCTCTTCTACTAAGAGAGTTAACCCTTTTTCTAAAGTAGGAGAGATTGAGGTGTCTGATTCTGAAGATGAGGTTGTTGCTAACCCTTTTGACGAGTCTGCTAATTTATTTGGTGGTGGCCAAGAGTTTGAAGATGAGTATGATGACTATGACTTCGATGACTATACGAAACAGGTTCGTAATCTTCCAGGGAATTTGGATGCATTTAATGCCATGTATGGCACTAACTTTCAAGGTCCTAGGAAGTAATTTACTGCGTTGTGTCATATGTTATCTTTTGAGTAGTGGTTTGGTTTCTTGTTTAGAAACTAGGAAGTATCTTGTTATGTAAGCTTTATGCCTATGTAATGGGCTGAGATATGGGACGTCACTCATATCCATTGTACTTAAACGTTTATTTGGTTAATATATTTACCAGGGTGCAGGATTACTCCCCTTTACCCAAAAAAACAAAATGAACAGAACATATAATACATCAATTTTGAAACAAACAAATGATCAATAAACAAAACTTTAGAAAAACTAATAGAACTTGGATTAATTTCTCTTTTTGAAACTTCAATTGCATTAAAACTAACCCTTCCCAAAATCAAGGTCAAAAAACTTGGATCCATAAATATGCTTTGAGTAAAAGATGATAAATATGAAAAGAAAAGCTCATACATTTCAAGACGTATTTACATGGTTAATCGATAAACTGTAAAATTTAGATTTACACTTTTTCGTCAACATAATTAATATATGATTATTGTTTTTGTTTAGCTTCTTTTCAAGCAAATTATCTTGAGGATAGAGCATGTTTTCGCTTCCACATGACTTGATTACAACATGAGATGTTGCATCTAACTGTTTTGATAAACAATCTCACATAGGTCAATGAAAGGATTTTTTATTCTTTATATATTTGTGTGTGTATATTATTACCAGTCAAGGTTAATAGATGTTGTATAGCTTAGTTGCATCAATGTTAAGATAAAGTGTTGTCTTAATATCAGTATGTGGCTAAACTAAATAGCTTCTAAAAATTCTTGATATTTTAGGACAACTTTCTTAACTTAGGTGATACTTGACATGCGACCTGTTGAAGCATTTTTCTGTCGGGTAGATCTTCACGCCTCTCACGTGCCGTTCATCCTTGTCCCGAGCCTTGAAAGTGTGCTACAAACATGAAAGAACCCGTTAGAAGGGGGTCCCGAGGTCGAAGCCCCGGGGACCACCCTGAAAGGTTTTATGGATATTTAAATATATGTATGTCCGGATTCGAACTCGAGACTTCGGGATTGCACACATTACGTATGAGAGTTGATGTTAATAATTAATATATAAAATGTTATTATTAATTATTAGTCACGAAATAAAACATAACGATAGTTAAATATTTAACGAGGTTTGGTTAACGGTCGTTAAATGTAAACTATAGGGACTAGAATTGAAATTAGAAGTCGGGAAAGATCTAGAACCCCTCTTGGGTTGATTAGGCCGATCGGTTGGGTTCCAAACCCAATCCCTCTCAAACTTGGTCACCAAGTTAAGTTACCTATAAATACAAATCATTGTATTCATTCACAACTTAATCTTGGATCACCAATAACCTAATTTCTCTTCTCCTCTCCTCCCTCTTTTTGCTTGGCCGATCGGTACAAACCCCCTCCTCAAGGGATCGATTTTTCCAAGATCAAGAAACAAGTGTTTGGTTTTATTTGTGATTCAAGAACCTAGCTTTTCACATCAAATCGCTATTAGTACGTGTGTACAAGAACGAAGAACAAACGCATTTGTGTTTGTGAATCTTGGTGGTCGACTTCTTTGGTGGTCGAATTGTATAAACCCTAAGTTAGGGTTTTGGGTTTTGTTCTTGTTCTAACATCGTTTGGTTTACTTGAATTGCTAAAAGGTACGCGTTTCTTGTTCGGTTAATTAATATACATATATTATCCTTTATACTTCCGCTGCATGCTTTGATGATGTTTACTTGCTTTTATAATTTGTTATGATTAGTATATTCCAACACACCCTCCGACGGTCAAGTCAGAACCTCGTATGTAGAAGATTTAACATATGTGTGTAAGTATGGAATGTGTCGATATGATATGTGTGAGAGATATATTTTAGAGAGATAAAGTGAAAATGTAGGGAGAGAGTGTGTATGTCAAAACCTGGTCTAAGTGGGAGATGGGGTTGGCTATTTATAGCCAGGCTTTGGCACAATACCTGCTGGATAATAGACTGCTCGGATAATAACATGTAGCCTCTCTTTATAATCTATTGTGTTCAATACCTATTGGATAATAACTTGTTCATGTCTCGGGAAGGAGCACGTTGAGCTATACCTAGTCTATGCGCTAGGTGTCAGGTCACGTGGAGACACAATCCCGTAATATCCGGTTAGGTGGCCTAGTCCAGTTCTTGCATCGGACTGCTTTGTAAAAGGGTGTACCTGTATAAAAAGGAGTGTATACCTTTACGGTCCTTCGGCACATGCCGATCGGACAAGAGTAGTATCCGCCTTCCGGCAATGACCTCAGGAGTGATGGAGATTCTTCGGTCCGACACGTGTCATCCGGACACATACGTCAACACTACCTTTTTTTAGCTATTGTTTTTAATTTTTTGGCAATTAGTCCGGTAAGTTTGAACTCACCATCACGCAAACTGCAACAAGGTGAAGTCGGACTTCCCTTTTCAAGAGTTATGGAGAACTGCACCTAATAGAAATTGAACATAAGACTTCTCGCATTTTATGATGATAATCACAAGCCATTTTGCCACTTGAAAACCCCTAAATGATTTTGACATGCTACTTTTATTGATGCTCGAATGTCTTGTTGGGAACAATTTAAGTGTTGTGGTTCTCTTATATAAATTTTTCGTTGCTTATAGAAGAAAACCGATTATCTAATTCCAGCTAGTCAACGTTAGAATGTCTTGCATCTTATTCAACCTTGATAGATTTAATTTATGTACGAGACATATGAGCCTTGGCAATATCTATCGAGTCTTTAACTTCTCGCGAGGGATTTACTTGTTATTTAGACAACAATACGATACGGATTTATTCATAGTAAGTAGTTGGGATTGATATTGTGCAATTGCCGTTTCTTAATGTACCTATGAATAATGATGCGGGCCTCTAAGGTTAATACAACAACATGGGCTTCAACAATATTGACCCAATACTAAAACCCATGCAATCGAACAAAATTTGAAAAACTATTTTTGATTTTTAACCAAAACCAACTGTTGCAATGCAAGGGTGAAAGAGACTTGGGGTGTGTTTGTTTCATTAAGATGTTTTGGGTCTGAATCTGACTACCGCAATAATGTTGTCTGTTTTTGTATGAGTGTCCGAATGATTTTAAGTGCTCGTTTTTGCAATTTTTTTATTAAACCAACGCAATGCGATAATAAGTAACTTATGTAAATATGAAACAAGACTTTTTATCATAAATATAACATAATTAATAAATAAATCAAATATATTATATAAAGTTTACAAAACGAGTAAGAGGCAGTAAGACACGTACCCCACCTCTTACTGAGTAAGATGTTATATGTCTAAGTGGGTCTTACTCAAAATAAAAAAACAAACAAGCAAAACGTCTGTCCACCTCTTACTGGTAAGAGTAAGAGGGCTAGTAAGACTTTTTAAAAAAAAAAACAAACACACCCTTGGTTTCAACCAATCATGTTTAGTAAAACTAATGATAACAAAATATAGTAGCAGGAAACAATATCATTTAGGCGGGAGGGCAAGGCATAGCCTCACTCACCTTACACATCAGCGCCATATCAATTTTCTCTCCCCTCTCTCTTCCATTCACGTCCACTCACGGACAAGGGACTCACTTCCACTCACCTTAATTTTTTTTTTAACAAACCAAACGGAACATATTTTGTGCACAAAAATCAATTAGGTGAGTCGGTCACCTTAATTTGCCTTGAAATGTGAGACTAGCGCATGACTCATTTCGGCAGGGACGGAGCTACTTTGAGCCGTTGCAACAATAACGCCAAGCGTTAACCTACGTTACCCACACCATGGTCGGCGTTATTCCAGCGTTAAGCACCCCACGTTACCACAATAATGGGGCGTTAAGGGTGGAAATCAATAAAAAAAATTCATTTCGCCCCTCCCATGATTGAAGCGTGTGTTCTTGAGTGTGTAATTTTGCAGTGTGTGTGTGTGTTCTTGTGTGTGTTTAGTGTGTGTACAGCTTTTGTGTGATGGAGATGATGATATATTACTTGAACTTGCAGTTTAGTCCCTGTGGTACAGAATTTTTTACACTTTAGTCCCTGTGGTTATAGCAGCAGTTTTTTATTTTTTTTTTTTTTTATTTTTTTTTTTTTTTTGTATTGTTATTTTTAAGTTTATTAATGAAATATTAGGTTGTTAAATGAATGAAATACTTAAGGGTTTAATTTGTAAATTGAAATTTTTTAAAAAGTGGGTCCAAAATGTTGAGTTAAAGATGAGTTATGATTGCGGGTGTTTTTTGGATGAGTTAAGATAAAATGTTAAAGCTGATGTGGCGTGATAGAATGTTAAAGTTTAACTTGGGTTATGGTTGCAAGTGCTCTTAGTGCCTTGGATGGGCCATGGCCTGCCCCAAATTTTTATTACTTACTAGTGGGTTCCATATATTGTATGGTAGTTATTTCACAAGATGGTTTTTTTGCCCACCCAAAGATAAAAAAGAGTGCCCCATTCAAATCATAATTAGGGGTTAAATGTGTGTCGTTCAGTTAAGTATAAGAATGGAGGTTTGATCGGCAAAAAAAAATGAACAAAAATACATGACCACGTAATTATATATTGTTCAATTACATCCATATTCAATTAATGACTTGTTTTTAGCTTCAGAGTTGCAAGATTATTTCATTCTTTTCATTAATATTACTTGTAATGAGTATTGAAATATATGTTTAGGTACTGTCAAGGAATAGGAGAGCAACACTTGTATTACGTTGGTTCAAAAAAAATAAAAATAAAAAATGGCCCACCCGGTAAGAAAATCCTTGCTTCGTCACTGCATTTGGGTATGCATGGTAACTCACGAGTGAATGGAAGTAAGGTGAGTGACTCACTCACCCCTTGATCTTGACAGTTTGGTACATTCTTGGTTAGGATTCAGGTTGTGTGAGTCTTGTATTGTTTAGATAACACTTTATATAGGGGCTATGTTATTTCTTTGTATTGTTGGTAAGCACCCAGTTAAAGACTTATATTCTGTGTATATTGTTTTAATAATACGAATAAATCACCAATGAGTAGTTGGTTGGGTAGTAAGATCTTGTGTTAGTTGTTTTGATACCAGTTTTTAGGACAACCTTTAAAAAAAAAATTGTAACTAGGATTTTTTGACTTTTTGGCGATTAGTCCGGTAAGTTTGAACTCACCGTCACACAAACTCAAACCGGGTAAAGTCGGATCCTCCCTTTTCAAGAGTCGGGAAAACTTGCATCTAACAAAATTTTAACTGAGACGTCTCGTATTTTATGATAACAGTCACAAGCCATTTTGCCACCTGGGCACTCCTAAATGATTTTGATATGCTACTTTTGTTGATGCTCGAATGTCTCATTGGGAACAATTTTGGTATTGTGGTTTCCTTATATAAGTTATCCGTTGATTATAAAAGAAAACCAATTATCATGTTCAAGGTAGCCAACATTAGAATGTCTTGCATCATCTTCAACCTTGGTAGAGTTAATTTAAGTTTACAGTTTATATACGAGACATTGAGCTTTGCCAATATATATCGATTCTTTAACTTCTCGCGAAGGATTTACTTGTTATTTAGACAGCAATACGATATGAATTCATAGTAAGTAACTGGGATTGATAATGTGCAATTGCCTTTTCATGATGTACCTATGATGTAGGCCTCCAAGGTCAATACAACAACATGGGCTTCAACAATGTTGGCCCAATACTAAAACCCATGCAACCCAAAAGAATTTGAAAAACTATTTTTAGAAACGATTTCGAACCAAAATCGAATCGTGTTTCAACAAACTGTGTTTAGCAAAACTAATGATAACAATATTCCAATGCTTATTTTGAGTAGCAATTTTAAAACTAACATTTAAACAAAATAAAAAAGGCCGCACACTGTTTCCAAACAGACTTTATATATCAAACGCTAAAAGCTTATTACTCCAAAACGCTAGTTGTGAAAAAAATTTGTGCGTCAGCTCAAAGCCGGTCCGAATTGTAAACGAAACTCCCAACATAAATAACCAAAAACCGAGTCGATATACTCTGTCGGTTGTTGTTCGGTTCGATTCAATTCTCAACTTAGGCATTTAAAAGGGTCTTTCTTGGTTTTTCGCTTTTATCTCGAACCGAAATCGAATTTCATAAGTATATAAAACCAAGAACCATATCAAATAAAAATCGGCTCCATTCGGTTAATAATCCAAAACACCCCTTTGATTAATTTGGTTAGGATTGAATTGAGAGGATAAATGTTAAGTTTTGAAAGTCTTGGAGCTCTAATAGGTTGGGGTCACAACCTTTGATTATGTCGTAACTTGTTTTAATGATGATTCCAATGGTAGTTTGGTGCCATCGTACACTTAATTGTTGTGGAGTTCTAAACAAAGAAGATTTGTAAGTTTTCCAATTGGTAAGTATCCAAAATTTTAGCCCCAACTCCTTGCGAGTGTAAATTTTTTAAACATTTTCCATTATGTATTTACTCTTGTACCTTCACTCATCATTCCTAGTTTATTCATATATAAATTACCAATCACAAGTTACCATACATTTAAGCATTACAAATTTATACCTTAACTTTCTACAATCAACATACACAAACAAAATGAACACAACATATAAGATTCAAATTTTGAAACAAACAAAAAATCAATAACAAACTTTAGAAAAACTAATAGACTTTGGATTAATTTCTCTTTTTGAAACATCAATTGCATTAAAACTAACTCTCCCCAATAATTAGGGATGAGCAGAAATCACACCGCAAACTATAAACCCGCGCAAAACCGCAAAACTCACACCGCAAAAACCGAAACCGCAACAAAAACCGCGATGCGGTTCCTTAAAAAAACTCATTTTGCGGGGCAGTTTCGGTTTTCACCCGAAAAACGCATAATTTTTGTATGATTAAATACTTTTGTTAATATTTTCATAATTAGTTAATTCAAACGTATTCTATTGGTTAATTAATGTCTAAATTTTTATATCACGTAATTTAATTTTTCTATCAATTTATCATCGAAGTTTAAAAAAAAAAAAAAAAATCTCATTTGACTTTTATTATTGCAGAGATTTATAATTTTATACTAGTGCCCAACATTTTGTATATATATGTTTCTACCAAAAAATAGAATTTGAAAAGAAAAAAAAAAAAACTTTAAAAACCGCAAAACTGCAAAAATAACAAAACCACAAACCCAAAAACCGCGCGATTGTGGATTCTCATTTTTTAAAAACCGTAATTATGAATGTAGTTCGGTTTTTACTAAAACTCGCACTAACCCGCACTATGCTCACTTCTACCAAGAATCATGGTTAATAAACTTGGAGCCATAATTATGTTTTGAGTAAAAAGATGATGAATATTAAAATAATAATAATAATAAATAAATAAACAAATAAGCTCAAACATTTCAAGACGAATTTACGCGGTTAATAGATAAAACAACACTTATTGTAAAATCTAGATGAACGATGTAAGCTCACAGTGAAGCGCAGGTAGATTTACACTAGTTCATCAACATAAATGGATATATGATTATTGTTTTTGTTTAGCTGCTTTTCAAGCAAGTTTATCTTGAGGATAGATCTTGTTTTCGCTTCCACATGACTTGATTACAACATGTGTTTTTTCATCTGCATATAGCTTTCAATTTGATTAACAATCCCACATAGGTCAATGAAAGAATTTTTTTTAACTTTATATATTCTTGTGTGTATCATATTTGTTAGTTGAGAATAATATCATGTTGTTTAGTATGGTTGGATGCGTGATAAAATACATGTTAGTATGTGTTGTCTTAACATTGAGTTTAACCTTATACTAAACAACTTTTAAAAATTCTTAAATTTTTAGGACAACTTTTTAAAATTACGTGATACTTGATATGCTAGTTGAGAATAATATCATGTTGTTTAGTATGGTTGGATGCATGATAAAATACATGTTATTATGTGTTGTCTTAACATTGAGTTCAACCTTATACTAAACAACTTTTAAAAATTCTTAATTTTTTAAGACAACTTTTTAAAATTGCGTGATACTTGATATGCTATTTTTTTTGGGGATAATTAAGGTTTTTGACTTTTTGACCGACTAATTCTGTGAATTTAGACTCATCGTTACGTAAACTTAAACCTGATAAAATCCACTCTTTTCAGGAGTTAAGGTTACTTGCACCTAACATGTTTTGGACTTTAATTCTCTCTCATATTATAATGACAATCACACATACTTTTGCTGCTAAATGATTTTGATATGCTACATTTGTTGATACTTGGATGTCTTGTAGGGAACAATTTTTGTATTTTGGTTTTTTTTATATAAGTTTTTGTTGTCAAACGTGCTTCATATATAAATCGCTAAAACCTTATTACTCCAAAACGCTGGGTAGGAAATAAATTTCTGCATTAAGTCAAAACTAGCCTGAACCAAAAAACAAAAAAAGCTCATACATGTCAAAATGCAATTACGCTTTTTTTTTTTTTTTTTTTTTTTTTTTACCCCCTATACCACCTATCTCACAAATCCCTCCAGCGAGATTTGAACGCACAACCTCTATGTTGATGGGCAACTCACATACGACTAAACCAAAAGTCTAGGGTAAAACGCATTTGCATGGTTAACGATAAAACAACACTTATTGTAAAATTTGGATGAACGGTGTAAGCTCAAGCGCGGGTAGATTTACACTTGTTCATTTGCATAAATGAATATATGATTATTGTTTTTGTTTAGCTGCTTTAATTTTCAAGCAAGTTTATATTGAGGATAGAGCTTGTTTTAGCTTCCACGTGACTTGATTACAACTGTTTTGATAAACAATCCCACATAGGTCAATGAAAGGATTTTTTTTGTCTTTATATATTTGTGTGTGTTTATTATTACCAGTTAAGATTAATAGCTGTTGTTTAGCTTAGTTGCATCAATTTTAAAATAAAGTGTTGTCGTAAATTCAGTATGCAACTAAGCTAAATAGCTTCTAAAAACTCTTGATATTTTAGGACAACTTTCTTAAATTAGGTGATACTTGACATGCTACCTTTTTTTTGTAACTATTGTTTTTAATTTTTTGGCAATTAGTCCGGTAAGTTTGAACTCACCATCACGCAAACTGAAACCGGGTGAAGTCGGACCTCCCTTTTCAAGAGTCATGGAGAACTGCACCTAATAGAAATTGAACGTGAGACGTCTCGCATTTTGTGATGATAGTCACAAGCCATTTTGTCACTTAGACACCCTAAATGGTTTTGATATGCTACTTTTGTTGATGCTCGAATGTCTTGTTGGAAACAATTTTTGTATTGTGGTTTCATATATATGTTTTCCTTTGCCTATTAAAGAAAACCGATTATCAAGTTCCAACTAGTTAACATCGAATGTCTTGCATCTTATTCATCCTTGACAGAGTTAATTTAAGTCTACAGGTTATATATAAGACATTTGAGCTTTGCCAACATCTTTGAGTCTTTAACTTCTCGCGGAGGATTTACTTGCTATTTAAGAACAATAATATATGGATTTATTCCACTGTTCTAAAAGGCTCGGCGCCATAAAGCCGCGAAGCTTTCATGCGCTTTACGCCACACGCTTACGCCTTTTATGCCACATGTTTTTGTAAACTTGATATATATGGATTATAATATGAATATATAAATATTTTCATACTTGTGCCGCCTTTTGCCACGCTTTATAAACGCAAAAGCTTCGCCTTAGCCGCAAAGGCGTGAGGCTTGGTCATGCCGCCACGCCTCGCCTCGCGCTATTTATAACCTTGATTTATTCATATGATGTAGGCCTCCAAGGTCAACATAACAACATGGGCTTCAACAATGTTGGCCCAATACTAAAACCCATGCAACCCAACTGAATTTGAAGTACTATTTTTCGACTTGATTTTGAACCAAAATTGAATTGTTGCAATGTAAGGGTGAAAAAGATTTTGTTTCAACAAATTGTGTTTAGCAAAACTAATAGGAAACAATATCATTTACACTTCAATGCTTATTTGAGAAGCAATTTAAAACTAACGATTAAACAAGATCTAAAAGACAACTCACTTCTTGCCAAACAAACTTTATATATCAAACGCCAAAATACTTCAAAACACTGGGTGTGAAACAAATTTTGTGCATCAGGTCAAAACCGCCCGAACCAAAAAACAAAACTCTCCGAAATAAAGAACCAAAAACCGAGTTGATATACTTGGTCAGTTTTTTATTCAATTTAGTTCAATTCAGCTTGATTAAGGCATTTAAAATGGTTTTCCCCGGATTTGTTTTTTGTCTCGAACCGAAACGATTCCACAATTTTATTTTTTTATTTTTTTGAGAACGACAATTTTAATAATGTCACAGTATTTATATCACAATCTATCTTACGATGTCCTAAACAAGACTTGAATCCACAACCATTTGGTTAGAGAGTTTCTAATACAACATGTGATACTATTCGGACACAAGCTATTTGGTCTGCATTCCACAAATATATAAAACCAAAAACCATACCAAATACTCCTTTTGTCCGACAATTATAATCCCCATTTTCATTTTAAAATAGGGTTATTATACAAAGAAGTCACTAAAGTTTGCGCGAAATTTGTCCTAAGTTACTAAAGTTTCAAAGTTGTCATCCAGGTTACTAAACTAAAAAAAGCAAACACGTCTATAAATTCAGTGATTTTTACGTATATTTATTTGATATGTTAAGTAACACAAATGTCATATCTTTCCAAGTTCAGTAACCTGGATGATAACTTTCATAAGTTTAGTAACCTAGATGAAAACTTTCATAAGTTTAGTAACTTGAATGACAACTTTGAAATTTTAGTGACTTAGGACAAATTTCGCGCAAACTTTAGTGACTTCTTTGTATAATAACCCTTTTAGAATATCTCAAAATAATAGTCTTCTTCTTATATTAGTCAATAAAAAGAAGGTTACTGATGAAAAAGAAGCTTATAATCCTCAAATTTTTTACTACCTGGGTTCCGACTCGACATTGCGCGTCGACTAATCACAGGGCGATTACCCTTTTTGGATAGCCCAGAGTCATCGCTAGTGAACCTCGGTGGTCACATAGGGATTAATTTTCTCCTCACGGTTTGAACCGGAACCTCCAGGGACTTTAACCACTTAGGAGAGCTAATTCAAACCGTTGGGTCACCCCATGTGGTGTGTTTAGTTGAAACAAAGGGAGTTATGGTGTGTTTAGTTGTTGGAAAATGAGAAGTTTCCTAGAAAAGTTTTCAAAGAAACATATAGAAAACATAAAACATGTTTGAAACAAGTATTTTCTAAAAATTCTCTACTGAAAGCAGAAAATTTGTTTTTTGCTATTATAACTATGATTTAGAGAACTTGAATTTAAAGTTATTTAATTTTCAAAAAGTTTCATAAAAAAAAGAAAATAAAAATTACTTAATTCTCAAGAAAACTAAGGTGCCGTTTGGTGAAAGGGTATAGGAATAGAGGAATGGGATTGACAATCATTAAGGTGTCATTTAATTTGTTGTCCGGAATGATATTCGGTATGGATTTGATAAAGGGGGTGGAATAGGAATGGCTATAAGTACGAATGGCAAAAGCACCCGAAACCGATGGGGAAAACCGAAACCCGAACCGGTTGGGTCGGGTTCGGGGGCGGGTTCGCGGGTTTGGATACGGGTTCGGGTAGATATAATATTTTCTTTTCGGGTACGGGTACGGGTTCGGGTATGGGTTTTAGAAATACCCGCCCGTTTACCCGTACCCGTATACCCGAATTAGTACCCTTTTTTTTTTGCTAATTTATTTTAGGTCCTAATAAGTTTTGAGCTCTTAACCTTGTACAATTTTTTTTCCTACTCTACTCCTTAATAAGATATATATTGGTAATTACAAACTATTAAATTAGCACTTACGCTTGACGCTTTAATTCTGACACACATGACACATTAACTCCTTAATCTTCAAACATTACGAATATTGAAGTCGTTTTCTTTAACTTGTAAAAATTTTGAGTATATTAGGGTGTTTTGATTTTTATTTAGGTTGAGTTGAACAACGATGATTTTAATTGGAGATATAACCGTTACCCGCCGGGGAAACCGATAACCCGATGGATAATAATAATCGGGTACCCATCGGGTATTGGGGCGGGTTCGGGTTTGGATATTATAAAGGGGTACGGGTACGGGTTCACTAAAACCCACCCTGAACCCGACCCGTTGCCATCCCTAGCTATAAGTTAAGATATTAATATTATAAATGTTGTTTGGTAGGATAATTAGATGAAAAATGTTTTAAAATTAAGTGAGGGAAATGGTGGGCCCAGGAATCAATTTTTATTCCACACCTTTTAGGTGACTTTTAAGTATAGCAACATATTTAGTATCATTCCTTTTTTGATTCCGATATTAACTAACCAAATACCTATACATGGAATGAAATCCATTGATTGATTCTCATTGACGCATACCAAACACATCCTAAATATGTTTGGTATACACATATTGGATTGAGGATATCAAATAATATGTTTTCATCATACCAGGCACATCATGTCGGTATCCACATTCCATTCCCTGCTGGCCACATAATTGTAGTTCATCATGCTTTTTCAGAATATAAAAAGAATTGCTGACCCATTTATATAAGATAACATAGCACAAGCCTCATTGAAACTATATTAGTTTAATCTTATTTAAATATTTATTTTCTTTGGCCCAATAGGTTGTCGGTACTATGAAGTCCAAAGTAGCCCAATCTTGAAAATTTTGGATAAAGTTGACTGCCGAAACACGTGTCTTCAAATATGCACATCACCTCTGATTTCACGCTTGATACCTATCACTTCAGCAAATCCAGATGATGAAGAAGATAACGTCTGTTGTGTTTGTTTTCTGCGGTTCCAAAATCATCCGTACGAGAAGATATTTGAATCAATAAATCTGAATCGAAACCTGACGAAGAAGAAGAAGAATCATCCGTGAATAGATTAACATGGTATAATTGATTAACTTTTATATAATTTAAAGTTTCATCATAAAGGTTGTATTAATTTGAATCCTTTTTTTTCCTTCTCTTTTTCCTAAATTGAGACTAGGAATCGTTTCTTATTATTTTTGTCTGATGTTTTAAGATTGTGTTGTTGATTGTTTATGGTGTCGTGCTTTAAGTTTGGAATCTTTTCTCATTTATATATATTGGTTGGGTTATTATGAAATCGGTGATGTTTAGAATTGGGGTTCCGACATTAAATTTAGAGGTGTTTGGGATTCGGCCATTGAGGAGCCAGATTATTTTAGGGGTTTTTGTGAAATGGTTCATGAGAAGCCGAAAACCTCAAGTTAATAGTTTTTAAGATTACTATGTCGTCTCAAGTGAATATGAGGTAAAAGAGTATTTTTTTTGTTTAGCTCCTGGACATCTTATTTACTTACAAAACCTTACAATGTGTTTGCTATAAAACAATCTAACAACGGTTGTGTTATCATTGCAGATTGCAAAATGAATGAACAACAGTTCCATTGAGCATATATACGGTATAGTTTAGTCTCTTTTATTCTTATGATTGCTATAATCATGGTTGATAATCTCAATATTTGTTTTCCCTACAAAATGAATCGATACCAGTTAACTATATTGATAACAGGTGAAACAAGTGAACTATGTTGAAACCTTGGTGTAACTGACATGACACAAGAATGGAAATGGATGGTAAGAAATTTAAATTAGCATTGTTAATCACATTATCACAAAACTTAAATATATTTAAAACTATAAACTTAATAAGCTTCTACGTATATGAATATATTGGACTTTTATCATCCATGTACGTATAAGTAATGCTGGTATTAGTATCCGCGAAAAAAGGGGCCTTCAACAGCAGAAGATGTGCATAAGAATTTAGCTTATATTGGCTTTGTACAGCCTATTGTAGTTACAGTGACTCATGAACAAACATGACGTCATCTATGCGGCTTATACATAATTCTATCAGTTATTAGGATATGTTGTATTTGCATTGTCACGAACCAACAGTATTAACTTTTTTATACCTGTGTTTAGGTAAGCAAGGATGGCAAGCAATTTGCAGTGACGTCGCCGATCGCATATTACGGATATTTTCATACACGATTGGTAAGCTAAGACGCGTCTATAATGAATCACTTGCGGAATTTACTTATTAGATACTTTCCTCAAATGTCAAGTGCTTATCTGAATCAGTAGGTTGTCCAACACCCAAATACTTCTATAAAATATGGACACCGTATTTATGTTGATACTGTTATGGGCCAAAACAAGTTACTTGAACGAGTTTGTTGTTTTGCTTTCTTCGTACTAATATAAGGTATTTTCAGTTATACATACCCATTCTACCTGATGAATGACATAGTAATAATGAGGTAATATCAGGTAGAATGACATAGTAATAATGAGGTAATATATAGTCATCAATATATTACCAAATGTATATTATCATTCGTATATATGAGGTCTCATCATCGATACGATTAATAATGAGGTAATATAGTTCCAGGAAAGCGGCTTCGCACGAGTATGTCGTTGTTTCTCAGATTTAGCCGTTTGTAAGTGTATGTGGTTTTATATGTTAGAATTTCATCAACTTTCTTTGATATGCAGAAGGATAAGCACGAACTTGATGAAGGTTTTGATAGACAAGTAAGTACTAACAATCTGATCCTTAATCAAGTCTATACTTTTGAATCATTTGTGCCTTGCTTTATGTTGTTATTTGAGGACTCGATATGCCCTATATGGGGTCTGAAAATGGGGTTTAAATCGCTGTTCGGGTTCGAAATGGGGTTTGAAATGCATGGGTTTAGTTGCTGAAAATGGCGGGTTTGGAACATGGAATGGGTTAGTTTAGAGCCTCGAATGGATGTGCGTTTGGAGGCTGAAATACACAGGTCTAGGGACTGAAATCTACAGGTTTACAAATGCAAAACTCAATGCACGACTTGAAGACACTTTTATATCGATCCTTGATATTTATCCCATTATTATTCATACTGGCAAGTTTTCTATTTATGTGGAGTGAACGTCATCATCAAAAGAAATAGTAGGCTATGTTTGGATAACAAAGTTAACGTTATATACAGTTTTGCATTGTAACTTAGCGTCAAACCTTAAAACATTCTAATTGTACATGGTAGATATATATTTTATGTAATTTCAACTATATCGTTTATGAGCTCTTTTCTCCAAACTGGACAAAAAAAAAGTTTTTTTAAACATTGGCTGTGTTTTTTTTGTATTCTGTTTGCTGCAATATGATGATGTTTAGGACATGTCTAGCCTCATCATGTTTGGTAGTTATATACTTATATTTGTATATGTGTTTGTTGTGTTTCAGGTTTTCAAACATACTACTAAGAAAAAAGGAAGAGCTGATGAAAATTGAACTGTTGGTTCAATATTTTGTATGCGTTATTCTTTATACAACATCGACATAGGTCATAAAACTTGAATGATGATCCCTTTTTGTTCAATTAGTTACAAGACTGTTACTTTAAAAAAATATCGCGGAGCGTATTTTAGACTTATGTATGAATTGTCTAACAAGTAATCAAGTGTAGCATTTGTAGTTGTATCAATAGTTGCTCAAAAACACATCAAAACACCCCGCCGCATTGCGGCGGGTTTATATTACTTGTTTAATTAATAGTTCATCATGCTTTTTCAAGATATAAAAAGTATTTTAATTAATAATTCATCATGCTGGCTCACATCATCGTTTATTTAAATTATTTTTAATTTAGATATCAATTCCTAACCAAACAATACTTTTTGATCTCTGATACTTATACCAATTCCATCATCTTATCAATCCCATACACATAGTGATTCCAACTAACAAACCAAACGGCACCTAAAGAAAAGAACTTTCCAGCAACGCTAATAATCCAAACACCCAGTAAAAAGTAGTTGGTAAATATAAGGAAAGTAAAAAAAAAATCGTGTCGTGTGTTTGGTAATTTGTGTTATTCAGTATGATTTGACCACTCCACTCACACTCATACACCAAACGAAAAAACAAACAAACCTCAAGAATGAAGGATCGAAGCAACGTGAAAGGAGGAGGAGGTCAGCCATCAGTGAACGAAGGATACGCATAAACCCCTCGTCTTATCATTCTTTTACTGCCATGTTACACAACTTCTAAAAATTCTTGATTTTTTTAAATAACTTTTTAAATTTGCGTGATACTTGATATGCTACTTTTTTTTGGTAACTATAGTTTTTGATTTCTTGGCGATTAGTCTCGTAAGTTTGAACTCACCATCACGCAAATGCAAACAGGGTAAAGTCGGGACCTCCCTTTTCAAGAGTCAGGGAAACTTGCACCTAACAAGAATTGAACGTAAGACCTCTCGCAATTTACGATTATAGCCACTAGCCATTTTGCCACTTGTGCTCCATTAAATGATTTTGATATGCTACTTTTGTTGATGCTTGAATTGAATGTCTTGTTGGGAACAATTTTTGTATTGTGGTTTCTTATATATGTTTTCCATTGCCTATAAACGAAAACCGGTTATATGATCCCAGCGCGCTAGCCAACATTAGAATTTCTTGCATCTTATTCAACCTTGATAGATTAATATTTACATTTACTATTTATGTACGAGACATGTAAGCTTTGCCAATATATATCCAGTCTTGGAATTTACTTGCTATTTAAACAACAACACGATATGGATGTATTCATAGTAAGTAACTGAGATTGATAATGTGCAATTGCCTTTTCTAATGAATGCATTAAGAAAACAGAAAATAACACATTTTTTTGTAGGTGTTCATTTTTTTTTTTCGTTTTTATAGTTGTAGTGGAAGTAAACTTCGGCGTTTTAGCCCCTAAAAATGTGATTCGAAAACAATATTTTAATTGATGTGGAGTTAAACAAAGAAGATTTGTTGTTCAATTGGTAAGTATCCAAAATTTAACCCCAACTTCTTGCGAGTGTAATTTTTTTTTTTTAACATTTTCCATTCTATATTTACTCTTGACCTTCACTCATCATTCCTAGTTTATTTATATCAAAGTTATAAATAGCATGAGACGTGGCGTGACGACATGATCAAACTTCACGCCTTAGCGACTAAGACAAAGCTTTTGCGTTTATAAAGTGTAACATAAAGCGACAAAATATGAAAATATGTATTTATTTATATCATATTTCATATATATCGAGTTTACAAAAAGACGTGACATAAGACGACATAAAACGTTGCGTGACAGCATAATCAAGTCTTACGCCTTTGCGAAACCTTTGCGCGCTTTTTAAAACCATAATTTATATGAATCAAGTCACCTTCTACTTATACATTTAAGCCTTAAATCTTTAAACCATAACTTTCTACAATAAACATACACAAACAACATGAACACAACATATAAGATTAAAATTTTGAAGTAAACGAAAGATCACAAACAAAACTTTAGAAAAACTAGAGTAAAGTCTAAAATACATCCATGTGGTATGTCTAATGTCTCGCTTTACATCCCTAAACTTTTTTTTTCCACAAAACCATCCCTCTGTTAGTAAAGTTGGCACAAAATCATCCATATTTAGTAAAGTCAGTCAATGAGGACTAACGGTGCAATCTATTTCTCCGTTATCGCCTAACGGAAGAAATAATTTTTGCATCGTCAGTCCTAAGGACTAACGGTACAATTTATTTTTGGAAATAAATTGCATCGTTAGTCCTAAGGACTAACAGTGCAAAAAAATTTGGAAAATAAATTAAAAGGGGGCCAATAAGGAGGTGGCGGTTGTGGTGGGTTATGGAGGTAGTGGTTGTGGTGGGTGGCGACGGTGGAGGTGGGTGGTGGTGGCAGTGGGGGCGGTGGGTGGGTGGTGGTGGTGGTGGCCTTGGATGGTGGTGGGTGGCGGTTAAAGTTGTGGTGGGTGGCGATGATGGTGGTGGTGGGTGGAGGTTGTGGTGGTGGTTGTGCTAGGTGGCGGCGATGGAGGTGGGTGGTGGTGATGGCAGCGGTGGCGGTGGAGGTGGTGGTGGCGGTGGAGGTGGGTGGTGGTGGCGTTGGGTGGCGGTGATGGTGGTGGTGGCCTCTTTTTAATTTATTTTTCAATTTTTTTTTTTTGCATCGTTAGTCCTTTGGACTAACGATGCAATTTAATTCGAAAATAAATTGTAAACGATGCAAATATTCTCTCTTCCGCTAGGCGATAACGGAGAAATAATTTGCACCGTTAGTCCTCATTGACTGACTTTACTAACAGATGGATTGTTTTGTGCAAAAAAAAAGTTTAAGGATGTAAAGCGAGACATATGACAAAGCAGATGGATTAATATCTCTTTTTGAAACATGAATTGCAAAACTAACCCTTCCCAAGAATCAAGGTTAAAAAACTTGGATCCATTAATATGTTTTGAGTAAAAGATGATGAAAAAAAAAGCTCATACATTTCAAAACGTACTTGCATGGTTAATCGATAAAACAACACTTATTGTAAAATTCGGATGAACGATGCGGGTAGATTTACACTTGTTCATCAAGATAAATGAATATATGATTATTGTTTTTGTCTAGCTGCTTTTCAAGCAAGTTTATCTTGAGTTGTTTTCGCTTTCACATGACTTGATTACAACATGACTTTTTGCATCTAGCTTCTAATTTGATTAACAATCCCACATAGGTCAATGAAAGGAATTTTTTATTCTTTATATATTAGTGTGTGTATTTTGTTGCCAGTTGAGATTAATGATGTTGTTCATTTTAGTTGCATCAATGCTAAACTAAACTATTGTCTTAGCATTATTTGTGACCAAACTAAGTAACTTCTAAAAACTCTTTATTTTTTAGGACAACCTTAAAAAATAAATTGTAAATATGACTTTTTGGTGGTTAATTCGGTAAGTTTGAACTCACCGTCATACAAACTCAAACCGGGTAAAGTCGGATCCTCCCTTTTCAAGAGTCAGGAAAACTTGCATCTAACAAAAATTTAACTGAGACGTCTCGTATTTTATGATAACAGTCACAAGCTATTTTGCCACTTGAGCACTACTAAATGATTTTAATATGCTAGTTTTGTTGATGCTCGAATGTCTCATTGGGAACAATTTTGGTATTGTGGTTTCCTTATATAAGTTATCCGTTGATTATAAAAGAAAACCAATTATCATGTTCCAGCTAGTCAACATTAGAATGTCTTGCATCATCTTCAACCTTGGTAGAGTTAATTTAAGTTTACAGTTTATATACGAGACATTGAGCTTTGCCAATATATATCGAGTCTTTAACTTCTCGCGAAGGATTTACTTGTTATTTAGACAACAAAACGATATGGATTTATTCATAGTAAGTATCTCGGAGGGATTGATACAATTGCCTTTTCTTAATGTACCTATGAATTATGATGTGGGCCTCTAAAGTCAATACAACAACATGGGCTTCAACAATGTTGGCCCAATACTAAAAGCCATGCAACCGAACAGAATTTGAAAACTATTTTCGGCTCGATTTTGAACCAAAACCGAGTCGTTGCAATACAAGGTTTTAGCGAAACTAATGATAACAGAACATAGTAGCAGGAAACAATATCATTTACATTCCAATGCTTATTTTGAGTAGCAATTTTAAAGCTAACATTCAAACAAAAACAAAATGGCCGCACAATTTTTTCCAAACAGGCTTTATATATCAAACGCTAAAAACTTATTACTCCAAAACGCTGGTTGTGAGAAAATTTTATGCATCAGCTCAAAACCGCTCGAACCGGAAAACGAAACTCTCCGTAATAAAGAGCCTAAAACCGAATCGATATACTCTATCGGTTGTTGTTTGGTTCGGTTCAATTCTCAATTTAGGCATTTATCTTGGTTTTTCGGTTTTATCTTGAACCAAAACCGAATTTCGTAAATACTATATAAAACCAAAAACCATATCAAATAAAAATCGGCTCCATTCGGTTAATAATCCAAAACACCCTTTGATTAATTTGTTAGGATTGAATTCAGGGGATAAATGTTAAGTTTTGAAAGTCTTGGAGCTCTAATAGGTCGGGGTCACAACCTTTGATTATGTCGTAACTTGTTTTAATGATGATTCCAATGGTAGTTTGGTGCAATCGTACTTTTTTAAATTTCATGACCATACACTTAATTGTTGTGGAGTTCTAAACAAAGAAGATTTGTAAGTTGTCCAATTGGTAAGTATCCAAAATTTAACCCCAACTCCTTGGGAGTGTGAATTTTTTAAACATTTTCCATTATGTATTTACTCTTGTAGCTTCACTCATCATTCCTAGTTTATTCATATAAATTACCAATCACAAGTTACCTTTTACTTATACATTTAAGCATTACAAATTTACAGTATAACTTAACTTTCTACAATCAACATACACAAACAAAATGAAATACGTACAACATATAAGATTCAAATTTGAAACAAACAAAAAAATCAATAACAAACTTTAGAAAAACTAATAGAACTTGGATTAATTTCTCTTTTTGAAACATCAATTGCATTAAAACTAACTCTCCCCAAGAATCATGGTTAATAAACTTGGATCCATAAATATGTTTTGAGTGAAAAATGATGAATATTAAAAAAAGCTCATACATTTCAAACGCATTTACGCAGTTAATCGAGTTATGCATAGTAATGTTATGACACCTAGAGCTACAAATTGTGTTTTCAAAAACATTAGTTTTGCAATAAAAAAAAATAGCGGTGTAGCTTGTTTCTCGGTTGCCTTCCACCTTTATGTAAATTCAAATTAATATAAATAAATAGGCATGTCTATGAAAAAAAATCGATAAAACAACATTTATCGTAAATTTTGGATGAACGATGCGGGTAGATTTACACTTGTTCATCAACATAAATGAACATATGCTTATTGTTTTTGTTTAGCTGCTTTTCAAGCAAGTTTATCTCTTGAGGATAGAGCTTGTTTTATAACTTGGTTACAACATGAGTTTTTGCATCTAGCTGGTTTGATAACAATCCCACATAGGTGAATGGAAGAAATATTTTACTCTTTATATATTCTTGTGAGTATGCTATTGTCAATTGAGATTAACATCAAAATGTTTAGCATGGTTGTGCACATGTTAAAAAAAAAAAAAAAAAAAAAAATATGTCTTAATATGTCCTTACCAATATTACTAAATAATTTCTAAAAAATCTTGACTTTTAGGACAACTTTTTAAATTGCGTGATACTTGATATGCTATTTTTTTTTCTTTTTTTTTAGTATTTACTCCCTTCGTCCCTAAATAAATGTCCACTTTTGACTTTTAAAGTCTTTCTTGTACAACTTTGACCTTAAATATTTTTGTTTGTGTTAAAAAATACTTGATAAAAACTATACCAACTTAAAATACATTTAAAACACAATTCATTCATATATTTTGTATCAAGTGTTATATAAGATAAACACAAATATTTAAGGTCAAAGTTGAATAAGTAAGACTTTGAAAGTCAAACATGGACATTTATTTAGGGACGAAGGTAGTATTAATTATGGTTTTGATTTTTTGGCGATTAGTCCCGTAAGTTTGAACTCACCCTTTTACAAGAGTCATGGAAACTTGCATCTAATAGAAATTGAACATGAGAATTCTCGCATTTTATGATGATAATCACAAGCCATTTTGCCACTTGAACACCCCTAAATGATTTTGACATGCTACTTTTGTTGATGCTAGAATGTCTTGTTGGGAACAATTTAAGTATTGTGGTTCTCTTAAATAAATTTTCCGTTGCTTATGGAAGAAAACCGACTATGTAATTTCAGCAGGTCAACATTAGAATGTCTTGCATCTTATTCAACCTTGATAAATTTAATTTCCGTTTACAATTTATGTACGAGACATGTGAGCCTTGCCAATATCCATCAAGTCTTTAACTACTCGCGGAGGATTTACTTGTTATTTAGACAACAATACGATATAGATTATTCATAGTAAGTAACTGGGATTGATAATGTGCAATTGCCTTTTCTTAATGTACAGGTGATGCGGGCCTCTAAGGTCAACACAACAACATGGGCTTCAACAATGTTGGCCGAATACTAAAACCCATGCAACCCAACAGTTTCGGCTTGATTTTGAACCAAAACCGAATCCTTGCAATACAAGGGTGAAAGTGAGTTTGTTTCAAAAAATTGTGCTTAGAAAAACGAATTTAAAAAACTATTCTCGGCTCGATTATTTCCCCGTTTTTATAGTGGTAGTAGAAGTAAACCTCGGCGTTTTGGCCAGGAAAATGTGATTAGAAAACAATAATTTAAATGGTGTGGAGTTTTAAACATAGAAGAATTGTTGTCCAATTGGTAAGTATCCAAAATTTAACCCCAACTCCTTGCGAATGTAATTTTTTTAACATTTTCCATTCTGTATTTACTCTTACCTTTACTCATCGTTCCTAGTTTATTTATACTAGGCAAGTACCCGCGCCTGACGGCAGCGGTTCTTAGCGGTAGACAATTAACGATATGCAATATTATGGCAAGTGTTTTGTTTAACATTCAAAATAAAACGTGAAAAGATCAAAATGTAATTGCAAACGGTTGTAACATCCGATAATTCAACTCTAACAAAAATTCGTAACATGGTTTGAAATTCACGAATGGTATAAGAGTATATGGTATGACAATTTTTTTTTTGCAAACAATGAATACTTTTCAAAGTTGCTATTTGTAACAAGTCAATAAAAGTAAAGATAAAAAAAAATCTCCAAATTTAAATGTTGAAAGTCAATTCTAAATCATAATCAATTTTTCTTTGAGCGGAGATCATTTATATACCAAAAGTTTCTTGCACAATCCTTGCCACACATATTTTATAATAAATTAAAAACTCACTTTCACTTCTTCTTCTTATTTCTTTTTCTAAAACTGATATCCTTTAAACCGTTAATCATTAAGCCAAAAAAGATTATACGATTGTAGCAAGCATTTAAATTATCTTTTCTATAAATGAGCACTTTGATATATTTTCGACAAACTTTTTTTTGTCAACCTTTTCATGTTTTTTCATCTTTTCTTTTCTTTTTTCATTATTGAAACTTACATGAGAAATCATATGTGATCAAACACTAATTGTAATATTTGAATATTTAAACATGTACTAAAATGAACGTAACTTTTTATATAAAATTCTAAATACTTCACTTTTTTTTTATTCTGGAAGATATTGATAGATTTTCAACCATTTATAACTCATTATATTTTGAATTTTTGATTAATGCGGTTAATTCGTCAAAGTTGGATAAAACAAATAGGGCAAATGGCATAAAAATGTGCTAAAGTTAGGGTCCATATTCAATCAAGGTATTCTTCTTTTTTTCTTTCACAAAAAGGTTGCCAACAATTTTTTTTGGCGGATTCGGGTTTTTTACTAACTTCCGTTAACCAACTTCGTTAGTAAATTACATATTTGGTCCTCGATTTTGTAGAGTCATTTTATGCCCCATCCCTCCTCCTCCACCAACACCGTCCGCCACCATCACCTGCCAACACCACCCACCACCACTACCACCGTCCACCACCACCACCCGCCGCCACCACCACCGTCCTCCTCCACATGAGCATTTGCAAAGCCACACCTCTTTGCAAAAGGAGAGGCGATATCAACTGTTTTTAATGTGTTTGGATTAGGTGCAGGGATCCAATTGGTTTCTACAGTTTGTCAATCGGTGCAAGGAAAGGTACAACTGAAAGAAATATTTCCTCCACATGAGCATTTGCAAAGCCTCGCCTCTTGGGTCAAACTTAACTCTATAAGCTAAATATAACAGACCCTATTCTAATGATACATCAAATAAGATAACTTAAGCTAAAACATGGGGATTTAAGCTTCTAAGGATAATATTTAGGCTAAAGGAACATGGGAAAGCAGTAACAGCAGAAAATCAGCAGAATCAGGAGAAAAATGATGCAGTAACAGCAGAAAATCAGCAGAATCAGCAGAAAAATGATGCACGGGGCATAAAATCAACCAACCACCAACTTTGAGCAACAAGCAGCCTTAGCAAACGATTTTTTTGATTTTTTTTCTTTTGAGGTTAATGAAACAAGCTAATGAAATTGCTGTTTTTAATTTTTAAATTTTTTTATAACAACTAAAAATTACTTAAAAAGCTAAGAGAAAACTGCCAAAACTCACTTTTTAACTTTTGACAAAAATTTGAAAATGCAAGTATTTAATGAAAAGCTTTAAAACCTGAGAACCTAATGAACTAAAAACTTCATATAAGAGATTATGAGACTATATGATGAAATTGAAATGACCAAATATGAATTTTAGACTAAACATTCTCTTGTGCCAAACACCCCTTAATGGGGTGTTTTGCAATTTAAAACACAAATTTGATTCTAGAAATGAGAAATTAAAACTTTTAAAGCTCAAACAACTTCAAAACAGATAGAAACTGGGTTTTGAAAACTCAAAAAGCTGAATGATAGCTTATTTCAGTAAGAGCTTATTTTTTTGGCTTTTGATAGAATTTTGCATAAAAATACTTTTGAAGGCTAGAAAAGTAATCAAAAGCAATCCAGAATGAAAGACAAACAACTTAAGCACATAATTTAGTAATAAGCAGAAAATAATATGAAATAAGCACTTTGACCAAATTTTGACTTTCATAAAATTTGAAAGAAAATACAATTTAAATCTGAACTTGAGATACAATTAAGCTAAAATAGTATCAAACTAATTAAAAACAGAAAAAATGACAGAAATATAGATGGTAACAATTTTCTAAATGACAATAGGTGGTGGTGATGGTAGTGGTGGTGGTGGCGGATGGTAGTGGTGGTGATGGCAGACGATGGTGGTGGTGGCGGCGGGTGGTGGTGGTGGACGGTGGTAGTGGTGGCGGGTGGTGTTGGCAGGTGATGGTGGAGGAGGAGGGATGGGGCATAAAATGACTCTACAAAATCGAGGACCAAATATGTAATTTACTAACGAAGTTGGTTAACGGAAGTTAGTAAAAAACCCAAATCCGCCAAAAAAAATTGTTGGCAACCTTTTTGTGCAAGAAAAAAAGAAGAATACCTTGATTGAATATGGACCATAACTTTAGTACCTTTTTATGCCATTTGCCCAAACAAATAACATAAATATGTGATTTTTACCAAAGGTGGTCTCAATTATAATTTATAATTCAAATATAGTTTGTGATATATGGTTGGAAAGTTATGAATGTGTGCTTTCCATTGCAAAAGCGAGGAAAGTCTTTGATTTATAACCAAATACTTATGGAAAATTTAACACAATTGTTTAGTGTTCGAACTACCATATTAGTGTTAAATCACATGTAATATGATGCTAGAAAAAAAGACGTTAGAAAAAGGGGAAAAATAATTCGTCAAATGTATATGAAAGTGACTACTATGAAACAGTATAATTCGTTTTGTCTAACGATTAACGGTTCATGAAATACTTGAATTAAAAAAAAATTGTATACAATCATATTTTCAATTAAAATATTTATTACAATCAAAAGTAAGTGTAATCTTTTAATATGTAAATTACCTCACAAATTTTTATTTCACATTTCTAACTTATCAAATATAAGTTTTTGACTTTTCCACATATGATTTCTTTTTAGTACTTGACATCCATGTAATAATTGTGTTCATAAATTAGATTAAGTCAATGTGTAGGTAGGGGTGAAAACGAGCCGAGCCTGCCAGAGCTCGAGCAAGCTCGGGCTCGGCTCGTTTATATATAAAAAGCTCGAGCTCGTTTCGAGCCTCACCTTTTGAGCTCGAGCTCGGCTCGTGGAATTTTTCACAAGCTCGAGCTCGGCTCGTTAACACAAAGCTCGGCTCGTTAACACAAGGCTCGAGCTCGTTAACACGTTTATACGTATAGAAAATATATATACGTATATATTTTTAGGGCTCGTTTAGGCTCGCGAGCCTAAACGAGCTTTTTGTATAGAGCTTGGGCTCGAGCTCGATTATTAAATGAGCCCAAACTTAGGCTCGAGCTCGTTTAGGCTCGAGCTCGTTCGAGCTTTTTACCGATCCGATCCCGAGCTTTTCACGAGCGGCTCGGCTCGTTTCCACCCCTATGTGTAGGTGTATGTGCATGTATAAGCATAGCATTAAACGTGTAGACTTTCCATATAAGTTCTATAGCATTAAACGTGTAGGTTATGTGCATATATAAGCATAGCATATCGCATTAAACGTGTAGTAGAGATTCCACTTTCCACATTTCACATTTTTCACTTTTTCACATCTTAACTTTTTGACCATTTTTCTATTTTATATAACTAGACGAGTACCCGTGCCTAGCGGCAGCGGTTTCTAGCGTCAGATAATTAATGATTTGTGATACTGTGGTGAGTGTTTTGTGTAGCGTTTAAAATAGAACGTGAACCGATGAAATGCAATTGCAAACGGTTGTATTATACGATAACTAAAGTCTAGACAAAATTCTTAACATCTATCAAACAACATATAAAACATTTAATGAAACTGAAAGTAAACATTACATCAGTTATGAGATAAAACTAACAACACACGTTACTTGTCGCGTAAAACTAACAAGGATGGGATTAATGGTGCCGTTGTTAAGAAGAATGCAAGTACCAAAATTAGCATGAATGTGATTAGCCCAAAATAAAAAATAAAAAAAATTGGCTAATTTTGGCTATTTTATAAAAGATTTAGGCACATTTAGCCCCATTTTCTTTTGAAATGGGGTATTTAGCTTATTGAAAAGTTAAATGTGCACTAACGGGGCACATATTTTCTCTTAATTGTAAAACATTATAATTGTTTTTGAAAAAAAACTTATATATATAATATATTTATATAGCGACAAATCGTTTTGTGTTAAAAAACGTTTATGGGTTCTAAACGAAAAATAATAAAAGTTTGAAGATTTGGGGATTAAACATAATGTTTTGAAACCGGTGACGACCGGGTGGTTCAACCGGTTGAACCGTTCCCGTCGAAAAACGGGTCGATTTAAACCGAAGTCAACCCGTCAGGTTTGGCCAAAATGGGTCAAATTAAACAGGGTCAACCCACCGGTTTTGAAGCGTCAGGGTCAACCAGTTTCAATATGTATTAGTAGTTTCAAATTTTCACTTTTTACTTTTTGGTTTTCCTTTATATATAGTGTAACAGGGTACCCGCGTTGCGTGGCGGGTACCTGTGACGATTAACCGGAGAAATAGATCTCGATGAGACTGATTCACTGTTTGTATCGGTTTCAATGGGTCATCTCTAGTTCATTTTCGGATAGTTATTGGTTAGCCGAACTGGTGGCGACACCGGTTTCCGGTTGAACCGTTGGTCGATCCGATTTTCAAAACTATATGTACCATCAACTTGTTAGCTTGTATAAAGCTTTGTGTGTTTTATTAATTTGTATAATGTCTATAACAACATGTACTTTTTATTTTAGGGTGTTTTAAAAATAATATTAATTAGTATGTTTAATTATTTTATATTTAGAATTATGTTGTAGCTTGTTTAAATTGTACATTGTAAAAATTTTATTGTACTTTTCAATAAGATAGTTTTAGTGATAAAAAAAGTTTATAGGTTATAAACGAAAAATAGTAAAAGTTTGAGAAATTGGGGATTAACATAATATTTTGAAACCGGTTCGACCCGGGAGATTCAACTGGTTGAACCGTTTCGGTTAAAAAACGAATTAATATAAACCGGGTCAACCCGATGGGTTGGGTCGAAAAAACGGGTCAAATTAAACCGGGTCAACCCGCCGGGTTTGAAGCGTCCTGGGTCAACCCGGTTTTCGATGTGTATTAATAGTTTCCTTTTGAAACATATGTAGGTATTAATAATTGAAATTACTTTCTTTTTAATTATTTCAACATTTCCTTTTTAATTTTTTTCACATTTCACTTTCTTGACTTTTCACTTTTCAATTTAACCATTTTTCTATTATAGATAGTATAGATTAAGATTAAGATATACTAATCACAAGTCACCTTTTACTTATACATTTAAGCATTACAAATTTATACCTTAACTTTCTGCAATCAACATACACAAACAAAATGAAATACAACATATAAGATTCAACTTTGAAACAACAAAATATCAATAACAAAACTTTCGAAAAACTAATAGACCATGGATTCATATCTCTTTTTAAAACATCAATTGCATTAAAACTAACTCTCCCCAAGAATCATGGTTAATAAACTTGGAGCCATAAATATGTTTTGAGTAAAAGATGATGAATATTAGGAAAAAAAAAGGTAATAAAAAAAGACCTCATACATTTCAAAACGTATTTACGTGGTTAATCGATAAAACAACACTTATTGTAAAATTTGGATGAATGGTGTAAGCTCACAGTGAAGCGCGGGTAGATTTACACTAGTTATGGATATATGATTATTGTTTTTGTTTAGCTGTTTTTCAAGCAAGTTTATCTTGGATAGAGATTGTTTTCGTTTCCACATGACTTGATTACAACATGAGTTTTTGCATCTAGCTTTTAATTTGATAAACAATCCCACATAGGTCACTGAAAGAATTTTTTTTTTATCTTTATATATTCTTGTGCGTACCATACTATTAGTTGAGAATAATATCATGTTGTTTAGTATGGTTGGATGCATGATAAAATACATGTTATTATGTGTTTGTCATAACACTTCAACCCCATACTAAACAACTTTTAAAAATTCTTACTTTTTTAAGACAACTTTTTAAAATTACGTGATACTTGATATGCTATTTTTTTGGGAAATTAAGGTTTCTGACTTTTTTAACCGACTAATTCCGTGAATTTAGACTCACCGTCACGCAAACTTAAACCAGATAAAGTTACCATTTTCAAGAGTTAAGGTTACCTGCAGATAACATGAATTGGACTTTAATTCTCTCATATTATGATGACAATCACAAACACTTTTACCACTAAATCATCACTAAATGATTTTGATATGCTACATTTGTTGATGCTTGAATGTTTTGTTGGGAACAATTTTTGTATTGTGGTTTTTTATATAAGTTTTCGTTGTCAAACGTGCTTTATATATCAAACGCTAAAACTTTAATACTCCAAAATGTTGGGTATGAAATAAATTTGTGCATTAGGTCAAAACCGGCCTAGGATTATTTATTTATTTATTTATTTTAACGCCAGTTTTTTTTTCACACCCTATACTACCTATCTCACAAATGCCTCCAGCGAGGTTTCAACCATGGCCGGATTTAAGCATATGCGGGGTGGTCGACCGCACAAGGCCTCCAGTTTTTCGGGGCCTCTGATTTTAAAATTTTCCCAAGTTAATACAAACTGAATTTAAGTCTCTTAGATGTCTTTTTACCATTATACAACCCTTAGCCATAATAAAGAAAACTGAATGTTGAGTTTCTGTTTTATGGTGTAAAATATATCTCATACGCAGTGGGAAGATGACTAACTCGTTTTGTATTGCTGCTAGCCCCCCAAGTTTGATAGTCTTTTCACCTTTATATTCTTTAAAAGTTTTTGTTGTTTTTCATTAAACAAGTTCAAATATGTTTTCAAAATCTCTTTCATGGAAAGACAAACCAACATTTAATATTTTAGAAAAACACACCAAACTTTTTTAAAGGAAAAACCATTTTAACATTTACCTATTAATTTTTATACAAAATGTTTACCTCAACCTATATTTAAGAAAAATACTACAACTTGGAAACCCTTGGTTTATATATTTGATAGTTTGGACCTCTAGTCGGTGTATTTTGAAGTTTTAAAAGTTTGATAGTTCGGTAACAAAAATCAAAGTTGAATACGAGTAAGAAATACATAAAGTTGCTAAGGCCGCACTGACATCTAACAAGGATGTCTTGTCTAAGTTAGTCATTTGTATGTATATTTAAGTTTTCAATATTCGAGGGCCTACTTTCAATTGTTGTACAGGGCCCTCAAAATTCACGGGACGACCCTGGTTTGAACCCACAACCTCTATGTGGATGGGCAACTCACATACCACTAGACCAAAAGCCTAGGGTAAAACGCATTTACATGGTTAACGATAAAACAACACTTATTGTAAATTTTGGATGAACGATGTAAGCTCAAGCGCGGGTAGATTTACACTTGTTCATTTGCATAATTGAATATATGATTATTGTTTTTGTTTAGCTGCTTTAATTTTCAAGCAAGTTTATATTGAGGATAGAGCTTGTTTTAGCTTCCACGTGACTTGATTACAACTGTTTTGATAAACAATCCCACATAGGTCAATGAAAGGATTTTTTTTGTCTTTATATACAGTAAAACCTCTGTAAATTAATACTCAATAAATTAATAACCTCAATAAAATTAATAATTTGTCCGGTCCCAACTTGGGACAAGTACAAATTTGAACCCTAATCGATAAAATAATAAGATAATAATTTTTTTGAAACCACAGTATATATATATTAGTTCCAACGAAACTATAAATTAATAATTACTAAAAATTCTATATATATGTATGTATATATATGTGTGTGTGTGTGAGAGAGAGATACACTTTAAAATCCTAATATTGTTTAGTACAAAATGAATCCGTAGTCACTTGTTTTTTGTTGAATTTCAAATCTATATTGAGTTTATCTTAAAATATCCTTATTGATATATAGAGTTGGTGCGTTGTCTTCTCGTATTACAACAAAAAGTGTTAATTTTATTTTCATAAAGTGTGAATGTGAATTAATAAAATGTCAATTGTAACTTGTTTTTCAAATATATTTTTTGTCTCTAATGAATATACATTGTAACTCGCGAGTATATTAGACTTGAAAATTTAATGGTCATACATAAAACCTCTTTAAATTCATAAATTATTAATTTATCGATATAATAATATCTCGCTAAATTAATAAAACATTCCGGTCCCAACACTATTAATTTATAGAGGTTTTACTGTATTTGTATGTGTTTATTATTACCAGTTAAGATTAATAGATGTTGTTTATCTTAGTTGCATCAATTTTAAAATAAAGTGTTAAATTAGCATGCAAGTAAACTAAATAGCTTCTAAAAATTCTTGATCTTGATATTTTAGGACAACTTTTTTAAATTAGATGATACTTGACATGCTACCTTTTTTTTGTAACTATTGTTTTTTATTTTTTGGCAATTAGTCCGGTAAGTTTGAACTCACCATCACGCAAACTGAAACAGGGTGAACTCGGACCTCCCTTTTCAAGAGTCATGGAGAACTGCACCTAATAGAAATTGAACATGAGACTTCTAGCATTTTATGATGATAAACACAAGCCATTTTGCCACTTGAACACCCCTAAATGATTTTGACATGCTACTTTTGTTGATGCTCGAATGTCTTGTTGGGAACAATTTAAGTGTTGTGGTTCTCTTATATAAATTTTCCGTTTCTTATAAAAGAAAACAGATTATCTAATACCAGTTGTTCAATATTAGAATGTCTTGCATCTTATTCAACCTTGATAAATTTGATTTACGTTTAAAATTTATGTACGAGACATGTGAGCTTTGCCAATATCTTTCCAGTCTTGGAATTTACTTGTTATTTAGACAATACGATATGGATTTATTCATAGTAAGTAACTGGGATTGATAATATGCAATTGTCGTTTTTTAATGTACTGTAGGCCTTAAAGTTCAACACAACAAAATGGGCTTCAAAAATGTTGGCCCAATACTGAAACCCATGCAACCCAACCGAATAGGGGTGAGCGAAAAAACCGAAAAGACCGAATAAATCGAAAACCGAAACCGAACCAAACCGAAAATAACCGAACCGAACTAATAACCGAACCGAATTTGCTAAAACCGAATTACTAATTCGGTTCTCGGTTTAGGTATGGGTTTGGCAGTTTGAACCGAAAACCGAATTCATATAAATATATATATATATATTTTATATATTTATATATATATTTATATATTTTTAAGTATATTTACATATAAATAAATACTATTAAAAGGTTATCATAATATAATAAAATACTTTTTATATTTGAAATATATTTTTTTGCTAAATATCTATTTAATTATTATTTTTTTTTTTTAAATAGTGAAATTCGGGTTATTCGGGTCAACCCGAAAACCGAACCGAATTAGAATTCAACCGAACCGAACCGAAAACCGAATTTGAATTTGGTTCGGTTCGGTTCTCGGATTGACCTAAAAAATATTTTAACCGAATTAACCGAACCGAACAACCCGAAGACCGAACCGATCAACACCCCTACAACCGAATTTGAAAAACTATTTTCGGCTTGATTTTGAACCAAAACCGAATTGTTGCAATACAAAGGTGAAAATGAGTTTGTTTCAACAAATTGTGTTTAGCAAAACTAATGATAACAATATCATTTACATTCCAAATGCTTATTTTGAGTAGTAATTTTAAGCTAACATTTAAGCAAAATCAAAAAGGCTGCACACTTCTTTTCAAACAGACTTTATATATCAAACGCTAAAAGCTTATTACTCCAAAACGCTGGTTGTGAAATAAATTTGCGCAGAAACCGCCCAAACCGGAAAACGAAACTCTTCGAAATAAAGAACCAAAGCCGAACATATATATTATGTTTGTTTTTGTTCAGTTCAATTCAATTCTCTATTTAGGCATTTAAAAGGGTTTTTCTTGGTTTTGTCTCGAACCAAAACCGAATTTCAATAGTACATAAAACCAAAAACCATATCAAATACAAATCGGTTCCATTCGGTTAATAATCCAAAACACCCTTTGATTAATTTGGTTAGGATTGAATCAGGGGATGAATGTTAAGTTTTGGAAGTCTTGGAGCTCTAATAGGTCAGGCGACACTTTTGCCAATAGGAATTTCACGTAATAACACATTATTTAACCAATTCATTTCGTTGGATGCAAGTAACTAACTCTATCAAGTCGAAACATTTACATGGGAAGTTGAGGGTGGCCTTTGCTATGTACATCAGTATCATATATGGGGCTCGATCACAACCATGGATTATGTTGTAACTTGTTTTAATGATGATTCCAATGGTAATTTGGTGCCATCTTACTTTTTTAGATTTCATGACCATACACTTACATGATAAAGATTTAACATCAAATGGCATGTCATCTAGTTTAACATCTTAGTATTCTTTTTTGATAGTGTTGTGATTCAACCTTCTAAGTTCTAACGTTCGTTGGAGTTTCAATGAATACATTTTTTCGTTAAAGAAAACAGAAAAGGAAAGATCTAACAAATATTTCCTTGCACATTTTTTTGGGTGTTCGCTTTTTACCCCTTTTTATAGTGGTTGTAGAAGTAAACCTCGGCGTTTTAGCCACTAAAAATGTGATTCGAAAAAAATAATTTAATTTTTGTGGACTTTTAAACAAAGAAGAATTGTTGTCCAATTGGTAAGTATCCAAAATTTAACCCTAACTCCTTGCGAGTGTAAATTTTTTAAACAAAATTTAACTTTAGTGTAAATTTTTTAAACATTTCTAGTTTATATTTACTACTTAAAGAAAGTGTATCTTAATTCTTAAAATTTTAAATAATTTAAAATTGGATAATTTTAGTGAATTATTATGCTTTTGATTAAAAATAGTAACAACATTTACAATTAAATTAATATGTTAAATATTTTTTAATCCATCAACTTTAATCATTTTTTGTTTCTAACTTATAGACTTTTTTCTCACAATTACTACAAGTTGAACCCGTAAATTTTATCAAGGGTAAAACCAGAATCATGATTTCGCAAGTATAATTAATTGTCGCTATACATCATCGCTTTGAACGAGTATTCATCTAGTTTATATACTAATCACAACCTGTTACTTTTCATTTAAGCATTAAATATTTATACCTTAACTTTCTATCATCAACATACACAAACAAAATCACAACATATATGATTTAAATTTTGAAGCAAACAAAAAATCAACAACCAAAACTTTAGAAAAACTAACAGAAATATGGATTAATATCTCTTTTTAAACATCAATTGCATTAGAACTAACCCTTCCCAAGAATCAAGGTTAAGAAACTTGGATCCATAAATATATTTTGAGTGAAAGATGATGAATATTTAAAATTAAAAAAAAAAAAAAAAAAAACTCGTATATTTCAAAGCATATCTATGTGGGTACTCGCCTAGTATATCAAACACAAAAAACTTACCATAATATCGCATATCGTTAATTGTCTGCCGCTAGGAACCGCTGCCGCTAAGCGCGGGTACTCGCCTAGTATATCAAACACAGAAAACTTATCACTCCGTGTAAAATAAATTTGTGCATCCGGTCAAAACTGGCCCGCACAGTAAAACAAAACTATGCGAGATAAAGAACCAAAAACCACACCAAATATACTCTTTCATTTTTTGATTCAGTTCGGTTCAATTCAGCTTGAGTAAGGCATTTAAAAGGGTTTTCTCGGGTTTTTTTTGTCTTGAAACAAACTTGAATTCCCCAAATATATAAAACCAAAAACCATACCAAATACTCCCTCCGACCCATGATTATAGTCCTTATTTTTATTTTAGAATGTCTCAAAATAATTGTCTCATTCTTGTGTCAGCAAAAAAAAAAAAAAAAAAAAAAAAAAAAAGGCTAGATGAGGATGATATTTGATTGATTGAATAGTATAATTATTTCACTTAACTATGTGTTTTTTGTCCGCAGACAAATTTTGAAACAGAGGAAGTTAGAGTGTGTTTAGTTGTTGGAAATTGATAAGTTTTCAGAAAAGCTTATAAAAAAATGTTTAAAATAAGTATTTTCTGTAAATTCTTTACTGAAAACAAAAAACTTGTTTTTGCTATTATAACCATGATTTAAAGAGAGTTCTTTAATTTTTCAAAAATTTCCTTAAACAAAAAAACTAAAAAACTGTTATGCAACCACAGTTTTAAATGGCTCACAAAGGCTCCGCAAAAGCCTCGCAAAGATGTGAGTCTTGGTCATGCCGCTACGCCATGCCGTCACGCCACCTTATCACATATGTTTTTGTAAACTCGATATATATGAATTATGATATAAATATATAAATATTTTCATACTTTGTGCTGCCTTATGTCACGCCTTATAAACGCAAAAACTTCGCTTTAGACGCAAAACGTAAAGGCTTGATCATTCTCACGCTATTTATAACTTTGTTGCAACTAAACGCATCCTATCTGGTTAATAATCCAAACACCCAGTAAAAAGTAGTCTGTAAAAAATAAAGGGAAAGTAAAAAACAACAACATTTGTGTCGTGTGTTTGGCAGTGTGTGTTTTTCAGTATGATTTGACCACTCCACTCACACTCACACACCAAACAAACCAAAAAAGAATGAAGGATCGAAGCAGCGTGAAAGGAGGAGGAGGTCAGCCATCAGTGAACGAGCGTTACACACAATGGAAGTCACTCGTTCCCATTCTTTACGACTGGCTCGCTAACCATAACCTCCTTTGGCCCTCTTTATCCTGCCGGTCCGTACCACCCTTCCCTTCTAGGGTTTCCTTCTTTTTTATTTTATATATTTCACTTATACATTAGGATGCTTTTTTTATAAACCCATAAGAATTAGTTATATTTAGTACAACTTGTTAAACCCTAGCTTTTTAGCTTTTATTTTTTATGCTATAGTTCAATTGGGGTGTTTGTTTAAGGTTATGTGTCGGCTTATGACCTTATTTTATATTTCGCCTTATAAATGGAATGTTTGGATCAACTTATTTAGCCGCCTTATGGCCTTATTTGATTTTGGAAAAGCCCATAAGCGCACTTTTTAAAGCTTATTAACTTTAGCTTATTGGCTTACGCCAATAAGGTGAGGTTGATAAGGTCATAAGCTTCAGCAAGTGAGCTTATCGGCTTTTCCAAAGTCAAATAAGCCCATAAGCCGGCTAAATAAGCTGATCCAAAGTCCAAACACCCCGTTTATATAGTTTGATTATGGGCGTGTTTGTTTAAGCGTATATGTGGGCTTATGAGCTTATTTGATTTCGGCTTACATTTCATAAGCCCCAATTTTCCGGCTTATTTTAAAACTTGTGTTAGTTTATCATATAATGATAAACTTATATAAGTCAAAAAGTCTTAAAATAAGCCCGAAAATTGGGGCTTATGAAATATAAGCCGAAACACAAATTAGCTCATAAGCCCCCATATAAGCCTAAACAAACACCCCCTATATCGTTATACGTATTGGTTAATTAAATGTAATGATGGAAACGAGCTGAGCTTACAGATTTAGTAATTATAAACGAGCCGAACTTAAGCTAAGGCTGGCTCGGCTTGTTTCCACCGCTAATTAAAAGTAAATTTGAATATATGTTGTTAGGGTATAGTGTGAATTTTAATTGTAATGTTTAGGGTCTTTGTGCTTTAAGAAGCTATAGACAGGGGCTATACTTTATTTATGTTTCTATAAACGCGGTTTTTAAGATAGTAATTGGTTCCTTAAATGGAAATGGAATAAAGTTTGGTGTTGCTTTTTGAAGAAAAAACGAACATGACAATGATAGTGTAGTCACATGTTTGTGCTTAGAAGATATGATTAGTACTAGTAATGTGGTTGTTTAAACAGAAAAAAGTGCTTGAATGGTTTTTTGAAAGTGTGATGAAATGAGTATTAGAGATGTTTTGAAAGTGATGTGTTTTGGGTTATAAGGCATATCGCTCACATTGGCTAATCTTTTTGTTAATAGATGGGGGCCGCTACTAGAGCAAGCTACTTACAAGAGTCGTCAACGACTGTACCTTTCAGAACAGGTGAATGAAACTCCTTTTGTTTCTACCAAATATAAATGATCTATGCTTTTCTAACACGAATTTCACCTTCCAGACTGACGGTAGTGTTCCAAACACTCTCGTGATTGCAAATTGTGAAATTGTTAAACCAAGAGTTGCAGCTGCTGAACACATAGCACAGGTGATGATGTGTTTCAAAATTTTAGTTTTATGGCTCTGTTTGTTTGACTAACGAGTGCTGGTTTTGTAGTTCAATGAAGAAGCACGGTCTCCCTTCGTTAAAAAGTTTAAAACCATTATCCATCCTGGAGAGGTAAAGACCAATATGCATCCTATTTACCTTTTTGCATATGCAAAGAAATTTGTATTTGACGTTCACTTGTATTTATGAAGGTAAATCGCATCAGGGAGCTTCCTCAGAATAGCAAAATAGTAGCCACGCACACTGACAGTCCTGATGTATGTATTCAGTTTGCATGCTTTATCTTTTTGTCAATATCTTGTTAGTTATGATATATTATTATATCAATCAGACTTCTTTATTCTTTGATTGTATTGCTGTCGAAACCAGGTTCTTATCTGGGATGTTGAAGCTCAGCCCAATCGCCATGCTGTCTTGGGAGCCGCAGAGTCTCGTCCTGATCTGGTGGGTCGTTGTAGATAGTTAGTTGTTGAAAAATGGGTGGGTCGATGGTTGTGTAACTGATCAAAAGGGTCTGCTCAGGCCGAACCATAAACTCTATTTTTTGTCTTCTCTTGAGTCCTTATAATCGTTAATGTTTTAAATATGATTGAAAACTAAATATTTTAATGGAAACATGTTTTTGGAATAAACGATTTGGGACTTTTACGCAGATTATTTCTATAACCCATATCTACCCAATAGAGACACAGTATAACCCAAATCGACCCGTTTACCAATAAATGACTCAAAAGTGCCACTTTGCATATAGTCATAGTGCAGACTGCAGAGTCTTCTTTATGTACCTATTAACATGATTAGCTGTTTCTGTTTTGTTCTTAAATCAGTCTGTCATGTCATACACTTGATGGTTCTTTGTTGTGATGTGAAATTGTTCACAATCTCGGTCATATGGATTTCTGTAGTTGTATTTATATGTATCAGCTCTCATAGCAGAAAGCTTATTTTTATTATATTGTACCTTGTAGATCCTGACTGGACACGAAGAAAATGCAGAATTTGCTCTTGCTATGTGCCGGAGTGAACCCTTTGTACTCTCAGGAGGTGATTTGTTTTGCAAACCCATGCTTTAAGTTAATGTACTATATCGTTTTTTTGTTGTGCAAGCATGCTGCAGCTTCTACACTTATATAATCAAGTTTTTTTTGGTGGTTGTGGCAGGCAAGGATAAGTCAGTTGTTTTTTGGAGTATACATGATCATATCTCAACTCTGGCAACCGATTCTGGGAGTAAAAGCCCAAAATCTGGTGGGACTGATGATAAACCTACCGAAAGCCCGAAAATTCAAGCAAGAGGTATCTTCAAAGGGCATGATGATACTGTTGAGGATGTACAGTTCTGCCCATCCAGGTATCTTACACTGTCTTTATGGTTTCACCATGATTTTCTCTATTCAACAGACCAATTGTTAGGATGGGTATAGACTGTATAGTTTGCTAACTGAAAGTTTGTGCATTCTGATATCTATGTTGTGAAGTGCACAAGAATTCTGTAGTGTCGGTGACGATTCCTGTCTCATTCTATGGGATGCAAGAACCGGGTCTTCTCCGGTTGTCAAGGTGATTTTTACATCTATTATTACTTGGGGGTTTGTCAAGTTCGTGCTTGCTTGATGACTCACATGGTTAACTTTTTGTTTATACATTTGACACTTGGTTTATAAAATCTCTTTTAAGTTGAATTTATACTTCTTTGCAGGTTGAGAAAGCTCATAATGCTGATCTCCACTGTGTTGATTGGAACCCCATTGACGAGAATTTCATTTTGACGGGGTAAATCACGTATTTGTTTTCTTCTGCTGTGTTTTCTATTGCCATAGGCTTGTTTATTGACATGTTTTGAAGATACTTGAATATATTTTGGTTTCATCGCTAGTAAAGTAGAAAAGATGCCATTTGTTCAGGATCATAGTAAATTAATAATATGACCTAAAAGGTTAAGTAAGTAGGTTTCCGGCTATAAAAGTTAAGTTTTATGCTCTTTTCAGGTCGGCTGACAACACTGTTCGCTTGTTTGATCGTCGAAGTCTCACTTCTAATGGAGTTGGATCACCAGTACACGTATTTACCAATCACAGTGCTGCTGTACTTTGTGTACAGGTATTGACATATTCTTTTTCATAAGCAAGGCTTTTTCACTTTACGGGGGTATCCATGCTTATTCACTCAGTTAAATATTAAAAATTATATTTCAGTGGTCTCCTGACAAATCATCTATCTTTGGAAGTTCAGCCGAGGATGGTGTCTTGAACATCTGGGATCACAACAAGGTGGGTATTCATGTTACTTTTCATGTCACAACTTAGTTTCATTTCAGGTCCTCTTGCACATGCAGGATATAAGACATTTTCTTATACATGCTTATGTCTCACGTCTTCTAAAATTTGCACTTTTTTTGTTTACGTCCAGGTTGGTGAACGAACTGGTCCAGCCTCAAAGTTTGCACCAGGCTTGTTGTTCCGTCACTCTGGGCACAGGTACATAGTTTCCCCCACTTTAATGATACTTAACGGAAAATTGTGCAGGTTGGGTGGGGTTTGGCTCAAATAAATAATTTTAGTTACAGTACAGAACTTCGGATCACATTGACCCATTTTTGAATTTAACATTTGTTAATGTATTAAATATGATCTCAAAAGCTGTATATTAGTATTAAATCATTAACAGTATTTTTGAATAAAATGGTTTTCGAGATTGTAGGCTTCTGAACACCTTTTTGGGCGACTTTTGACCCATTTGACCCGTTCATCTTTAACTCATGATTTTACTCAACTCATTGGACTGCCTGTTGAAGTTAAAATACAGAGTGAAACATTCTTATTTAAATGCGTCAAAGTTCATGTCTCTGATATTTGAAGTTACACAGAGATAAAATTTTAACACACTATGCTTACAGTTTGCATCTACACGCATCTCATAAAACACACACATATGCATACACCACTTTATATGTTCTTGATCAGCTGCTCTCCTTTTAATAAGCTAAATTTTGTATTGGACATTTTAAAATAATCAAAATCGACCCATTAAAAAGTTAATAGGCTGAAATTGTTACGTCAAATTTTGTATTCCAGTTTATTACTTCCAACAGATTTGATTTGTTTAGATGAAGAGAGTTATACACATCTTACAATTGCAGGGATAAGGTTGTTGATTTTCACTGGAACTCGCATGATCCATGGACGATTGTCAGTGTATCTGACGATGGTGAAAGTACTGGTGGAGGTGGAACACTGCAGGTAAGATTGGTTTCTACCGCATTATTCTCCTCAGTTACATGATCTCATATTATAACCGGATACTCAACTTTTTCTTTTTATGGTCAAATGTGCAGATATGGAGGATGATCGATTTGATTCACAGACCTCAAGAGGAGGTTATCAACGAGCTGGAGAAATTCAAATCACACATCCTCACTTGTTCAACTCCGTAGAATTTAAATTTATTAGACTTTGTATGCGTGATTCTGTCGAGTGACTTGAACTTTTCTTTGAAATTTCGTTATGTTGTATGAGAACATGATCTGTAACGTTGATTTCGATTGTGTTAGCACTTTTAACTTGTGTCTTTAAAGGCGAGTAGTGGAATAAATTGAGCCCCTCTTTGCCTCGTTACTATCTTGTGAATTATTTGGTGCTCCTGTGTGGCTCGGTTTGCTTCGCAGGGCGCACTTCTAGTGCTATAAACAGATTGTGTTTCATGTAATCATATCACTTTGAGATGTGGCTGAATGCTAGTTTATTTAAAGGTTATTAGCATAAAAATATATCATACTTAATACTTTTTGTCATTGTGTGTATGGTTCTTTAATTTTTTCAATTTTGACACCAACCTTTTAAATTCGTGCTATTGTGTGTATTTGTGACTATTTTACCTTTACTTTTTCCAAATTATGAAGGGTAAAATGGTCATTTTGTATGGCTGTATAGTCACAAAATACACACTTTTAAAGTTCAGTACACACAGTAGATGCGAATTCAAAATGTTGGTGTCAAAATTGAAAAAAATAAAGGACGATACACACAATGATAAAAAGTGGCAAGTATGATATATTTTTGTGCTAATAACCCTTTATTTACCCATCTACAAGTTTTGATTTTTTAAGTACCTTGTGAAATAAGACTGTTAAAGCTGTTTCAAATTAAGTAAAAAGAACTCAAATCTAGCTTAAAGAAGAAAAAGTTACCACGCAAATTTCGAAGTTCAAATAACAAGTTCTAGCTAATTGCTTATATGGTGTCTAAATTATTCTACAAGTAACAGCCTTGTTTTCCTTTTAACTATCACAATAATCTTGTTACCAATATGAGGATGAATTTAAGCTCATATTATTGTGATTCATAACAAAACATTAATACAAACTACTAATATCTCACTTTCAATTCACTTGTGGAATCCGAGGGACCGCTATGGCTCCTCTCTTTTCGAGAATCCATACATCTCTTATCAGTGTAGAACAACCATCTCCTGAGCACATCAGTTAAAATGAGAAAATAAAAAGTATATATAACACAAACTTATCTCATATGTTCTATATATAATTGAAACTCACAACAAATGTGATTAAAGAATGTATTTTCACATAATAAGAGATACCACCAAATTATGATACAAATCATTTCTTGTTATTTTCATCGTGATTTTTTTTAATAAAATTAACACAAAACCAAAATTAAATAATCACTTGGCTGATTTGGAACTGGTAACAATACTACACACTTTGAAAAACCAACGTCATCGTTGGTCATGACTATGTTGGTCACAGTTAACACCCCATTTTGGGTTCAAGCCACAACTCCATAGGCCACCACTTTGAGCTTGTTGATCACGGCTATGGTGGGCACACCTGGCACCCCTATTTTGGGTCCAAGTCACTACTCTATAGGCCATCACTATGAGTGTTGGAACCTTGAAAAGATAAGGCTATAGCTCGATACTAATTGATACGAACCTATTAGAAGTTCAAATGTAAAACTCACTCAAAAAACTAGCTCGTAAGAAGAGGGTGTTAACTGTGATTTTGTGATAGGATCAAATCGTGTATTGTGATAAGTCCATAGGTGTCAATTAGTGGATATCTTCAATGCATTAGTTGGACATTAAAAGATGATTAGCTTAATTTGTAGGTTTACCCTAAATATCTTATGTAACATCCTATATATGTACGGATGTACCCATCTCGTGAGATTGTAATGAATCAAGCAATAATATTCATATTACATAATAGATTATCTTATCTTACAGATGGGACATCTAGACTTATAAACCACCAACCAATATCATATTTGGTCTAAATGTGAATCGTAGTGAGCCCTTTATTTATTTATACGATATATGGTGGAAGAAATGAAGTACTCCGTATTAATTTTCAAATGATAAATGATTTGTATGATTAAAAATAGGGTTAATTGCATTTTTGGTCTCTGTGGTATGGTCAAATTGTAGGTTCGGTTCTAAAACTTTGAAAAGTGTAATGATAGTCTCAATTTTGAAGTTTGGATTGCATTTTTGGTCCTCGGATGAAAGAGAATTTCATGGGGACTAAAATACCATTTGTTTTATACGAGAAGACAAAATGCAATTAACTCTTAAAAATATAAATAATTTTGTGCTTAAACTTATATGGTAGTTGTTTATTACAAGAATTTCATTTTGGTCCCTAGATTAGAAAATGAATGATAGTCCTTATTTTGAAAAAACCAAAGTATCAAAGGGACTAAATCTTCAATTTAGGGACCAAACATGCAACAAAACATTCAAAATGGGGACTATCGCTGCACTTTCTAAACATTAGGGACGAAACCAGCAATTTGGCTATACCTTAAGGACCAAAAATAATTTACTTACTTAAACAAAAAAGAAAAATCCAAAAAGGAAAAAGAAAGAGTGGAAAAAGCAAAACCGAAAGCTGTAATTAGCAAAACCCAATAACATAAAACAAACACATGACATCGAAACACCATTTTCTTCTTCTTCTTCTAATTCTTCTTCTGGTTGGTTCCATCAATAATAACAATAAGATCTATCTACCTAATCGTGGTGACATAATAGATAGATCTAAGAAGATGCATCGGAGCTTGAATCGATTCCTGATCGTCGATCATATGCTTAATCGCGTCATCAATCATATCTTGTTGTCAATCATTCTATCTTCCCGGTGTTGCCCCTCGTGATTTCCAGCGAGTATGATCTATTTTTTTATATATATTAGTGAATTGATCTGATTTACTGTGTTTAATGATCTGATTTTAGTTGTAAATTAGTTCTGAATTAAGACCTTAGATCTAGGGTTTATCATCTATTCTAGCTGTAGCTCAGTTGCTAAGATGACTTCTAGTTATTTGATTCGGTAATATTTGAACATCAGGACTGAAGCTGAATTTAGTCAAATCATTAGCTATCAACTGTAGTTGAACTGCCTTAGCTATCAGGTTTTTATTCGGTTTCGGTTAGTGGTTTGTGACGGTTAAAGTGCAAATCGTCTATATTCAGACTTGCTTACGTTAGGCACTTATAGTATCCGATTAGGCGGTTTGAGTTGGCACTTGTAGGTTTAACCTGGAAATAGGGCTGAGCAAATGACCCGGACCATTGACCGGTCCTCGGTCTCGTAAGAAACTTATTAAGGCTAATATCGGTCCTTAAACGGTCCGGTCCGACCACAAACCGACTAATTTGGGCTATTTTGGCCTTGTTGGACGGACCGACATCACATTCAGAATCGGTCTCGGTCTAAGAATTTTGCCGAAATCGGTCTCGGTCCGGTTCCGTTTTAGACTTGTGATTAGGCACCCCTTATCTTGCCAAACGTTAGATACGGTCTGCCACTATTTCAGGATCTCACATTGAACCTTCATAATTGATTGTATGTTCTTCTGTTAAGGGGATGTTTGTTTTGGTTTATATAGCGCTTATGGCTTATTTGGTTTTCGGCTTATTAACCTCACTTCACTTTTTGTGGCTTATTTTTAAACTTTTCCGCTTATATAAGCTTATTATGTCATAATAAGCTTATATAAGGCTATAAAAGTTTCAAAATAAGCCACGAAAAGTGAGCTTATGAAACATGAGCCCAAAACTAAATAAGCCGTAAGCCGCTATATAAACCAAACAAACACCCCCTAAGTAATTGTAATTATGTTTCAACCTCATACACATGATTGTGCAAAGTAAAGTGCCGTGATAGATTACATTACCGTAGTATTTATTGTTTAATGTTTCTCATAGGAATGACTCAAATTTATGCTATCAGGAGTTTAGATAGGTCTCATATCATTTGTCGAACCCAAACTCGTGTTTTTTTAATGTTATTTTATAAGATCCTTAGGATCTCACGTCTAGGTGTTTGATTCATGTTAAGTTATCTTACAAACATGGGGTTTTAATTGCTTCCTCTGTTTGAGGTTCATCTTTGTAAGGCTGCGATACAAATTAAGCCTAGTTGCCTTTGCTACTTTGTCGTTCTGCTAATTATCTTTTATCTCGTTTTAGCTATTTCTGTAGCGTTTTCGGTATAATTGGATGAAGTCTAATGCCTGAATCTGATCCTATTTCATCAGGGTGATCCTCTTCAAGTCAAAGTCAACAAGCTATCGTCTACAAAGACACAGCTTCCTTATGACTATTATTACTTGAATTATTGCAAGCCCAAGCACATTCAGAACAGTGCTGAAAACTTGGGTGAGGTGCTCCGAGGTGATCGCATCGAGAATTCAGTCTACACTGTGAGTATCTATTGTACTTTCCCTACATATTTGACTTTTCTTAATAAGAGTCGTGTTTTGTTGTGATCTAAGACTTCTGATCTTCCTGTTTCAGTTTCACATGAGAGAGGAGCTCCCATGTAAAGTCGGTTGTAAAGTAAAGCTCGATGCTCAATCTGCAAAGAACTTTAAGGAAAAAATCGATGATGAGTACCGTGTTAACATGTACATGTGCCATTCCTTTTAAATTGCTGTGTATGAAATGACTGTTTCTATGAATGTGTAGCGCCATTTAACTTAAATGACCTGTGGCATGTGGTATGCAATGCAGGATCTTGGATAACCTCCCAGTTGCTGTTCTAAGACAAAGACGCGATGGAAGTCAGTCAACCACTTATGAACATGGTTTCCGCGTAGGGTTTAAAGGAAACTACGCTGGGGTGAGTTCTGTTTGAACAATTTCTTCACATGATCAGTGTCTTTTTTTTCAGATGTCTAGAAGTTTATTCTTTCGTTTATTTCTTCAGAGCAAAGAGGAAAAGTATTTCATCAATAATCACTTGAGTTTTAGAGTCATGTACCACAAGGATCTCGAGACTGATTCCGCTAGAATTGTTGGATTTGAAGTTAACTCCAAACAGGTATTTGATTCTCATTACTCCCTTGAATGTGGCCAGCGGTCTTAGATCATAGTTTTGATTGTATGTTTATAGTAGTCTAAACTTTTGCCTCACCTTCTGTTAATAGTATCAATCACGAATACAAAGAGTGGGATGAGAAGAACCCTCAGTTAACAACATGCAACCAGAACACCAAAAATATAATTCAAGGAAGCACGGTGCCACAGGAAGTTGATACAGATAAGGAAGTGGTATTTACATACGATGTTACTTTCAAGGTATGACATAATATTCCACTGTTTCTCACCATTCAGTACGGTATACAATTTTCACTTATTGTTTTATTATTTTTTATTAAAATTTTGTAGGAGAGTGATATCAAATGGGCCTCACGTTGGGACACCTACCTTCTTATGAACGACGATCAAATCCACTGGTTTTCCATCATAAACTCCTTGATGATAGTCCTATTTCTTTCGGGAATGGTAGCAATGATCATGATGAGAACACTTTACAGAGACATTGCCAACTATAACCAATTAGACTCTCAAGACGAAGCTCAAGAAGAAACTGGATGGAAACTTCTTCATGGAGACGTTTTCAGGGCTCCTTCAAAATCGGGTCTTCTTTCTGTTTATGTTGGAACCGGTGTCCAGATCTTAGGAATGACATTAGTAACCATGATATTTGCATTACTAGGTTTCTTGTCACCCTCCAACCGAGGTGGGCTCATGACTGCTCTGGTTCTTTTATGGGTGTTTTCGGGCTTATTCGCGGGTTATTCCTCTGCACGTTTGTACAAAATGTTCAAGGGTACAGAATGGAAAAAGAACACGCTGAAAACTGCCTTCATGTTTCCGGGTATTTTATTTGCGATTTTCTTCGTTCTCAACGCAATAATTTGGGGAGAGAAGTCATCTGGAGCAGTACCTTTCGGGACCATGTTTGCTCTTGTTTGCTTATGGTTCGGGATATCAGTACCCTTAGTCTTTGTAGGGAGCTACTTGGGTTTCAAGAAACCCGTGGTTGAAGATCCAGTAAAGACGAACAAAATCCCGAGACAAGTCCCAGAGCAAGCCTGGTACATGCAACCCGTGTTTTCAATCCTAATCGGAGGAATCCTACCTTTTGGAGCAGTTTTCATCGAGCTATTCTTCATATTAACCTCCATCTGGCTGAACCAGTTTTACTACATCTTCGGGTTTCTGTTCATCGTCTTTGTGATATTGATTATCACATGTGCTGAAATAACAGTGGTGCTGTGCTACTTCCAGTTGTGCAGTGAAGACTACCATTGGTGGTGGAGGGCCTACCTTACGGCTGGTTCATCTGCCTTGTACCTTTTCCTCTACTCCATCTTTTACTTCTTCACCAAGTTGGAAATTACAAAGCTGGTTTCGGGAATCTTGTACTTTGGATACATGTCGATTGCTTCATATGCGTTCTTTGTGTTGACGGGTACAATTGGTTTTTACGCATGCTTATGGTTTGTACGTAAGATCTACTCATCTGTGAAGATAGACTGATTGATGGTGTAAAGATATGATGAATATGGAGAAGAAGAGAATGATGTAGCAGAAGCTGAACGTGAAGCGAAAGGGTATAATTGACATTTCATATGCGTAGTACAAGACATGCGTAATTTGCTAGTTTCTAGTTTAGGGCTTTTTGGCTTGTATGTTGCCTGTTTTGTCACCTCTTTTTCGAATAATTATTATTAATTTTTCTTTTTGTTTTGTTTACAGACATTAGTCCGATATGAAATTTACTTGCTTACCAAAGAGGGCCTTTGGCCAAACTTTTTACCGTTAATGTGGGTGTATTGTTATATTAAAAAGTTATACGAGTTTTGGACAGTGCTGCAAGTGTGTTTGAGCAGCAAAGATTGATTAGTTTGCAGCTCTAGTTACGCGTCGTATAGGGCTCTATAAGAATTTGAGTTTTTTCTGAGCTTGAATTTGATTTGCAGATTTCAACTGTCTTTTTATGAGTTTGCAGCTTTGTTGTTGTTGTTGTTGTTGTTGTTTTTTATTTTATTGGAATTTATTTTATATATACTTGAGCTCTAAGTCTAGTTTCGGATTGCTACCAACATTTTATTGTGGTTAAACTTGATATAAGATTTCAATTTGGATGATAAGATTTCACTTCACTAGGAAGAACCGAAACGAAAAAAAAGAGACTAAAATAAGCGTATGAACTCGTTATCAGTCTCGATATCACAAAGACAAGCTCTATTCGTGAAAGATTCTAAAAAACACATCAATCATCCGCCTCAGCTCTGATTTCCTTCCGGAGCTTTTCCTTGTACTCCAAAAGCACCCTCTAATTCCTTCACGACTCCATTATCCAATTCCCATATCTGACTATTTTCTTCATTCGCACATACACGCGATATTAGCCTAGAATCATGACTAACAAGAACCACACCACCAGTAAACTCATCCACTGCATCAGCAAGTGCATCATACTCTGCATATCCAAATGATTTGTAGGTTCATCGAGTAGTAAAATGTGTGGCCTGGACATAAATATTGAAGCGAAAAAAACATGAGCCTTTTGACCTCCAGATAAATCAGCAATTGGGATGAGATGATTAGGGCTCGGGAGCCCAAATTTACCAAGCATCGCTTGAACAGCTTCTTTTTTACTCAAACCCTCTTGATCAGGATACAGACGAAGAAGGTATTGAACGGGTGTTTCATCCATCGTCAAAGAGTCCACAAAATGTTGTGAATATCTCCTTATTCTCAACTTCGGGTTTCTTCTTACTTCACCTTGTGTTACTTCACAATTATCTTCCGTTACTTCGTCTTTCTTTGGGTCAAGAAGGTTTAATAAAGTCGATTTTCCAGCTCCATTGGGTCCCACAGTTGCAACACGGGTACCCATATCAATTCCGACATCCACATCAGATAGACCGAATTTCTCTCCTTCAAGATACCTACAACTTACGTCAATGAGCTGTAACAAAGGCGGTGTCAATTCAGTAGGCTCGGGGAAATGAAACTTCACCGTATGATCGCTCCATTTCTGTGGGGCCTCAGGAAACTCGTCATCTTCCTCAACTTTTTCTTTTGCCTTGTTCTTTGCTTCTTTAACTTCAAATATAGCTTTTTCTTTGACCTTCTCTTGTTGTTTCTGATTCCCAGCCCTCTTTGCAGCTTTCAACTGTTTTTCATATGTTTCAAATTTCTTGTTCATCTCTTTACGACGTTGCTCGTACCCACGTTCAAAGTCATCAAAATTTCCACGATACGTATGCAGTTTCAAATCATGAAGATGAATTATTTCACTGCAGATGGTATTCAAAAAGTCTCTGTCGTGTGATACAACAGTAAGAGTTTTCTTCCATCTCAATAAGTATTCCTGTAACCAAATGTAACAGCTCTAAGGTCAAGATGATTGGTCGGCTCGTCTAATAATAATAGTGTTGGTTGCACAAACAAAGCTCGAGCCAATGCAATCCTCATCCTCCAACCACCGCTAAATGAATTTGTAGTAAGACCTTGCTTAACCTTCGTAAACCCCAAACCAGCAAGAATCTTTGAAGCTTGGGTTCAGCGGCATCTGCACCCATAATCTGCAACTTATCATATAATTCAGCAAGTTTCTCACCTCTATCAGCGCCATCTTCAGCCCGGACGGAATTTCCAATGAGGCAACGACCTCTTGATTTAGCATAGCAAGCTCTTCGTTTGCTGAAACAACAGCTTCAAGGACAGTTGTGTGATCATCACCGACTACTTCTTGCTCCACCAGAAGTACATCTATATTTTTAGACACGGGAATTTTCCTCCAGGCAAGGAGCTTTAACAATGTCGACTTTCCCGTCCCATTGGGTCCCACCAAGCCGTACCTCCTTCCATGAGAAATCTTCACAGATGCATTCTTTAACAACTCCCTCTCACACACTGAAACCGCGCGAGAAATTATCAACTGTAATATTTTTCACATTTGCATCAGCGTCATCTTGACCATCAAGAACTGAAGCCCGTCTACCAATCACAACACTAAACGCGTCAGGATCATCTTTCGGCGCCTCTTGTTTAGCCCGCTCTACTGCTTGAGCAACATGCCTATCCTTCTTTTCTCGTTTCTTAATCTCTTTATCAGTTACAGATGATATCTCAAGATTCTTATGACTAGCCCTCTCTTTCCTTTTAATTCCTCCATCTGCTTCTTCAGATGATACATAATCTGCATCGTCATCATCATCTGAAGGTGAAAGATCCATGTCTGCATATGGCAACTGTACTTTTGGAGCTGCTTTTTGTTTAGGTATACGAGCATCGGGTTTCTTGTCCATGCTGGCAAGTATTGCAGAGACATAGTTTTTCTTTCTTTCCGTCTTTATTAGTTTGTTTATTAGTTATTAACCATCACGGACCTATTTATTTCATGCAAAAAGAGTAAAATCAGACGGACGTACACCAAGCATGTACCAACTTTAAACAGCTTATTCAAATTCAATAACAAATACGCCATCTTTATAACAAGTATTATATTTTAGAGTTTAATAAACTAGTAAACGGAGAAGGGTCCCTGTTCAGCCAAACTGGTACTTCCATGGCCTCTCGGGTTTGCAAATACAGTCCATGTGTTTTGAAAACCGGGTATGCAGTCGACCCAGCCGGGTCAACCCGGTTTTATGCAAAAAGAACCAAACAGCTTATACAAATGTCCAAACACTGTTTCTGCTGTAAAAATCAGCAAACAACCATTTAACACTATTTTTGGTGTAAAAATCAGCATAAAAACTATGCTTCTTGTGTAAAAGCTGTGAAAATTCTCATATAAGTTACCTTTTGAACATATAATCCGCAGTAAAGATTAAAATGTTGCTTATTTGGATCAAGAATGTCGAGCGGTTTTTAGCTATAGACTGCTAGACCCAATTATCTATTGACGCTGCGGGCAAAAGTAGGTCGATTATATGCTTTTTGAACATATTGTCCACAATAAGACGACTTTTCTTTTAGATAAAACAAAGGTAGGTCGAGCAAAATGTTTAGTCGATCGAGCAAAATATTTAGTCAGTTGAGCAAAATATTTAGTCAGTTGAGCAAAATCTGACAAATATTTTCCACATGACTTGCCTAACGGGCTGCAAGCCGTTGTTAGATTCTATTATGCCTCAAATGACAGTTCATTAAACAAAAGGTACAAAAAGCCGATAGCTTCTACACTTCACTTGGAAGAACTGAAACTAAAATCACAGACTAAATTAAGCATATGGACTTGTTATCCGTCTCAATAATACATTAGAAAATCACATCTGAAGCGACACTTGCATTTTCCATTTCTATATACACCAATCTTCAAAATCTAATGCTTTCGGACCAAAATGGTGTGTTGCATATCTGTACGACTTCACCTTTCTCAAAAGCACATGTCATGGTCATCTTCAATAGACTTCTAACCGCTATTCTTCCACATAAAGCATTACATAAACCTTACAAAAAGAATCGAAGGGCTTCATGCTAGACTGGTCTCAAGTTTTCCAAAAACAACTACTCATTAGCTGCAAATAACCTCCACTGATAACTTCTTCATTACACTTGGACACGGGTCGCCTTTAAATACCTCTGGCGATACCGCTACTGCACACGACTCTTGACCAACACAAATCTGAAAAACATATCAAAAGCCCGAAAAACTATAAATCTGTTTATTTTTAGAGTAGATAAGGAGTTATGAGTGTCTGTGATTGCTTATTTATGGACTTATCAGCATATATGCAGTCTGGAGTGTTTGAACAAAACTGCCTATCCACTTATATTAGATAAGAACTTAAATATAAGCAGATAAACAGCTTAATGTAAGCAATCGCAAACACTCCTTTAATGTTTTTACCAAAAGTTGACACCAAAACTAGCATGAATTAAGAATACCTTGTTAAAGACATCGTACGAGTTCTTAGCATGACAATGGCCTTGTTGGAAACTACCACAGCCACCTTCAGGAGTACCATAGCTAGCGAATTTGACTGATGAGATATTTCGACCTGGACCACACGAAAGATGTGCTTTCGGTCTCAATGGTTTCGTGGCTTTACCAGAAACTTGCGCTTGGTAATTCAACAGCGATGGTTGCCACTCGTATATATCAGCGCACACGCTGTATACTTCACGTTTCACTAACGAAATCCCATATGGGATTCCACCTAATTCTTCGAAAACAACCAACAGGTTGCCTCTCGGGTTTAGCCATGATCGAGGTACATGATACCTGAAACGAAGGATAAAATCAAGATGGTTACTGAAAGTTCATTTTTTTCTTTTGTTTGGATGATACTATTACCAAAAGTTTGTTATTAAGAAATGCTTTTACCATCTTTGAGAAGCTTCACCGCAGTTACTTAGGCATTTCTTCTCGTCGTAATAACCGGCGTAACTACAAGTACTACAATTACCCTTTGCCTTGTATGCTGGCCAATAACGTCCAATGCTCTGACCGTTTACCCATACTTGACCTTTACCCATGCTGTTCATGTCTAGAGCCAAAGGTTCATCCCCAGACGGAGCATCAAAAATCGCCTGAAAATATCATTATAGGAAATTTAGTGATCAGATAATAGGTTATCCAGACACTAAAAAGTGATTGTTGCTAGTGTGATCACGTACCTTATACCAAGTAAGCGGTTGTTTTTGAGCGACATAAGAACCTTGAACCCATTCGACAGATGAACTTCCACTAAGCGAGTGAAGACTTAGAATTTCGCCTTTAAGCCCAACCTGATCAATCATTTAAAGTTCAAGAACTACCGAAACACTTAAAAGATAGTCATTAAACATTGAAAAGTTAAAAACCTTGTAAGACCATTTCTGCCATGATAAGTCTCTCCTCCCTTCGTTTAGACCAGAAAGCATAACTGGACCAAGAACGCCAGCATTCCATGTCTCAAAATGCGGCCCAATGTTCTAATAGATTAATGAAAATAAACATGAGTTATTTTAAGTAATGCTTTAAAATATCGTTAAGAAACCCATTTTGAGGAGCAATGAACATACCGGGAGACCAACAGCAATGCTTAGCAGCGAAATCTTGTTAAGGCCAGCTCTTAGATTAACACCGCCGTTAAAAGTTATTTTCGGGTTTTCTAGACTTCCGTAGACGGTTCCTGTTAAAATAAACTAAAGTCAGATTTCCCGAAACCAAATGATAAGTTTCTTCAAATTAAATATGGAAGTTGTTATAACCTGATAGTTGACCGTTGATGAAAACATGTAAAGCATGACCAGCAGATAAGGCGGTAAGCGTAGGCTGTTCCCCCCTTACCAAGAACCTTTCGTTGGCGTCAATCTTGACACTGGTTACAAAAAATAACAATCAATAGTCTGGTAAACTTATTATTTGTGAATAAAGATCGCCATGCACTTACTCAGTCATGTACCACAAGTAGTCAGAAGCATCTCTAGTAACATTTAACTGCTCCAATAATCCAACTGTTCCAAATGTATTGTCGTCATAATATTCTGTTTCATCATTATATGATTGCCAAGCAAATCCTGTCGGTTCTCGAGTCATTTCCATCACTGTGGTCTGTGCGCCTACCTGTTAATCAACCACTTTACGCGTTATGATGTTCTAATATTACATACATATGGAGCCATTGAAGTTACATGAATCTGTAATGATATATTTCTCACCCTTGCTGTATTAAAAACAGTGTTCTTGCAGTCGGGTAGGATGCTGACTGACCATGGAGGCAGATTGTAATGCTGATCCTGGAAATTTACTTTTGCAAAAGCAGATTTGTCATCATTTGCAAGAAAAGCTGCACAGCCTCCGGTTTTGTTTTTGTAAACGTATGCCTGTTAGAAAACGATGAATGTCAGAGGCGGGGCCCCATTTAGAACTCGAGAAGGATTGATAATAAATCAATGAATGAAAGAAAAATCTTACTTTTGATAGTGTCCAAGTGAAACGACAGAAGGGTCTCCGCTTACTAAAACGGGCTCACACAGTTTTTTGGCTCTGTGCAAATCTTTCAAGTGTCCCCATTTAGCTTCCCTTTTTAGTCCTATGTATAAAGCAACAATTCTACATTACTTAATATGACCCAAATGTAGAAATAATCATTACAAAAAGTATCATTCAGTTGCGTTTTGTGACATAATAGTCAACTTTGAGATGACCCTCAATCTGTGATGTTGCGTAATGCGTCATAAAACAATTTTCAGCTTCTGAAATGTACTATAGGTTGACCGGTTTTGTATATGCTGCCTAATTTGGGTCGATCCTGGTTTAAAAGGTCCGGTGAACTCAGCAAAATTTGGTTAAAAAGGAAACAGAACAAAATCCTTATCAGTCATTACTCACAGTTAGATTATTACTAAAATATATGCATCTGATGAATCCAGCTCGGCCCATGTGTTTTGCCCCTACAAATAATTTACCCATTTTGACCCGTTACCCAACCCGTCCATATTTTGACCTTAACCTTCTACTTAGGCTCAGATCAATATTATTGAATCAGGAATGTACCAAATTCATCTAAAGGGGCATCATAGTCGTAGCTTGTGGCAATAAACGGACCACCAGCAGTCCTACCAAAATTGGTTCCTCCGTGGTACTGTCATAATAAACAATAAGTACACTTTTTAGATGACATTACCAAGAAAGTCCGGTATTAAAAGTAACAAACAAAACATTAAAGTTACTGTACCATATAGTAATTTATAAATGATCCACCAGTTTGAATAAATTTAGCCACGGAAAATGCCAAGTCTTCTGCTGGCCGGTAAGGAACCGCACCTCCAAACTCAGTGAACCTACATTAGTACAAGACTATAAGAAAAGAACAAAAATTTTAATATTTCTTGTACTGAAAGACGAGTTAAAAGTAAATTACCATCCTGACCACGCCTCGTCCACATTTTCGTTTATAATATTTATTGGGAGTGAAGTAATCACAGTAAAAACCATTACAAGTGTTGATCTGTAAAAAATGAATTGCACAAAGTTTGGTGAATATTTTATTGGAGACAAAAGTCTAAAAGTGGCCATGTGCATTGGATAAAGAATCCAGTGATCACATTAGGGAATAAAAATGAATTAAACAACCAATAATTAGTTAAACTAAATGACAAAAAGGAACATGAAGGATGATACACTTACAGTGGGATCTGGAGCATCATCTTGCTTGCACATGATCCATGGGACACCCGTCTTTAGACCGACAGCCATGTTAGCAGCCCATTTGGAATATGCTCGAGCCGGGTCTCCAAGTTCATACTCCATTGGTCCGTATTCATTCTCAATCTGTCAGAATCAAGATTAACTATATTAGTCGTTAGAAGCAACAAATTTCGACTCAATTAACTCAAATGGTCATAAGGGCTGAAACTTGCACAAAGCGTATACAAATGCTTACAATCTCATAAATTGTCACTGTATTGTCTTACAAAACCCGAAAAGGGAGGCCAAAAGTCTACACGGTTCAATGGGACACATACAAAGAGTGACTCGTTTGGCATGCTATTGAACCCCGTTCGTTTTCAGTAAAGAAGTGATTTTCAATACCTGAGATAAAATGATCGGACCACCCTGATTTTCATACAAGCCTTCGTATTTCATTTTATACACTATGTGCCTTGTGAACTTTTCCATAGCAGCCTACAACGAATAAAAATAAATATTCATGACAAGAAAACTAGGAAAAAAGAAACAATATAACTGTATTGAAGATTGAGTATGGGACCTTAAAAGGAGCATTATCTGTTCTAAAACTAATTCCCGGCACATATTTCAACCAAACAGGAAATCCCCTGAAAATGCAGTAACAAAAATATTAAAACGCTTGAAACTATTTTTCTAAATTTTATAAAAAATTTATGATGTTCTTGGAATAATACCCGAAGTTCCACTCTGCACAAGCATATGGGCCAATCCTGAGATGGGCGTAGAGTCCAGCTTCTTTTATTAGCTTAATGAACTTAACCAAATCATACCTGTCCTCAAAATAATACTGCAAAAACGCAAGTTAAAGAATAAATAACTTAAGAAACAATTAGTGGTTCTCTCGCATTGCTTTTTCAAAGTGCTTATTGTTATTGCACTTTTAAGTTGTAGGTGGTCACTTTTAGTATATTCTAATATAATGAATCTGATTCTAATGACTTAATAAATACTCAAGGAGCTACTGCGGTAAATTCGACTCAAATTGTAACTTACATTATGTTTTTTACATACATTAAAATGCAAATGTAAGCATGTTACATAGGATGACATAAAAAAATAGTAAAGTATGTTACTTTGGTACAATTAACCTTATATGTAAATCCTTAAACAATCATAATTTCGCTTATCACTTAAACAAGTTACTAACTTTAAACTAACAACACAATAAGCACATTGTTACAGCTGATTATATGATAACGAAACTATATTATAAAAAGCTACACTTACTTTACCAGGTTCTGGTTCATGCCCATTCCAGAAAACATAAGTCTGAATCACATCCAAACCACCTTCTTTCGCCTTCTTTATAAGATCTGGCCACATCTGCAAAAACCATAAATAAAAGCACATACATTTATTCACAAAATACAATATCAAGGTCTCAAGTTCAATTTCTGCTAGGTGCAAATAACTCTGAAGGTCGCGCCAACTTTCCTAAAATAATTAGTCAGCCAAAAGTTCGAAACCATAATTACCAAAATGATACAAAATCTGGCCACAACTTTAAAAATCATAAAAAAGCACAAACATTTATTCACAAAATACAAAATCTTATCACTACAATGTTTATTAGACGTCTCAAGTTCAATTTCTGCTATGTGCAAACAACTCTGAAGTGGGCGCGCCAACTTTCCTAAAATAATTAGTCAGCCAAAAGGTCGGAAACCATACTTACCCAAAAAATACAAAATCTTGGAAGCCCATTAACATTTCTTGACCCAAAAAAAAAAAAAAAAAAAAAGCATAATGTACATTGATAAGCTGTAATACCTCAGGAGTGCTTCTTGGGTAATGAATGGATCCAGAAATAAGAATCCTTCTTTGACCATTAATGACAATGGCTTTATGGTCATAAGACACAGAAGCCTTACATAAACAAAAACATAAACTTAAAAACAACAAAAACACAACAACACAAAACCTCTGCATTTTCTTAAAACATGAAACACAGACACACAGAGCAAAATGTGTTTGGTTTGATTTTCTTTTCTTTCCTCTAGTTGCAAGTAACAATAATATTCTTTTCTTTTCACCCCTCCACTTTATTCTGTTCTTTTTCTTTTTATAAGAAAATGGTTTTTTAGGAATAAAGAAAGATACCATGAAACACAACACTATACTACTACAGCTGTGTCCTATTAATGGGTTTTATAAAGAGAGATATTTATAAAAGACACGAGAAAAAATGTTACTAGCTTTTTTTTTTCACTGATGGAGAGTGTGAATGTGAACATTTTTTGGTACTAAAAATGAGTGTTTTGAGGTAAAAGTAAAAGGACATTTTTTGTGTAAAAGTGGTAGGTGGTGGGGTCACTTTCTCTTATTCAACAAAGATTGATTAAGAAATAGGCTATCGTTTAAGGTGTAATAATTCGAACTTTTTCTAAAAAGAAAATAAAAATAAAAAATACATTTAATGCATGCTAATTGAACTTATAATTTACTTTAATCAGTTTTGATTTTGTAATTAATAAACTTAAAAATTTCCTTATATAGTGATGTTAATTAGTACCTTAAGGGTAGATGGGTATGCAATATGTAGTCGATAGGGCTTCCACTTAGAGCATATACAACGATAACGCGGGTAACGTCGTTGGAGGCGCGCTTCGTTGGAGACAAAGGGTAATAACGGCGTTATATGGCTGCGTTGGTGGTTAACCCCGTTAAGGGCAAGAAAAACATTTTGAAAAGTTACAAAACTAGCCCCTCAACGGCTAGTAGTCGTTACATTTTCAAAAAAAGTTACATAAAACCCCCTAACGGCTAGTTTTTAAAATAAAAAAAAAATCAAAAACAAATTTTTACCACTATAAATACCCAATTAAAACTCTATTTTTTTCACACTTCCTCTCACACTTTATATACTTCCTCTCACACTTTCATAATTCAAAAATCAAGTTCGTTCACAATGGATCCAAATGAATTTGGTGATATTCCTCTGTCTTGGTCAGACGTTGAAGACGAAGAGGACTTCCAATTTATGGCCTCCGCGTACGAGTATCACCTTCAGTTGGAACAAGAAGAAGGTATTGAATCTCAACATCCTAGTCGTTCTCGTAGCCATATATATCGTGAACGTGAGCGCAGAAGAACGTCTCAAGAACGATTATTTCGTAGAAGGTTGTAAGTATTCAAACCGAATTTTCAGTAGAAGATTTCGTATGAGTCGGAAACTATTCCTGCAAGGTATTGAATCTCATACTTCCGATAATATTCCAGATCATTTTACTTTCTTTAGGCAAACACCCATTGTACGGGTCGAATGAGTTTAAGTGCTCTAATGAAGTGTACGTCAGCCATACGCCAATTGGCTACGCACGACACCTCACCCGATGCATTTGATGAATACTTGCAAATGAGTGCGAGTACTTCAAAAGTATGTCTTGATAATTTTAACAAATGCATTATTGATTTGTTTATGCCAGAGTATTTAAGAAAACCAACATGGGCCGACATTCAAAAATTTATCAACAACATGAAGAAAAACATGGTTTTCCGGGAATGCTTGGTAGCATTGACTATATGCAATGGGAATGGAAAAATTGTCCAGTGGCTTGGCAAGGGCATTTTGCTAGGGGTGATAAAAATACCCAACAAGTATGTTGAAGCTATTGCTTCTCAAGATTTATGGATCCGCATGCATTTTTGGGATGGCGGGGGCAAATAACGATATTAATGTTTTAGATAACTCTCCGTTATTCGACGACCTTCTTGGCGACAATGCCCCAAGAGCACCTTATATGGTCAACGGAAATAGGTACGAACAGGGGTATTACTTGGTCGATGGAATTTATCCACAGTGGGCAACTTTCGTCAAATCTTTCACGGCAACAACTGACGAAAAACATACGTACTTTAAAAGGAGACAAGAAAGTGCCCGAAAGGATATTGAACGTGCTTTTGGTGTGCTTCAAGGCCGGGGGGTATACTACAACAACCGGCACGTCAATGGAAAATTGCCACGATATGTAGAATCATGTATTGTTGCATTATTTTGCATAACATGATTATAAAAGATCAAAAATTTGCATTACGTGACTATAACGGTGTGGGTGGATCCGTCAGCAAATTTGAGGCAACGAAGATGGGTCGACAGATGTGATACTCACAGTCGCAAGGCAAAAGAAATACACTAATCAAAAACGATACCCAACTCCAAAGGACCTTATGGAGCATGTTTGGCAGAAGAACCTTGAACAACATGGACAACAACAAGAGAGCGACGATAATGAATAAGTATTTGCTATGTTTTGTTATTTTTTTTTCGTTGTCATTTCCTTTATGTTGTAACGTTTAATTTATGCGTGTGTTTTTTTAATTTCGATGTATTTTTTATTTGTTGTAAATTTTTTCCGATGTATTTTTAATTTCGATTGTAATATGTTTTTAAATTTAATGTTATGTTTAGTTTAATAAATGAAGTGTTTGTTTTAGTTTAGGAGTTGAAATTGAAAATATGAAATGTTATTGATGTTATTGGGATGTTATTGTTGTGGGTGTTTTTTTGGGATGTTAAGGTGAAATGTTAAAGCTGATGTGGCGCTGACGTGGACGGTGTTATTGGTGTTATGATGTTATTGTTGTACATGCTCTTAAAAAGGGTCATATTTTATTAGTTTTGGTCATATAATTCAAGTTTATATGCAATTTCTCTTTAGTTTTCAAATGTTATAATGCCTCTTTGTTGTTATTGAATAAGGTCACCGAAAACCACGTGCATTGGTTAGACAAGCCCTTTACAACATCAATATCTAACTCGGCGATATGGAATTGGGAGTCACGATGTAAATAGTCATGTCTATAAGTTTAAGGGTTTGAAGATCGCTCAAATACCAAAAGTATGACGTGTAAGTTGTGTGGCGTGCGTAAAAGTTTTATTTTCTTTCGCGAATTTTGAGTTTAGATCATTAGCATAAATTTTGAGTTTAATTCATAGTTTTGTTTTGTATGAGACCAAAAATATTCGAGAGTGGATACAATATGGTGTTCACAATGTGAGTGAACACTCTTTTTAAAGTTAGACTCAATTCTTGAGCATAACTTCGTAGTCATATTTCATATATTGCCGTCTAAGAGTGTAAACTGTTAGACATTATAAAACCCCATGGGTAATACCTTTTATTGATACGATATATATAGCGGCAATACATAATGAAATCCTAATGGACCCAACCCCACATACCGGGCTTGGGCCTTATTTGTAATCTAATATTCCCACGATTCGAGCGAGCTAAATCGCGAAAGCTCAAACTGGAGTAGTAAACTAAGAAAGCAAAATAAAACAATAACCAAAATAAAACGGGATAACCCAAAGTATCCCCTATTCTAATTTTTTGTTTACGGATAACCAAAGTATCCGAAGGATAAACCAAAGTATCCCAAACAATGTCTCTGAATAAGAACCCTAGATTCGACACCAACCCAAATCGTCGCAAGAATAAGAACCCTAGATTCGACACCAACAAAAATCGTCTCCGGAATTAATACCCTCGATTCGACATAAAACAAAAACAAGCAATACAACATCTAACTTTTTTTTGTCAAACCGATGTGTTGAGATGAAGATTCCTCGTTTTCTTCCTAACATTACTCTTCAAAGACAATTCAAACCAAGGGCAGAAAAAGGTATTTTATATTGGATCAAATGGCAGCCGCTCCATAGTTTATCCTTGATATAACTTTCATTAGCTTGGCGGGGCCAACTGAAACAATCAAATACCAATAAACTAGGAACAGAATTAATGTGTTAATCGGTTTAGGTGTGTTGTTTGTGGTGGAGACGATTTTTTTTAATCAGGGTTAGGGTTTGACGGGGCGGCCTGCTAGGTCTCGGGATCAGACTTGCTCTTGATACCATGTTAGACATTATAAAACCCCAGTCGCTGGTTATTAACATTTTGCAAATACATGCCTTGTTACTTATTACGGTGCAAGTTTAAGAGACATATAGAGCATCTACCTATTAACGAATATGTATTTGTACTACATTCAAGGGCGGACAGAAAGGGTTTCCGGGTGTGCACAGAAACTTACGGATTTTTCTTGCTTAGTGTAAAATTATGTCAAATATACCGATCTTTCTAAAATGAACATGAATCTTAAATTTTGAGTTACCATTTTTGGTACTTTTTATAAAATAAACTTGATGACTTTTACTTCGTTAGTCCGTTAATGACTGCATCAAGTAATTACAAAACTAGCAATACTTTGTTTACTTTTTAGTTTGATTTACAGTACCAAATACCTTACAAATCTATGTCTTGATTTATTATGTAATTTTATTACAACCAACCTAAACTAACTATTGTTTTATGTCTATTCTTATCTTTGTCTCACGGGATGACAGTGAGGAGGCAGAGAGTGAAGATATTTCGGGAAAAAATGAGTGTTTTACTGCTTTCAAGCAGAAGATTTTGTTTTGGATGAAAGTGGAAGTTGGACTTACTATAAAAATAGGGATAATTCAAGATAAACATTGATCGTGTATGATACCCCTGACACGCAAGAGTTAGACACGGACCGGAATGCAACCCACTAGACCAGATCCACTCGAGACCTGCCCATACCCAGGGTATTACCCGACGGGATGTCAAACCGTGGATGAGGGACGCTTCCGGAGGAGGCCCTAACCGCGCCCCAACTAAAGAGTAAGGAATCTCACATGGGATTGAGGTACTGCCCCCAGTCCCCTAAAGGAAAAGCGGGATAGATTCCCGCCCAAAATTGTCGCTCAACACAACAATAAGACAAGCTCCGGGTTGACTTACGCCACTCCCCACTCACAAACTATCGCCTCATGACCCGTGACCATGAGAACACGACAGAAGATCAACCATATAAATAGGGCTCACCGACATTTAAACCACAAATACACACACTCTCTCTCTAGAACTCACTTTATCTCTCTAAACTCGTACTTATTCTCACAACGGAGGTTGACCGCGGAACCCCCCTTCCGCGATGAGGCTAGCGGTGCCTTATTTTCTTAGCACTTTCAATTAACCAAGACCTCTACTTAATACAAGATCCATTCTTTAAGAAGATAGCCTACACTAACCTTCTCGCAGAAGAGTCCGGATTTGTATTAACAAACATAAAAATATCATATTTACCCTACTTATACGTAAATAATGTATAATGTGCATTATTCATGTGTTCGAAATAAAAAAATATATATATATCCGAAGATCATACACGGGTTTGATTTCACACAATCTTTTATATATTATATATTAAAATAATTACATCATTTCGGAGTGTTTATGCAAAACCCTTCTTATTGAAAAAAAAAATTAAACCAATAGGAGAGCTCGAATTTGCCACGTAGGCAAAATCGAGCAATATGATTGGTCAATAGAAAGTCAAAATTAAATCGGTTTAGGTCAAACTTAATAATTTTGGTGGAGAAATTTGGTTAAGAAAAAAAATGCATAAAAATATAGGTGTCAAATTTATGAAAACATAAACTTAAAAAGAAGGGAGTAATTAATAAAACTTTATTGGTTGAATTTTAAATAAATTACATAGAGCTAAGTGTAAATTACAAGTTTTCATGTTTTTTAATAACTTTAGAAAAAAAACAAATAACCCCTTACACTTTATACCCCTATACTTTATAATATTAGTAACGGGAATATAAATATCAAGAGAAAATTACCAAAAGAGGACTTTTTTCCAAGTGTGGTCCATTTTAAGATTTTTTCTTATCTCTTTCCCAAAAGAGCTCGCTAATCTGCTCAACTGCCAACTCCACCCTTTTTGTGATAAGTGTCAATGCAAGTACAAGAGTAGGTGAAGATGCGTTTTTACCTTTAGATTAAATGACATTTATACCCCACTATATAAATACCCACCCTCTCTCTTCAATTATTTCATCTCTTCTCTTCCCCACCGAAAGTTTCTGCTGTGATCTGCTTTATAGATGGTGAAAAATTACCACGGATTTTCATCTTTTTTTCAATTTATTCTTGTCCACGGATTGAAGGAAGTGAGATTTATATAGATTCCTGTTGTTAAAGCCATATCATTATAGATGGTGAAAAAGAAAAAAATGCAAGTGGGAAGGGACGTAGCAAAGCCATATCATTATAGATTCCTGTTGTTAAACCAGAGGGAAGGGACGCAAGTGGAAACGATTATGCTACTGGTGGAATCTAAAGAAAGTTGAGCAGAAAGATTCTCAAGAAGTGGGAAAAGTCCTCTTTTGGTAATTTTATCAAATTGCAGGTAGACGAAGCTATCGTGATATGAAAATAAATATACGCGATTCTACTTATAACAACGACTCGTGAATTATTATTAAAAATTTATATATGGATATCCATAAAAACATTTTAAAAACTTTACGGAGCATATTTTAACTTCATCAACGCTCATTATGTGCTACTAAACTCGCACATTTTGTACAACATGATATCAATAGTTAAAGTTAAACAACAACATCAACCTCAACCTCAACATGTCTGTCAGTTAAAAACATTTTACAAAGCTAATTATTAAAAAAAAAAAAAAAACCAAACAAACACATGGGTTAGATAGTCATTGGTTAATTTAGAAGGTGTTTTCCTTAAATTATAAAAAAAATGCACGCATCACAATCCTTATTTCATAACAATCACCTCCTAAATAAAAACAAAAAAACTACGAGGTGATAACCTAACTTTATTCATTGACGTGATGTTTCATCAAAAAAATAAATAAATAAATAAATAAAAAATAGTTGGCCGTTGTAAAGAAATAAAAGTATGTACATGAGAATTATTAAGCAAGAATATATAGTTTTTAATCAGGTTATTACGTTACTATACTACAATAATGTTATTGAGTTGGTAATCACGGATGTGAGATACAACCATTCTTCTATACTTATGATTTATGTGTTAACCTCTTTTGCTTCTGAATAGAATCCGAAAGAGACTTCAATGTAACTTTGGCTTATGCCTTATCTAGCTGATAATTTTTAGTAACTTTTTTTATGGTTTAACTTTTTGTTATACACACCAACTTTTAGTAACTTTTTTTTTAAAATATTTTATTGAAAAGTTCTACTCTTAATATTTGTGTTAACAAACACACTAAGCTATGATCGAATTAGTTGTGAGTTCGGGGTTTTTTTACTAAGCTTCTCAAAAAGCTTATAGCTTTATCATAAACTTATTGTGTTATGGTAATTGAATAAGCCAATAAGCACATTTAATAAGCATACCAAACACCCCTTTTGTTCTAATATGAAGTTTTCTTATTTGATGTTATGACTAACTTTGTTGTTATCCTCACTATAATGCAACATGTTAGTGGTTTTGCAGTTTTATGATCTTATCGCACATACTAAAGTGTAATGCAATTTTTTGTGTACGTTTTTTATAAGAGGATTAAGTATCAACACATGATTGTCGTGGAAGGATTTTCTACGCCCGCTCAAGGTATGAATGTATAATTAAGTTGAGTTGTTGATTTAGATAATACATGAATGTATTTTAATGTACCAAAGATGTGTTTTAGTGCCTATATAGGGAATTTTATGGTAGGAATGTTCAAATATGTGAGTCGGATACGCATGTTATACGGTTAGAAATACGTGAGCTTATTGGGGCACACATGTAAGCAAAATTGTGAGATGTGATTGATTATTAAAAGTCAAAATTAAATTGATTTTGGTCAACTTTTAAAGTTGACACAATCGCGGACCCATGTCAATGGTACATCGCCTCGACAAAATAACTTTGAAATGACCAATGTGGGGTGTAGGTCGAGGATCGGTCAAGGCAACCCAAAAACGAAAATCGGTTGTTTTTTCAACCGATATTTACACACGCTTTCCTTTCAATCTTTTTTCTTTTTTAACTTGGTCATCGATTGTGGCAACTTGGTCATGTCTGGTCATCGGAGAGAATCCGTTCTTATTGAAAAACAATTGGGCCAATAGAAGAGCTCGATTACCACGTAAGCAAAATCATGTGATGTGATTGGTTAATAAAAGTCAAAATTAAATTGATTTTGATCAAACTTTAATAAATTTAGTGAAAAATTTTGGTTGATAGAAAAAACACATAAAAATATAGGTGTCAAATTTGTGAAAACAAAAACTTAAAAAAGATGAGGTAATTAATAAAACTTTAGTGATTGAATTTTTAAAATTATATAGAGTTAAGTGTAATATTATAAGCCTCCATGTTTTTTAATAACTTTGGTTTATAAACAAATACCCCCTTATACTTTATACCCTTTATAATTTATATCTTAAAAAATACAATGTATATGTTGTTGTAAAATAACAACATACAAATTTGCATAAGATTATAATTATTAACTTTTTACTTTTACGCTCAATAAGGACCCACTTATTTCATTTAAGTTTAACTTATGTGGACACGAGTTTACATTTTAAATACGGCTAAATTAATGAAAACGAGAATATAATTATCAAATTGTAAGCACGAGTTATTTTAATATAAAAATAAATATAATGAATTATACTTATAACAATATTTGTAAAAACAAAAACTTAAATATGAGGTAATTAATAAAACTTTAGTGGTTGAATTTTTAAAAATTATATAAGGTTAAGTGTAATATTATAAGTTTTCATGTTTTATAATAACTTTAGAAATTAAACAAATTCACCTTTATACTTTATACCTCCTATACTTTATATATTAAAAATACAATATATATGTTGTTTTAAAATTACAACATATAAATATGCATAGGATTATAAATATCAAAATATTTCTTTTATTATATAAGTTCAGTAAGGACTCATTTATTTTATTTTAAAAGTATGATTATGTGGACACGAATTTGAATATTGAATACGGCTAAATTTTTTAAAACGAAAATATAATTATCAAATTGTAAGTACGGGTTACTGTAATATGAAAAAAATATAATGTGATTGATCTTATAACAACTAATCATGTAATTGTATTAATTTATATAAGGATATGTAGAAAAACATTTTTTTTAAAACTTTAAGGAATTTATTTTAACTTCATCGACGCTAATTATGTGTTACTAAACTCGTGATCTTATGTACAACATAATATCAATAGTGAAATTTAAATAGCAACATCAACATATATGTCTGCTAAATATAGTTAAATCTTGAATTATCTAAGAGAAATTTTTACAAAATTTTATTTTAACAAATTTTAATGGATATTAATATATAATATAAAACTCGTGCATAAGTATATAATTATATGTAATTAACTTTAAACACAAAATATTCAGTATTAATACAAAATATTTTTTTTTTTGCCAAAACCCCGTGCGTGCATGGGTATTATAACTAGTTATGTAGTAAAGATTTACCACATTGCTAGTTTCATTATGCTTTGTAATTTTCGAAATAAAAAAATCTTGACTTATTTATCGAGTAATGTATAACCACTTAACATAACTTAGGCAAATAATAGAGGAATCGGAAGATGTTTATTTCGAATACAAGTGTTCAAGTTCTAATCATAACAAAGATGTGTTGATCGCTTGTGGATTTGCTCAAATTAGCTCGTCTGTTAAGTAAATAATTTGATATTAACAAGTTAAATAACTACGTATTGTTCTGTACAACATATAAAAAATAATCTAAGTTTTTTAATCCAACTCAGTTTTCGTCTACAGCTTCAATTGCAATTATAACAATAATTAATTTTGCCAAACATGTCCATAATATATCAAATTCTACTAAAGTTCGAGTCAAGCCCTTACAAGCTCAACTCGGCTAGTAATGTTATTTATGTTTCTCGAAGAATAACAACATTGTCAACCAAAAAAGGCTCGAGATAAAAACTTGCCCCGCTTAGAACTTAATCATGTTACTAATTGTACTTGAAATCTTATTAAACATTAGTTTTTGGCAACACTAGATGCAGATTTCTCAACACTTTTTAGTTAAGCAACCTAATGTAATAATATCGTACATAATACTCATATTTGTAAGTCTTTAATTATATTTTTAAGAGAAAATCCACAAATGATTTCACATTTAATTGATAATGGTGAGTGAGCTAGAAATACTCCTATTGTCAGAGTTTTTGGGTTGTGGATCCAATCTTGACGCATTTTTTGATGACTAGTGATTTATTACATCTCATTTCTTATTTGAACACTCTAAATTATGCAATAATTAGTTGTATATTTATTATATATTATTTCATCAGGTTATACATTTGAGTGCAAGAAATAAAAAAAATAAGATTGTGTCAATCGATTCTTTTTTCTATTTAATGAGGGTTCTATTATTGGAACCCTCCCTATGAAAGTCAGATTCATAGTGAATATTCCGTTGTTCCCCATTTTTCAAGATAACGTAGTTTTTGTCAATGTTGTGAGCCATTGACATGAAAGTTAAGCGTTATTATTAAACTTTATATTTATAGTTCATATTTTCAGGTTTATAGTTTTTTGATATAAACAAAATTATAAAAATAAAAAAAAAATAAAAAAGAAAACAAAAAAACTATGGGGGGTCTTAATAAAAGGGATGGGTTATTAGGACGGTACCTAGTTTTTTATTAGGACCCCTCCTAGTTTTATTTATTTATTTTTTTTTTTTTTATTTTTTTATAATTTGTTTATATCAAAAAGCCTATAAACCTGAAAATGCTTAACAAAAATATAAAGTTTAATAAGCCAAACGCTTAAAACTCAATGTAAATACGAAATGAAACTGACAAAAAATGTGTTATAATGAAAAAGTCGGGACAAAAAGAATATTCCCTATAATTTGACATCATAGGAGGCTCCAATAAGTGTATCCCTAATAAAAAGTAGACACCGCTCTAATAACTCAACCCTGAAACTTCCTTACTAACCAGTCAGACACATAACTGTCAAATTTTGACTGAAAATCAAAGTACGTGTTGACTTTGCATGATATTATATTATTATTCTCTTACAAATCAGTAAATTACTAGCAAAAACCTTTACAAATTAACTTGGACCAACATGACACACACCATGTGGTGCCTTTTATGAGCACAAATTGTTGTTTATGTTAACAACATAATTGATTCCTTTATGACACAATAATATTCTTTTGGCTATTTCTTACCCATGACCACTTGCATTATTTTGTGTCTCCAGTGTATATGTAACCAAATATATCAACATTTGTCACAATACTTGTACTCACATTCAATGAAACAACGATATTAAAACTTTAAAGCTGTTACTTACGACTTAAAATCATTCAATTTTTGAGAAACCGTCATTGATGGTTTTTCGGTACCAGCGAAAAAGACAATGTGAAATTGTTGCACACTATTACACCCTAGAGACTTGTGGCGCCAAGCTTGTCGATTCTCGTTGACTTGAGTGACCTATTACTAGAAAATACTCATTCGACATCCACATTCGTTTATGTTAAAACTAAGCTAGAAGATATGACAAGTTGGATAAAGAAATAGGGTTTTTTTCTAACTTATGCCTTTAAAGGTAAAGTTAAACACACCATAAGTATCGCTGTATTTACGAAAATTATACAGAGATTCACATAAAAATACGCACAAAGTGTACTTTTTATATGCATCATTGTGTACTTTTTGTATACTTTGTTGTTATTTAACTTGAATTCCCAAGCATCTAAGACAAAGTTAAAAAAACCCTAAGAAATATACCAGGAAACACAACACACTCATTCATAGCTGTGTTCTATTAATGGGTTTTTATAGATACTTAAAGGAGGTAAGATAAAATGTTGCTTTATGTAAAGTAGTACTATTTTTTTTAGGGATAATGACAAAAATACCCAATTTTTCAAACCTACTTCACAAAATATCCCATTTTATACTCAAAAACCCAAAATACCCACTAAATCCGCAAGTTTTTTAAGAAAAATCGCAAATTTGCGAGTTTTTGCGATATTTTTAGGAAAAAATATAGAAAATTTTCGATATTTTTAAGAAAAATCGCAAATTTGCGATATTTTTAAGAAATATCGAAAATTTTCGATATTTTTAAGAAATATCGCAAATTTGCGATATTTTTAAGAAATATCGCAAATTTGCAATATTTTTAAGAAATATAAAAATTTTATGATATTTTTAAGAAATATAAAAAATTTGCGATATTTTTAAGAAATATAAAAAATTTGCGATATTTTTAACAAATTTCGCAAATTTATGGATAAAACTTGCGAGATTTTTGTCAGTTTGCTAGATTTTGCTGATAAAACGTGTTTTATTGTTATTTTAGCTCCCTTCACTAAAAACTAAAATTCTCACTAAAAAACTTAAACTTTTATTCATAAATTAAAAACGTTACATAGATAATTAAAAACGACACGCATTGAAATAAAAACGTAAACATTCATAAATTAAAGATCAGTATCCTTGTGGAAAACCTTAACAATGTTTTTCAATGTAATGTTAAGATAATGGCCACCAAATTTAGGGAAAACATCGAACATTACGAAGTATCAAAACAAATTCCTACGGTAATAGCCTTTTGATAACCCTCCTCTTAAGGACTTTGTAATGAATTGTACCGTAAATTATACCCGAAGGATCTTTGAGTGTTACTTGTTAGGTCACCCAACGATTCGCTGCACAAGACTTTATTACTGCTACAACCTTTTCAAGTTTTCCATTCTTCAAAAAGGTTTTCATATCGCCAAAACAACCAATTGCGATACTCCCTTCAACAACTAGATATTGAACCGCGCTAAGCCATGGGCCACGCCAAAATGATCATCCTCACTCGCATCCTCAATTATTTTCCTAACGTATTCCTGTTTCGGCATTTCAATGTCATGACCACCTTCCCTAATCTCTCGCTATTTTACTGAGCTCGCAGCCTTGTAGAATACCCAGGACTGGGTATTATCCTAACCGCATTTTCATCACTAAATGGATGAACGGGAGACGAAGGATGGTTCATATTTGGTTGTGATGAAGAATTGCCAACGTTATGTTGAGGACTTGTGAATGGTTTGTTATGGTATGGTTGGGAATATCTTGTGTTTCGATGAGACATTTTGTTGTGCTTAAAAATGTTGAAGTTTAGGGGTATTTATAAGTTAATTAAATACTTATCTTATCCTTGAATAAAGTTGTCATTTTTGTCAGTTGTTATCTCGCAAAAAATGCAATATCGCAAATACTTTATCCCTGAATAAAGTTGTCCTTTTGTCACCAGGTAATCTCAAAAATCTTATCTCGCAAAAAATGCAAATTTTTTCTTAAGTTTCGATAATTTTTAAGATATATCGAACATTTGATATTTCTTAAAAATATCGCAAATTTTTGATATTTTTAAGAAATATCGCAAATTTTTGATATTTTAAAGAAATATCGCAAATTTTCTTAAAAATGCAATATCGCATATATCTTATCCTTGAATAAAGTTGTCTTTTGTCTTGTAATCTCAAAAAAATGCAATATATCAAATATAGGGATATATATATAAGAGTATGCCACATATTTTATAAACATTCATCATGGATTTACCCAAGTTTTATCAGATTCGAGAGTCCTGTACACCATCATACATTGGAAATACTTACGGTATGTTTGCTACATTAACTTAATGCTTTATATTTTAAAGGTAGCTAACCAATAAATTTTGTTTTTATAATGCACATATGAGTTTTTTAGTGAGAATTTGAGTTTTTTTAGTGAAGAGAGCTAAAATAACAATAAAACACGTTTTATCAGCAAAATCTAGCAAACTGACAAAAATCTCGCAAGTTTTATCCATAAATTTGCGAAATTTCTTAAAAATATCGAAAATTTGCGATATTTTAAGAAATATCGCAAATTTTTGATATTTCTTAAAAATATCGCAAATTTGCGATATTTCTTAAAAATATCGAAAATTTTCGATATTTTTCTTAAAATATCGCAAAACTCGCAAATTTGCGATTTTTCTCAAAAAACTTGAGGATTTAATGGGTATTTTGGGTTTTTGAGTATAAAATGAGGTATTTTGTGAAGTAGGTTTGAAAAATTGAGTATTTTTGTCATTATCCCTTTTTTACTAATGTAGTGTGTGAACATTTTTAAAATAATTAGAGTACCAAAAGGGGAAACCATACTTACCCAAAAAAGATTCAAAATCTTGGAAGCCCATTACCATTTCTTGACCCAAAAAAAAAAGAAAAAAAAAAAAAGCATAATGTACATTGATAAGTTGTAAGTGCAAATAACTCTGAAGTGGTCGCGCCAACTTTCCTAAAATAATTAGTACCTAAAAGTGGAAACATAAATACCCAAAAAAGATACAAAATCTTGGAAGCCCATTAACATTTCTTGACCCAAAAAAAAAAAAAAAAAAAAAGCATAATGTACATTGATAAGCTGTAATACCTCAGGAGTGCTTCTTGGGTAATGAATGGATCCAGAAATAAGAATCCTTCTTTGACCATTAATGACAATGGCTTTATGGTCATAAGACACAGAAGCCTTACATAAACAAAAACATAAACTTAACAAAAACAAAAACACAACAACACAAAACCTCTGCATTTTCTTAAAACATGAAACACAGACACACAGAGCAAAATGTGTTTGGTTTGATTTTCTTTTCTTTCCTCTAGTTGCAAGTAACAATAATATTCTTTTCTTTTTCACTTCCCTCCACTTTATTCTGTTCTTTTTTTTCTTTTTTATAAGAAAATGGTTTTTTAGGAATAAAGAAAGATACCATGAAACACAACACTATACTACTACAGCTGTGTCCTATTAATGGGTTTTATAAAGAGATATATTTATAAAAGACACGAGAAAAAATGTTACTAGCTTTTTTTTTTCACTGATGGAGAGTGTGAATGTGAACATTTTTTGGTACTAAAAATGAGTGTTTTGAGGTAAAAGTAAAAGGACATTTTTTGTGTAAAAGTGGTAGGTGGTGGGGCCACTTTCTCATTGGTAATTCAAGAAAAGCGTGCATTAAAAGTCATTTCGGCTAAATTTATAACCAGCAATCACTTTTGAAAAGTCGAAAAAAACTTTTTATTGCACAAAAAATAAATTCGATAACTTAAATTGAGAAAAAAATAATACCTAAATATATAATTGACTTTTAATGCGATAACTTTTTATGCGATTTGTCTTATTTTTAAGAGAAAATCCACAAATGATTTCATATTTAATTGATGGTGAGTAAGCTAGAAATACTCCTATTGTCAGGGTTTTGGGTTGTGGATCCAATCTTGACCCATTTTTCTATTTATTAAACCTCTTTCTAAAACAAATCCAACCTAACCTTCCAAAGCATATCTTCTTCCTCGGGCGGTCGGTTTTAACCGGCCGTATGGACCTTGTACTTTCTTTTCCCAAAATAAAAGCCTTCCTCACAGATCACATCTTCCTTCACACGCCATGTTGTTGCCGCCGCCATCACTGTCTTATGCCAGATCCGTTACCATCCGGCTCTTCGCCGATCATTGTGGTCCGGTCATCGATGGCTTGCCGCTTGGGTTTTGATTCTAGATCTGTTGGTTTTGCTCAGCTCCTTTAGGATGCTTTGTTTTATCTTCTATGTATGTTATCTGTACTTTGTGTACTTTTGTCAAGCTACATCTTCATATGGTTGTGTCTACCAAAAGCTCACCTTGGTGATTCCCCCCACCCTTGTATGGTGTTGCTGTAGTATGTCACAACTATTAGGGTGTATGCTTTCTTTTAACTTGTTATCCTCGTGATTTTGTTTGGCAGTCTGGCCGATTTCGCTTTTATGCTCATGTAACTTGTTGTGTTCAAATTACCTCCATTTGTGAAGAGTGATATGAAATCTCTATTCAAAAAAAAAAAAAAATTCCTTAAAATCTTGACTTAAAATCAAAGTAAGTGTTGACAATTGTATGATATTATTCTCTTACAAATCAGTAAATTACTAGCAAAAACCTTTACAAATTAACTTGGACCAACATGACACACACCATGTGGTGCCTTTTATGAGCACAAATTGTTGTTTATGTTAACAACATAATTGATTCCTTTATGACACAATAATATTCTTTTGGCTATTTCTTACCCATGACCACTTGCATTATTTTGTATGTCCACTGTATAAATATGTATAATGGCTAGTTTTGGCAACAAATATATCAACATTTGTCACAATATTTGTACTCACATTTGTCACAAATACACTCATAGCTGTGTTCAATTAATGGGTTTTTATAGATACTTAAAGGAGGTAAGAAAAAATGTTGCTTTATGTGGAGTAGTACTATTTTTTTACTAATGTAGTGTGTGAACATTTTGCTAGAAAAATGATTATTGTGTAAAAGTGATGTTAAGTGGCCAGTGGGCCCTGCTTTCTCGTCGACATTTACAATGGGTTAAACTGTAAAAAATTAAGTAGAAAGATGTCTTTTTTTTTTTAGAAAGTCACCGACTATCACGAATGAAATCCGACCCCCAGTTGAAACCATCCATTGGGCCGCCCCGGACCAACCACTAAGAGAGACCCGCCGGGCTTTAAACCCCTAGAACTCACGGTTTCTCATAAGAGGAAACCTCAATTTTTGTCACTCTTAGACTCAACCCGGGAAAACTTCCTCCCTAAGCTCCTAGGATTTACTGAGATAGTTAGAATCATTTGAGTATGTTAGTGGTAAATATTTTGGATATTTTACGAAAAACTCGAAATGACAATTGAAATACCAATTAAGCCGCTGTGATATAAAAAACGACCTTAACTTTTCCCTAATACCCTGAACAACCCCTTTCGTAGTTTAAATCATTTGCTCTAATTTTGAGTTTGATTTACAGTTTTGTATGAGACCGGACCATGTTAGAAACACCTTGTATGTATATCGTCTGGTGAGTCAATTCTCGAGCAAAGTATATACTCCTTACGTTCCAATTTTATTGTCTATAATTTTTTTCGGTTTGTCTCAAATTAATTGTCCACTATTATATATAGTTGTTCAGCGAGATTGAAAGATATTTGGGGAAGGAAAAAAAAATAGAAAAGTACTAAATAGTAAAATCTTGATTGTCCATCAATTTTCACCTAATTCTAAATGGTTGCGCAGAACCACGCATCTCCGAACTCCACTAAATTGCCACTTGTCCATTTACAAGCCCACATTAACTTTCACAATCTAACCGGCGTGATAAGCAACCGGGCGGCCGCAAGAACCGGGCGGCCGATTTGATGATACTTTATTGGAAAATCAAAGAATATCTAAAAATAAGATTTAAGGAATTAGGTTATGCGTGAGTTGCTGAGATGCGGTTGCGAATTGTGAAAGTTAATGGGCCTTTGTAAATGGACAAGTGGCGGAATTTTAGTGAGTTGTGAGATGCGGTTATGCATGACCATTTAAGTAATTGTTAAAATGAACATGATGAGAACTTGATACAAGATTTTGTATTATTTTAGTAATTTAAAAATTAAAAAAAGAAAAAAAAAAGAAAAAAATGAGTGTTTTGAGGGATGTGATTTCAAGCACACAAGGATTCGTTTGTACAAATGAAAGTGATAGTTGGACCTACATTAAAATATACATATCCAAAAATTATACACGGGTTCGTTTAAAATTTTACACATGTTCATAGAATCACAGTAAAGTTTTACCACGTTGGTAGTTTGTTAGAGCACAAGGTGAGGGAAGAATGATAATACGTTATTGGTATGCCACATCGCTCACTTCATCACATCCTCAATAACACACCAATAACTAAAACACCCTCCCTCATAACACACTACTAACATGTTATCGGCCCCACAAATACCCCACTAAAAATATCCACTCACTCACAATACACACAACTTCACCAATGGCTGAGCCATTCAAATGGCCGGGACCTTTGACACCAACGCACATACACTGTATGGTAATACGTTATTGGTTTATACGTTAACGGGACATGCATTCCGTGATCCCATACCGAGTGCTCTTACGGAGTATGATTTTTTACATAACTTTGTTGAACAATAATTTACGGTCCCGTAATAAATATCGACCTTACGATTTTAGTTCATCCAAAAATAAATGTTCATTTTCACATATTAATTCGTCAGAAGATTTGCAATAACTAAATGTGATATTCAATGATTATCGGACACTTTTATAAAATTGTGTGTTACATTTGTAGTAGACACTTTTTGTTGGACGGAGGAATAATGAGTTTTTTAGTTGACCATGGTAGTTTTAAAATAAATTTAACAAAACAAGTACTTTCAAAAGTATTTAAGAAAATATGATATTCTCTAAATTTTGATCTACTTTTAACCATGTTCTTAAGAACCACTTTTTTATGTATATTAATGGTGTATAAAAATTTGCTCGTAGCAATCTTCAAGATTTAGTAAACTAATGTTGGGCACTGTTTGTTTACAAAAGTTGCTCTTAACATGGTTAAAAGTAGATCAAAATTTAGAGATATCATATTTTCTTAAATACTTTTGAAAGTACTCATTTTGTTAATTTTGTTTTCAAACTACAATGGTTTACTAAAAAACTCGAGGAATAATACCGTACTAAATACCTATATATAGTATATATGTGTAAGTCTTTAATTATAATTTTCGATAAGAAATGACTCGATACTAAATTGATGGTGAGTGAGCTGAGGTTTAGGATCGAGAAATCCTTCTGTTGTCACGGTTTTGGGTTGTGATTATTAAGTGAGAATATATTAGTTGGCCTAAGCCGGTGATATGTCGATTGACCCAACCCCGACTTGTGTCAACCAACCTATCACCCAATAGTGATCCGATATTGACCTATTTTTCTATTTAATGAACCTTTTTTATTACCTAGTCATACACATTACTGTCTTGGTTATCACTTTTTGACTATAAAACCAAAGTAAATGTTGACTTTACATGATCATTATTTCTTACAAATCAATACCAAAAACCTTTACAATTTTGGACCACATGACATCCCATGTGACTTATGAGTTCACTAGTCGATTATATGCTAACAAAATATAATTGATTCCTTTAGGACACGATAATACTATTTTGGCAATTTCTTAACCACTTGCATTATTTTGTGTCTCGATCGTACACTGGCTAGTTTTGGCACGAAATCGGTCAAAATCCGTCGTAATATTTGTACTTACATCTCCTCATATTGAATAAAGTAACGGGGTTGTTAAAACCGTGTAACGTTTTACGTTTATAAGATAACTAATTTTAGCTTTAGAGCGCTATATACATGTGAATACGAAGCATGCTGTAAATGTTTTCATTGTTACCTCAATATTTTTTTTATGGATGATCCTCTAATGTTCAATAACATTGTAATGAATGCCATACATGACAGACATTTGAATTAAAATAAATGGGGATCATTACTCTAATGCTCAATCAAGCATTGTATATCCTTTTTTATTTCTTTTAACATTGCATTGAAATTTAGAAAGACTTGAGAAACTTGAAGTCTTTCTTCAAAATCTTATTAATCGAATATGATATGCATTAAATGCAAAAAGTCGTTAAAGACTTTTGGCATTGCGAATGCTCTTATACAACACCATTTTCGGTGCAATAAGACACCCATGGACCCCACACTTTTTATTTATTATTTTCTTTTCAAATAAAACAACACATTAAACTAAAATGAAAAGTTTATCACTAAAAAAAGACATCAAATAAGTAAAAAAAAAAAAGTACATGATGGGTGGTGCCGTGAGCTCAGCTGGCTAGTAACGATTATACCGTGGCCTCTTATGTTCAAATTATGTTTCATGTAAAAGATATGCCCCCCAACACCAACTTTGATGAATACACCCCCCTATACGAGTATAGCATTATTACACCAGATTGACTATTCTAGTATAAAGTCTATACCCATGTTCATATATGGTGGTTAGTCATGTCGTATTCGTTTCGAGCCACAATACAAGACTTAGTGGGACAGTCAAATAAACCCCACACCCCACGCTAGAGATTTTGACGAGACTATCAAAATCAGTACTAAAACTTTGCAAACCAACAAATTCTTTAATCACAAGACACAATTACAAATTTACATCGACAGTTCGTACTCCAACCGGAAGCGAAAAAGACGATATGTAAAATTGTTAATTGTTGTACGAAACTTGTCGTCTGCAGTAATGCTCCATTGCATTTAACATCCACTAGCGTTTATAACAAAATTGTAACGTAAACCACTCAGAAGTGATTCGGTAAAAAGCTTGTGACTATCATCACTAAAATGTGAATAGAGTTTAATTTTGTTACGTAAAACAACCAAATTATACTAGAATATTTTTTTATTCAACTTCCACATTCATTTCGAACTAGATTGTAACAATACATGTAATCCGCCAACACATCTAAACTACAATTACTTAGAAGTCTTATCCAACTCCACACCAATGCCAATCGTCCCCCTCGTTTTCCCTATTACTTAAATTACAAATGTGTTAGCGTCTTAGTGCCCAAGGGTGTAATCAAGTTAAGTCGGCTCAAAGCTCGAGCTCGACTCAGTTACATTACTTCAAGCACGTTCATTTGAGCCTTTATTTTCAAACTCAAGTGTGGTTAAGCTTTACTTTCAAACTCAAGTTTGGTTTCTTAACCGATACATTATGAGCTTGGCCCGACTCGACTGCTCAAGGTAAAAAATGAGCGACTCGATGTATTGAGTTTGGCTTAACTTAAAGTTTGCTGGGTGAATTTAGTTGTTAGTTGCTTTGATTATAAATGGTATAATAGAAATGTTGTTTAAATGCTCAGGTAGCAATGGTTGTGTAACATTTCTAATTTATGGATTATCTAGATAGATTCTATGCCTAGTGATCAAGTTCATAACGTAGTATAAACTACCTCATATGAGTGATCTAGTTTAAATTGCTTTATAGAGTAGATTTGTAAGTTTTCTATTCGCACAATGTTGGTTTTTTTTTTTTTTTTTTTGTCACTTGATTCATACACACTTTTGACTTGAACCATACACATTTATAGGTTTAATGATTGTGTTTTATTGTTTTAATTATTTTTATTATTAAATAAACCATGATTAAATAATGATTACCCCCTTTTTTTATATTAATAAATTATTTATTTTGTTATTATTGTGACTTTTTGTACCATTTATTTTTTACAAGCATCAGTAATTGTTAAGTAATAATTAACTAATTATACTTTTTATTTAATAAAATATACTACGTTATTTTATAAAATATACTACAATAATAAACATGTAACAAATATTACAAGTATCATTATTTAAAATTAAATGAGAATTACAAGCACACAATTAACTTAATGTCTTTTTTCTTTAAGTTTTCACACGATTAGTCCGTTTCACACGATTAGTCCGTTTCACACGCTTTTCTTTTCTTACGTCAAATTCCGCTTTCATATCGGCCGTTTATACGTTTTCGTCCATTTTTCTTATTGCCGTTGTTTTCATACGCTTACGCTTTTCCTAATACGCTCTCTTCATATGTTTTTGAAAAATATTTATGTAATCTTATACTTTTAGACCTCTTGTTATAAATATTTTTTTTATCGAATGGTAACTTTTTAAAACGTCTCATTAGAGTTCGTTTTCTATTATACTTTGTGCTATGAACTAATACCTTAGTGACACTATCTCCCCGCGATATTTTGGGGGTGTTACAACGTATAACTTTACAAATTACGTAACTCAAATGAACAAAATAAAAGTTCATTATTTGATGCGATTTTTTTTGAAATTTTAGTAGCGTAACCCAAAATAAAAAATCAATATTTTATAAAAGATAAATAATAGGTCTCTTTGTATTTAGTTAGTTGTGTGTATAAAACGTTTGTTTTGTAAAACATAAGTTGTTTAAAGTTTCACAACTATTTGTTTTATATAAAACATTTACTCAAGGAAGTTAAACAAAGAAAAACTAAAATAAAAGTTGAGTATTTAAGCGAAAAAGGTAAACATAATACAGAAAAATAAAAAATAAAAAATAAAACAAAAAAATTGCGACTTAAGTAAATTAAGTAAATAAATCTATAGAATTCTTGGATTCCGCGAAGGTAAACATTTTGCGTTTAGAGGGCCTCTTTAAATAGATTGCCTACCCGTGCTAATCTTTCATCTCGCGGGTATTATGCTGGAGTCCTCTTGTCTTTCTGTGAGCATGCCATCGAGGACTTGGACCATTGTGCTATTAATTGCCCGTTCGTCCTTCCCATCTGGAGGAAAGTGTGGTGCCGTGGAATTTAGCAAGTCCAAGGGCTTTCCGTCCTTCTTGATCTCGGATATTGCTAGAGGAAACATAGATTCGACTAGAAATTCAAAGATGTGTAAAGTCCTTCATGGTGTTTTCCAAATATCTTTATGGGCGAAATGGAAGTGGAGGTATAGGATCGCGGAATGCTTCGGCGGATTCTTCCCAAAGATTAAGGAGGAAGATATTTTCCGTCTATTCAAAGGTTATCTCGACGCGTGGATTGCCGCCCGCTTGGGTCTAAACCGCTAACGGGATGTTTGGATCTCTAGGCCTTTTGATTTATTTTCTTAGCTCTATTGTATAGGTGGTGTTGTTTTCTCGTGTTCTTTCTTGGTGTTTCCAAGTCTGTACATTTTTGGTTTCTTGTTTGCCTCTTTTGAGGCTCTGTTTATATATGTTATTTCAAAAAAAAAAAAAAAAAAAAAATTAACAGAGCTGTAATTGGGTCTCTCATTAATTTAATGCTGTGTTGCATTGTTAATAGTAGGATCCTTCATATTTTCAAAGCTAATTTAAGTCAAAATGTGTGTGAAACTAATGACCTTTTAGAGTAAGGGAATTTGCATCCCACATTGCCTCATGAACCAAATGACCAGGGTTGAGATGATTATAAAATGAGATGCCAAACACATCATGAAACACATATTTCTTGGCTTCTTCCTTAAATCTTTGTCATGGTTTATTTTTTAGGTGCAATTACTAGTTATAATATTTATGAATCTATTCATCTTTCAACATTAATTTTTTAATTAAAAAATTAATGTTTTGTGATGACTGGATTTTTAAAACATTGTAATTTGTATCTAATATTAGTGAAAAGCTTAGATTGGATTGGTTAAAAGCTTGTATGAGCCGGGTTTAAACAAGTCCGAGTGTGAGCCTCTTTTCATATTCCAACTTCATTCTAAGCGATATAACTATGGATAAACGAGCTCGAGAAGATTGTGCTTAAAGAGCCAAGTTTGGTTGAAAAATTACTTTAGTGAGCCATATGCATCAACATCGCCTCCGTCACATAGCGAGTGAAACCAATCCCCATGGATCAGCAGATAGAGCTCTTCAAATGGATATTGATGTAGAAAATCTTTACTCAAAACACTTCATCCAAACAAAGTCCATACCATCTTTGTAATAATTGTAATGTAAATTTATGCACACGTTCATCAGACGACCACTTCTTCACGTCATCATCATTTGCATCAGTGTTTCCATTGGTTGTTCCATCGGAGGTAAACAACTTAACTACATTTATATTTCCCTTAAACACACTCACATATTTGTTTTTGTATAATGATTCAAGCAGTTGCTTAACCGCTCTTGTTAAGTTGCAAAACGTAACAAGTACTAAATGATTAACACTAACGTATTCTTAAAACTTGTTCCCTTTGATCGAAAAATGCTATATGTTCTACTTTCTTCCAAGCCTGTGTTCAATGTACACAAATAATTAGATTGTGTTACATAATTGCCCAGGAAATGAACTTTTGTGATTCAAGCAGAATATTAATGATGGTGTGGTTAGCATATAAAAAAGAATTAAAGAATAAACGATCTCTCAGACATTTTTACATTAAAAGATGAGAGAAACTCATAAACATTACATAAGTTCCTTTCATATAAGATTAAAACAAATATTGTACCACCAAGACCTAAGTGACTTCATTTAAATACTCTATTAGTCTCATTCAACCACCTTGTATATACCGGGTAAAAGCCTTACCTAAAAAAAAAAAAAAAAAAAAACTTACACCTTGTTACTAACGAGATTGTAACATCATTGTGAACACCCTTTGCAGAAGGCGGTACAGGCAGCCACCAATTCCATGGGGATCCTTTTTATATATTATATCAAGTTACATATGCATGAATTTAAGTCCTTGGTTAAGTTACTATAGAAACATGTTATATGATTACAACTAAAATACTAGATTAAGAAAATATCAGTGATGATTGCAGTTTAAGAATTCACCAATTGACGGCCTGGTGACAATACATGTAATTCGGCCAACACATCTAAACTGCAATCACTGAGACATCTTATCCAACCCCACACAATGCCAACCATTCCCCTCATTTTCCCTATAACTTACATGACATATATGTTAGCGCCTTAGTACCCCAAGGTGTAATGAAGTTGAACCGGGTCATTAAAGTTATAAGCTCGAGCTCGACTTAGTTACACTATTTCAAGTATTCAAGCACGCTCAATTGAGCCTTTATTTTTAAAGTCAAACTTGGTATCTTAACTGATACATTATGAGCTTGGCCCGACTTGATTGTTCAAGGTAAATATTGACCGACTCGATATATTGAGTTGGGATTGACTCAACTTTGTTGGGGTCATGGTTGGTTAAGTGCGATAATGAAATGTGTTCTACTTTCTTTCAAGCATATGTCCAATGTATAACAATGTTTAGATTGTGTTACATAATTGCTCACAAAATGAACTTTTTGATTCAAGATGGTGTGCTTGGCATATAAAAAAGAATTAAAGAATAAATGATCAATCATGACTTTATAGCAAAAACTACATAAGTTCCTTTCATATAGGTTAAAACAAATATTACACCCTGAAGACTGTGACTTCATGTAAATACTCTAATAGTCCATTGTCAATCAATGAACATGTTTAAAACTTTACATTTTTTTAGGTTGACTTGTATCAAAACTTGTTTTAGCCACAACCCGTGTTAAGCCGTTACATAATCTACCCATTCAATCACATTCTATATCACATACATTTTTATCCCGTTTTTACGTCAACAATCTCCACTTTTTTCTAGAGCAATGAAAGTGATGGAATGTCAAATCAAGGGTTGATTACCAGGAGTGCACATGCTTCTGGTCACTTTTTTTTTTAATTGTGTATGTGTGTAATATATGTGTGTGTGTGTGTAATATGTGAATGCAGGAAACAAGAAGACAATGTTTTTTTTTTGACCGTTGGAATTAGGCTCCAAATGAGTTGAATTGGGTTGAAAAAATGTATTATTTTTGAAAGATAATTTTTTTTTAAATGTTATTTATATTTTTTATAAAAAATGACTAGTAAAATGTTTAGGTTTCTTATTATTAGTATGTGTTGTATTTTTTCCCCGTATCATTTTTTTATGACGTGTTTATTTTATTATTATTGGGTTATGTAATGTATTTTTATTTTGAATGAAATGAATTTAGTTTATTTGGAAATGAAATTGAATAAAGAAAATAAAGTGGAGTGGTGTTCCAAAACGAGAGTTTCGGAGTTTGTTATGGTGAGGGGAGGGGTTGTGGTTAGTTGCGTAGAAGTGGGATCTTGATGTGGCGCTGAGAGTTGATTTGAAGTGATGATGCTCCATCACCATACCTGGGGTGTCAAATGGGTCGACTACCAACCCAACCCGATAAACCTGATAGGTCGGGTTCATTCGGGTTCAACTCGCTTATCGGGTCAACCCGACCAACCCGATAAAATTTAGAGGGTCGGGTTAGGGTTATATTTTCATACTTTATCGGGTTCGGGTTCAACCCGATAACCCGATAAATATATAAGTTTCCTTCCTCTTTTTTCATTTTAAGCCTAATAACACTTAAGACCCCTACCTGATATATCATCATTTTAAGCTCAATTATATGTGTTTGTTTGGCTTTGGAACTGAATTGGTGACTTTACTTTTTGGATTTGAATTGGTTAGCTAATGCATGACTTTCTTTGTTTATATGCAAAATGCCAACAACAAAATGCCAACTGCATCATGTTGTTAGTCTTACTGATATGTTAATGTTTTTAGCCACTGAACTTTTTTCTAAGGCCACAAACTCTTTCCTAATACTTAATG